>CM047814.1:30915280-31437506 GCA_026214975.1 Gentiana macrophylla
GGCCTTATATAAATGTTTAGGCTGCCAGCCAGTCAGGGGCGAGAAGACGAGGGTATACCGAGCTACTGCTAGTACTTTCTTGGGCAGAAAATCTTGAAGTTGGATACAATAGTTCCGCCTGTGGGAATGAGCCATTAGATGGTACATTTAGCAAGAGATCTTGATCAGAACTTGCATCTGCTGACTCTCAAAGATTTCAAAGCTAACATGCAGTCATCTGAGGCGAACGAACAGATTTCTCGACGGCTCGAGCCATCATTTTCGATTGGTTCTCTATTTACATGGTTCGCCTTTAACACCGAACTTTACTACTCTCGGTTATATTAGTTACCCCTGAAGAACAAAAAGCAAAAGGTTATTCACATCAGCAGTTAGAGTGCTTGCAATTATGCCGTCTCTAAAACATCTAAAACAATGTAAATCTGTTAATTAAAGAATCGTAATGAAACGACAGAACAGGTTGCAAACCTTGAAACTTATGGGTTCGTGTGTTGACAGAGTGGCAAGTTGTGACAGCGCGTAGTCTACTGCACCTTCTGGCAAAAAGGTACTACCTTTACATTTTGGATCCTACATTGTACAATAGAGTTTGCATTAAGACCTTAAGGCCCTTCTGGACATGCATACGTACGTTTGCACACAGAGGCACATATTTCATGTCAAGAACATATACCTTGAGTAAACTATAATGTTCCACCCACTTTGATTTAGCCAAATTGCATAAGATGTACCTCTTCAGCATCCTACAATCTTCTGTCTTCACCCCAGAAAGCGAGTTATCAAAACACTTCCCCAAGAAGCTTCTGGTAGGAGGACACGGTCTCCTTAAATTCTGCTCTTGAACATGCTTTTCAGACTATAGTAAGGAAAGAAACTTTCTTTAGTTTCAAAATAAGGCATTACTTGAATCTTCTTTAGTATATTTAAGGAATTGAGAGGCAAACCTGTCTGGTGGTCTAGAAGTGTCAACAGAAGGTAAATATTTATGCATTTGTAGCTGTTCATCGCTCGTCAAGCAACTCACGAACAAATCAAAGTTAATGACATCCTGCATCAAGCAAAGGATGGAGATCATATTTATTTTGCAATAAATACAAAAGTTTTCGTCTTTTCATGGTTTACTAAGCAACCAGCAACTCACATTCAATCCTACATAGCAAAGTGGTGAATTATGATGGCCCAAGAGCAGTTTCTCGAGCATATCCCTGAAATTTTCAGATGTTTGTAATACATACATTAAAGTATGAATGCAATGCTACATGAATATGGAAGTTTATACCTTTTAGCTTGATCTTGTTCTATACTAGACTGACAGGGAGCCTTGTTGATTTTCTCCATTCCCAAACTAGGTACATTGACACCCGTAAGCAGTATTTACATGAAAGGATGTCATTCGGGAATAAGCCTCGTTCACAGGATGCGGTTTGTTATCAACTGATAAGGAGCTAGATTCTGATTCTTCTCGTGCTATCGAGCTTGGATGCCTAATGAGAATACTTCCATGGCCTATCTCGACAGAGACCATAGGTTTATCAGTCTCAAGTAGTAAAACATCCTCTTCAGAAGAACCAGACAACAAGCATGAAGCCTGTTGTTCTTGAAAGATAGTGTATAGATCTTTGTTAGCTTCTCAATATACGATGACTTTGACGAGAGACACAGTTCGCTTTCTTGAAGGTACTGTTGAATCCCAGACCATGTTCTGGGATGGACCTGAAAGAAACATAAGACGAAGTCCAAAGATGTTTTGGCATACACACAGTCACACACACACACAGATATTTATATAAAGTATCTCAGCCAACCTACCAGTTAGATCACTAGCATCAGTGCCAACAAATAAGGCACAGCTATCAGAATTAGAAATGGCAGAGCCAGAACTTGATCTGTTGCTACCATCTTCATCAAAACTTTTACGTAAAATCTGGTTACCAACGGAAGCAAATGCTGCAACTTCAGCATTATCAAGGTATCGCTTCCTTTAGAAACTTTTGTCTCATTGTTCTTGATAGTAAAATTTCTCATCCTTGAACTTCTATAATCATCATAGTCATCATGTTCTGCTCTGGAATGCAAAGGGTATAATTTACAAGTGTACCCTTTGTTCTCCATCTGATCCACATGCATTGCAAAGTACTGGCTTGTCTGGAGGCCCGCTTCGCATAGAGGGGTGCCTTATAGCATGAAAGAACAGCAAGAAATGAGTTTAACTGATTTTCAGATAACTTTTTTTTAAAAGCAAAGCCCTGGATTTTATCGCATACAAACACCAGCCCCTATCTATGCAACAAGACAAGATACAAAAACAATTGAACTGCTATAAAATGCCTCATGCACAAAGGGTATTACAAAGATATACAATTTATCCAATTGTGTACATCATAACAACACGAACATGATCTATTACAATCCTCATGGCTACAACCATCACTGACCATGGGCATTGTGCGATGAAAAGGTGTGGATTGATTATTACAAAGAGAAGACATATCATAGAAGTAGGACGAAACATTGCAGGCAAGTGTAAGGAGGGTATTTGTGTTACTCGAGAAGAACACGGTCTAACAATGAGACCAATGCATACTGTGAAATAACGGATAAAGTGATGTAGATACTGGAAAACAACAATCATCATACAAAACCATAATCAGGCCTTGAGAAGGTAACATCGTAAAGAGACATTATTAGAAGACTAATCATAGAACACAAAACCATAATCAGGCCCTTTAGAAGGATACATTATTTTGCACTAATAAACAGCAATGTCAGCCGCTTGAAACGCAGACCGTTGTACAGAACAGTTTCTTCAGTTAACTGACATGAATGGGAACAACGATTCAAGCAAAAACGCTGCATTTTCTCAGAATGAATCATCAACTTTACTTGATCAACAAAAACGCTAAAGAGAGACATGCAAGGACCCCAAAACACATAAAAGTAAGCAAAACATGATTTTCCTAATGATTCAATTGATTGAAAACCAAGAAGGCCAAGAAACATACTAAGCACGAAACAACGTATGCATTAGAGAGCATTGTAAAAGTAGTCAAAGGGCAGTCCATAGAAACTAAAGAACAATGAAAGAACACTGGAAGAAGATATCAAGGATTACTACACTAAAGAAACAAAAACATTGAGCTGATTAAATTCGTATTCAACAAATTCACATTACCAGATTCCTTGTACAATATATATGGGCAGCAAAAAGAAAATTTAACATTTTGATATGTATATCAATATATCATAGACTTAATATCTAAGAATTACTTGTAAAGCATTTCACGTCACTACAATACAATCAGGAAAGAATAGCTAAAAATCCAAGCTTTTGGCAAGGAAAATATTGTTTAGAGGGAAAAAGAAAGAAAAAAGTAAAGAACCTCACTTGTAACACCACAGTGACAGCAAGGCCCTTGCTTTCCCATCTCACCGAATTCTCTTTCGTCCTTGATTTCAGAAAAAGGTCAATTGTACACTAAATTCACAACAGGAAGAGGAGAAGAAAAACAGAACACCTTCCTGAGGTCTCAAGAAAGAAAGATAAAAATCAATTCTTTTTTCCAGAATTTACGTTAAAAATTATTAATCTTCAACCGCTTATAACATCTTTTAATAAATTATTATTCTTGGGATCATCAACCATTTTCAGCTTTATAGTTATATATACAAAATCAAAGCAAGAGAAGACCCACAGCCACAGGAGTTTTGCATTTTAAAATCCCAAGATACGCAGAACAACTGCAAGAATTTAATAAAGATTGGATTTTTTTTTTTCACTCAGAATCTATACAGGCCAATCGAAAATAGCAATTTTTGAGAGTTTGGAGGAATAAGTTAAATTGTAAGAAAGGTCTTAGCAATGGGAAAAAGCAAAGTGGAAGGTTGTGATTGTATATGACCTGACTGACCTCTTTGTTGTGTTGAATATGGAGTGAAAGTGAATGCTTTCATCTTTCTTAACACCATTGCATTGACTTTTTAAATTTACTGTGTGTTTTACTTTTCAAACAATGCATACTAGTAGTACTATATTTTGCAATATTATATTATATTCCATGCTTAGTATACTACAAAAATATAGTAGTATCCTACAAAAATGATCAATCTCTTGGGATTAAAAAGAAAAGTTTAATTGCACTACCCAAGACTACTAAACAACGAATGAATTAAATGGCACATGTCGGTCGGTTTGATAATATATTCGATAACACCTTCGGATCACAATCGAATTGACTCAAATATGAAATGAGTCACTCATATGATATATTTGTTAGTTTAGCAACTTAAAACTAAGTATAAAAAAAACTAAGTATACAAGACTATATATTTTCCTTTAAAAAAAAAAAAAAAGACTATATATTTGTCTAAACTCTTTAAAATGAGAATTCAAAGTTTAATTAACATAAATTTAGATCAGGTTTAAGTTGTTTTTAATTGAGTTTTGGTTTTACAGTCATATATCAAACTCGTGGTCAATCGTGATCATATAATTTAAACTTTGATCGAGTCAATAAGTCTAATGCTTTGAGTAGTCCTATGGTCTTTTTTTTCTTCCTCTTATCTCAAATCCTTCATTTTTCGTATTCTTGAAATATTGGTTTGTCTCAAAAATAAAAATAAAAATATTGGTTTGGTTTTTTATTTTATTTTAAGAAAGAAATATTGCTTTTTTTTAGAGCAAATATTGGTTTTGGAAATGCTAAAATCACCAACCTGTTTTTAGGAACATCAATCATATATAACCATTAAATAATAAAATTGAAAACTATTGACTAATTTAAATAAACTATTTTACCACATGGTGTTTCTATCATGTGGCAAAAGTGATACACATAAATTAATATTATCAAGTTTTTCATGTAACACATCAATATATATATATATATATATATATATATATATATATATATGCTTTTAAAGGATGAGAGGTTCAAACCCGAAATGTAGACTTCTTTCAATTCTTTTGATAATGTAGTTTCATGACTCAAACATTACATTTGATTAATACTACCATCCAAAAATATAAATCATCCTACACTTTTCTACTGTCTCATAATATGTTTCATTCTACATTACCAATGACATTTATTCTCTTTTCTATCTTACCCTTAATTTATTATGAATTCAACAACTTTTATTACTTAACAACTATCGATTAATGATAATAAGGGTATTTAGACATTAACCTTCAAATTAATGACATTCAACCAATTCCTTAATCACTGTAAAAACTCCTAAGATGACTATATTTTGATCTATGTAGTATTTCCAATCATTATGTGAGACCCATATGATTAGGGTTTAAGTATTTTTACATTCTTGTTGGCTGATATGTTAAGCACTTGTTTTTTACCAGAGATATGTTTTTTAATTTTGACAAGGACAAGAGATATGTTAAACACTTGAATTTCCTAGGTCTCCTTATGTATAAATATATACCTTTTTTTCCGCACATTAGTTCCTATTTTTTTATTTTTTTAATGCTTTTCTAAAAGTGAACAGCCTTTTTTTTTTCCTATTTTCTTATCGCAAATTTTAATTTTGTCACAACAACTATGACTTTCTGATTAATCAATAAGAATCAAAAAAAACAGATGGGCCCTACCTTTCTTTTAAAACATACTATTTGGTGAACAAGAATGATACAAGTTATGACCACCATGACGCTTAGTTGTTTTTGTAATTTATGAACGACTTTAACTATGTTTTAAGACAAATTTAAGCCGGCAATTTGTTTTGGAACCTCAAAACATGGTGAATAAACTGTACTCAGGAAGCTGCAGGGAAATAAATTAATGGTAAAAGAACGGATGTTGTAGTGGCTTTTGAATGTGTGGAAGTCGATATTCTATATCGACTCTTTCAACAAAAAAGATATACAAGATAACGCCTTTGCAAAGTTGACCATGATGAGAGTATTGCTAACTCCATGTGATGATACCTCGTGAATGATCAAGATATAGTTTATATTCATTCAACTATGAAAGAAGCTTCTGATTAGAATTGGGAGAAGTTAGACAAGCAATATACATTCAAGCCATGCTCAAGCACAAACTAAGCTAAACTCAAGCTTCATTGCTAAAAACTCAATCTCAACTGTATTTCGTTCCAGTCTATTTCTTGGTTGAAAGTGGACAAGAAATACTTGATTTTTAGATTGAGTTACATTCAAAGAACATATTTTTCTCAGAGCTAAACATTGTAAAATCCTAAATACAAAGGATCAATCCTCAAAATTGAGAAAACCAGGATGTGAGCCTAAAAGACATGTCATATTTGTATCTGTTAAGTTGCTTGATTCATTTGTCAAAGACTCAAGGAGCACCGAGGACCGGATAAATATGAGTCTCTAAATCTAGAGTGGTTGAAGGGCTTGAAGCTAGAGAGTGATCAACAAGACACAAGTGATTGAAGGCAGCGTTGTATTGTGCTTCTTTTGTACTTTGTGAAAGCTGTTTTGTGTAGTTTCTGAAATCAACACTATATGTGAAAGTGCTGCAGGTTCTGATTGAGTTTCAACAGCTCAACACTTCAAGATAGACAATGAACATGTTTATATGTGTTCTCTGTTTGAATTGCTCCTGTCTTTAAGTTCATTGAGTAGTTAGGTCCATTAGAAACTAAGTTTAAGCTTTCCTTAATCAAGTTAGACCTTGTTCCTTACAAAAGATTCTCAACACTATATGTTGAAGAGCCAAATTAAAGTCTTCATCTATCAGCCATGAATCATGTGAGAATGAAGTACTTGTAGATGCAGAATTATCAACTGCATATGTATGTTAACAAATAGGGATGAGATTAGCTGAAGAGCAAGAAATGTCTTTACAAACTAATAAACTTCTTCTGTCATAAGCATATTTACTACAGTATTAGAGCGACCAGATATTATTCGTGAATCTGCGCCCAGATTCATCATATGCAACATCAGGCAAGACAAATAACAAAGTTCAGTATAGCTGAAGAACAGTCCCCTAATATCTTCTTTTCTTCTTCTTTTCTCTTCCTTATCAGAAGCATTTTTCAACTGTAGTAAAACAGAAAGGGGGTCAGTTATTGCAAATCTCATACTGGAAACAAAGAAAGTTGAAGGACTAAGGGTAGAGATATATACCATTATGACCAAAATCCTAACAAACACTGCGATAAAATCTGTGAAAAGGGTTAAGGAGTGCTTCACATAGTCCAAATCACCATAATGTGCCTTCTCAATTATATCCTGGGTGTCCACAACTATGTAGCCAACAAAGACCAGTAGCCCAAATATAGCTGCAAGATACATGCCACAACAGCATTACCATACATTACATACAGGTCTTGTCTTGACATTTAAAAAGAGAGACGACTCTAAAATGATACCTCAAACTTGAATAAAGCCATTGACCCTCCAAGATTGAAGAGGCAAAGTGCAGCCATAATAGAATGGAGACACCAGAAGAAAGTAGGCCACCCAAGTATAGATACTCCGCGCCTAGCCAACATGGCAGCTGCAGAAAACAAGCGAAGGCCACCCCACAACCAACAAAGGCACTAACCAGTATGCTGGAAAGAAGAACAAGGTTTACCAATCAGACATTAACGTCACCCCAAACGAAAACGGATGATTATGCTAATTACATTCAGCTCTAATTATATGGTATCACGGAAACAGACATCTGTGATCATCGTTGATTTCATAAAACTAACCTAAAACACAAATGCATTTTACAATACATTACACATGAAATGTTGCTAAACAACAAATGTTATACGTCCTAAAAGAGAAAACCATGATTCAGAAGCAAGGATAATATTAGATTAAAGTATTTCATACTGAAACTAATAAGTGAGATGCAGTCAATGGCCATAGTAATGTTGATTTTATAAGCAACACCACACCATTTAACTGAATTAGCTGACCCCAAATCATTAAAAAGAAATAGATATGAACTATGCATGTGTGGGCAGAAAGAACAGGAAGGAAAGGGTAGACGGAATGCAACAAGCTGCTGAAACTAAGAAAACACAAGGTCATGATCATACCTACAATTAAAAGTCATTCAGACACAATCATTAATTCATTAAACGAAGAAAACATCCAGACATACCTTGATCAAACCGAATAGCCAAGTCAACAAGAGGACCAATTGAAGCCCTTCAAGAACTGCAGCTGCCATCAGAAGTCCCAGCCTCTTTTGCTGCACGTCATTTTAAAAACAAGCACACAAAGTCTGGTCAAGACAAAAAAAAAAAAAAAAATGGAATAAGAAGCAGAGCTAAGGAATGGAAAAGGGATACCTCTTGATATGGGGAATTGAGAGTAACCATATCATGGTTCCAACAGAAGCAAGTGTGGTTAAAAGCCCTCCAATGTTCATCAGTATGTGAAGATAAGCCCCAACGGCAGATGCTACCAGTGCACAACATAGTGTGAGATAAACCTGAAATTAAACAATTAGGATTACAACAGAGCACTTTTACCCCTTCATAAAAACCATTTTTTGTATAGTCTTCAAAAACCAATAATAGGTAAAATCTGGATTGTGGACAATATATAACAACCATAAAAACAGGTCATAATCATACAGAAAGAGAGAACTACTCTATACACGACATACAAAGCATACATACACCAACGAAAATATCAAAGATCCGTTCCCAATTCATCAAGATTCTCAACTATTTTCTTGATTTGAACTCGACATTAATCTTCGAAAATCTAACAAACAAAGGCTAAGTGATAACAAAATTTAAAATACCAACAAACGAGCACGCAACACATTAAGAAATCAACATAAATGTTGCCAAATAATATCCAATCGAAAACATATTCATATCCCCAAAATCAATAACAAATTCATCAATATCATCCACAATTAACCTAAATTCAGACAACTAAACCACTCTGAGAAACCGAAAAAGCGAAAATTGTAATCAATAATACCTGCTTGAGATGGTTTTGAACGACAGGAGAGATCTGGCGGAAATTCTTGAGAGAATCGTAAGTCCATCGGCTTCGGCAGCAGATTGTGATTCGAAAATGAAGTGAACCCTTCCATGTCTCTTCTTTGACGGAACGATTCTTCAGAGCCAGGTATTTTTAGAATAGTATATTTTTCGCAGATGAGTATTAATATATTTTTGGATTACCCGCTGATTTACGAAGTTTTATATTTATCCATTGGCAAGGGTGGTGCTTCCTCGAAATTACTAGAAAGGTCATGAATAACCGAAGAGATGAACACGTCATTTCTTCTATTAAGACAATTTTGCCCTGTGGGTATCTAGAACAAACCAAACTTAGACGAGGGGATTTCCTGCCCACTTGGAGCATAAGTTTTGTTTTTCGCCAAATTTTATCCTGATCTTTGTGTAAATATAACGACGATACAAAACCAATAAAATATTAATGCTACTCTTTCTTTATGTCATTTTATATTACCAATTCAACGCTTATTATTATTTTTCTATCTTATTCTACGCCTAATTTATTATCAATCCAACCACTTTTCATTATTTAACAACTATTACATTAATGACGCCAACGACATTTCAATATTAACCATCAAATTTATGACATTCAACCATTTTATTAATCAGATAAAACATTTGTGAGACTTATATTTGACTGAGGTAGATATAAATAGATTGATCCCTATTTTGTACTAGTTCCATTCAAAAATATAATTTATTTTGAATTTTTCCATACAGACAAGAAAATTGATTATATAATTTTTTTTTTTTAAAAGCAAAGCAATTTTATTAATCAACATCCGCGATACAAGTAATACGAGAAGGAGGGAAGTGCCCATTCCATACATCCAACAAGACAAGACCTTCTACCAAGAATGCGCATGAATATTTCTTGACGCTTATGGGAAAGGAAATCGTGATAAACGCCGAGAGAGCTTTACACCTCGATGATACTTCCCACTGGATAAATCTTCCACTTGGCCGTTAGACGACGATGAATAGATTGGCGCCTCCTTCGAACGATACATTGAAAAACCCCAAGAAAGAGCGAACACCAAAGCATAAATCGCTACGCCAACCGAACGTCATATTTCTAGTTTTTGGAGAAACTACGAAAATGGCCCTGGCCGTTACGGCGAGTCCACCAATACCGTGGACGTTTCCAAAAGCCGCGTCGACATTAAATTTCAAAGTTTCCATGTGGCGGCTTCCATTTTACCTCGGGAATTGATTTGGCACCGAGCCTTGAGTTGGCAATTAAATAAGTTTCACCACCAAAGAGTGTGTAATAGTCATACCTACATGGACATGTTTCTTATTAAAGACCCAATGATAGCGATCAAAGTAGCAAAGAGTCGGTTTATTATGTTTTAATTAAGTATCTCTAATCTTTTGGCTTTTAAGTGTAGGTTTAGCTAATTGGGCTTTTATCTTATAAAAGCCTAAGTCCCTAGTTGTCAAAGGAGCATGTAATCTTGAATCTTTCTCTTTGAGAATTAATTATCTGCTTGGATTAGCTCGCTTATCCGCTTATCAGATCCTTTACATCATCCTGTATCGTAGATCGGAGCTGTGGTTTCTCCTTGTGATCCATGGTCGGGCGCTGATGAAGGAAGCCGGATTCGACGTAGTTCGGGTTCAAGATCCGATTGGATATTTTGCGGAAACTTGATCGACAACTTGGTTCTTATAAATCAATTGAATCAAGGTACGATTGAGATTCAAAATTGTTCGAGCAATTTCAATGCCATGGACGAAGTTCTTCCTCGTTCGCCAGCGAGTTGAAGACCGCACATATGTTAGACGACTTGGGAAATCGTTCTCCAACGGCCGGAAGTGAACGGAGAAGCAACTGCAGTGAGGCTAATAGCGCTGGGTAAGGTCGATCTTCCACTCTTCAAGCGCACATCAAACAAGGAAGATCTTTGAATGGTTCGACTGCTGGATCGCTTTTTTGAAGAAACCCAACCACCGAGAACACGGCGCGAAACGGCATCGATGTTTTGAAGATGAAGCGTAACGTGGTGGCAACAGCTACAACACCCGGAGTTGGATGGTGAATCGGAGATTAAATTATGGCCTTGATGAAATTTCTCTTGTCTAATGATTTCTCGCCCGCAAAGATGAAAAGGTTCACCGTAAGTAAAACAAGAAGAAAGTTGTGAATTATGGGCACAACATTCTCGATGAAGAGGAAAGTAAGGTCGATGTGAATATGACGACTAAGCACACAACAATGATGAAATTGCAATGGAAAAGACTGATAAAGTCACACCCACCAAGTGTTCGACAAATTACCTCAAAGAACATACATCTTGAGAAGAGTGTTTATATGGGTTCTACTGCTATATAGTGTGTCATTATTCAATCGATTGACACATATGAGGGTTGTGCAAGTTGAAGAAGAGAAAAACATTGTGCCGGGTTAAGCTCACAAATTCGCTACAGAAGGCGGTCTATAATGATGAAGCAGATTCAATTGGGTTCAACTGTGCCTGCATTAAGATTGTTCTTCCATCGGCAAACCATTGATGCCAAACAAAAAGTAAAGATGAAGGGATTGAATGTAACGACTCATTTGATGTCCATAAAACTAAAGTCGCTCGCCTCGAAAGGTTGGATTTCTTATCGAAGTCAAGCGCAGGAAAGGAGTTGCAAGGTTAAACACCTAAAAGTCGATAGATTCATGCCTACCACTTGTTCGACAAAATTCCTCAACCAATTAAACATACACGGACAAATGATGGGAGGTTGAGTAAGATTCTAATTGAGAATTTCGATCCGGTGGCAAGTGGCAATGCAGATCGAGTGGATGATGGACAAGGGCAAGTGTTACATCACGCTACACCATCTTCTCGAGATAGCAACGCTACATTAAGAAAGAAAACAAAGTCGAGTCTTACAAGCAATTAGTAGTTATTGAAGGGTGCGACTTTGAGGTATGTCATCAAAATTTCAAGAGATCGAGAAGTGGTGTATGGTTAGTATAAACAACTCAATCAAGTGAAAGAAGGAAAATGTGAGGAAATGATCACAGGCGGGTGAAAAGATTTTTACATGTGATGAAAAGAGCTTGGAAATGAAACAATGTTTGTTTGCGATAATGTTCCTGGGGATTCATAGCATTGAAATTTCTTTCCATCCAAGAACACTTTGTTTGGAGAAGTGCAACTTGTTTGTGTTCATGCCGGAAGCATACATGATAATATAGTGAGCCGTTATGAATTAAAGAGCCAAAACCCGATGTGGTCGCTTTCTCTTTCATTGACTCTCGCCCACCTCACTGGTCCAAATCGCTTAAGATGGAAAGCATCAAGTCCTGCATTTGAGTTTTTGGCTTCCTAATTTTGGAGCAATTGGTGCTACTCTCACATGTGATGCCACTTCTGTGAAACCTCTGTGAATTGTGATGACCAAGACCCCACTTCATATATGTTCTTGTGTGGAAATGTTGATAATGAGTCTCGATTTTTGGAAAATATTAATGGTTGGTTAAGATGGATGACTATAACTAAGTTATGAGCCCCGGCTCGAGGTTCTCTAGTTCGACGGTAGTATGATATATGCTTCGGATCTCGAAGCCGACAATACGGGATATTTTAACTGGTACACATATGTTGTGACACCTCACCTTTGTCGGGTTACTATCTCGCTATTCGTTTCATTAGATCATACATTGAAGATGCGTAAGCATGTACTTGCAAAGGCCATCTTTGAAACGAGATCGATTTTACGTGATGTGGTAACCTCCTTCATGTTTAGTTCTCAGAGTGCAAATTATTGTTTATGCTTATGCTACATCCAAGTTGGTGCTAAATAGGTCATCCGATGAAAAGCATGAAGAGAAAGACGATTGGAATTCGTAAAAGGATCAAGATCAAAGTTGGTAAGAGAGGTGTTGATTTTAAGATCCACTTATTGTTGGAAAACGCGGGTTGAACTATTTCTTAAAAACATGAACAACGATGTCTTTTGTCGCTATCGCTAGAGTTTCGAATTAAGGGATTTGAGAATTTGATGTTCCAATCATATGCAAGAAGATGCTATCCGTGATCTTCAAAGGCTTCACGGATTGGCGGTTGGTGAGATGATGCTATACACTTTGACCTGGTGGTTGTTGGAGTATCAACAAGTTCAACATCCGCTTGTTTCCATTCTATCTTGGCACGGAAATACCGGGAGCTTGTATGTGCACACAAGGATATCGACTCGATCTAACTCGTGGACGAGTTATTCGGCGGAGCGGATGGAATGACGAGACATTACGACACCACCAAAGCTAAGCAAAGCATTGTCACAATCTCTTCATACTTGAGCATTTTCGGCACGAATGGGAAATCGAGAGGGTTTGACATTGTTTCACAAGGTGGTGAATGGGCTTGACCCCAATGGATATTGATGGTGCTTGTGAGCTCAATGTGGAATCTATCGAAGCCGCGGGACGAGCTTTGGTGAGGATGGAGATGATGTAGCGCATCAAAGTAGCAAAGAGTCGGTTTATTATGTTTTAATTAAGTATCTCTAATCTTTTGGGCGTGGGTTTAGCTAATTGGGCATCTTATAAAAGCCTAAGTCCCTTAGTTGTCAAAGGAGCATGTAATCTTGAATCTTATTCTCTTTGAGAATTAATTATCTTTGAGCTTGATTAGCTCGTTTATCCGCTTATTGTAGATCCTTTACATCACCCAATCATTTCTAGCTTTCCAAATATGCCACAATAAGCTAGCCACATGAGCAATTTCACTCTCATCTTTGTACGAATCACCTCAAGCACTTGAAGCATTGAATTAGTTTTCACCTTCCTATGTGTTCACCCTTGTGATATTGTGACCAAATCGACCTCGATTTGAATTCAAAGAGACAATGCCGTATTGTTTCTTCCGCTCGTAATGCACCGCATAATCCATCACCTGCCCTCTGAGATCGGAGGGCTAGAGTGGTGGGTAAGGCATTTTGAAAACTTTCCAAAGGAAGTCTGAATTTGGTTGCACTCGGATTCTCCAAAGATGCGTCCATGGGTTCATACGCTGCCGGAGAGAGGCTTGTTGAGGTCGATTTCGCTTCAATTCATAGGCTGTAGAATAACCCGCTTTAACAGAGTAGCATCCATTTTTAGAAAAATGCCGATAAACTCCTTTCTGGCGTTAGCGATAATGGTATCGACAGATTTTCGGCTTCAGGGTTGAAAGCTCAACCAAGTCAACTCTCCACGCCGAGTGAAAGAGTTTATCAAACAACTTACTTTCCTACATGGAAGGACGCTCAAATTTGTATGGGCATGAAAAGTTGGCTCACCGGCACCATGGGTCATCCTCAATATCTATATTATCCCCTTCCAACCTTCCACCGGAGACCATGAGAAAGAAGCTCTACTTCATAATGATACCTCCAAATCGATGGGAGCTAGTGAGAGAGAGGTCAAATAAAATCCTTTGAGTCAATATTTTGCTTTTAAGACATTCGCCGATAATGATGAGTGGTCATTCAAAATTCTCCATGCTTGCTTTGCCAATAAAGCAAGGTTGAAGCACTCAAGATCACGGAAGCCTAGCCCTCCTCGCCTCTTTTTTGACAAGGTGCTCCATGACTTCCAATGTATTCGATCATGGCCTTCCAAGTTCCCAAGAACTTTCGGGTTAATCTTTCTAGGTCTTCAATGAGCCTTTGGCAAGAAGAAACACTGATAACATAATGAGGAAGAGCTCAGATAATAGATTTTATGAGGATCTCTTTACCACCGGCGATAAGAATTTTCCTTTCCAACCTTGAAGCTTTTTCGACTCTCTCTTTATGTAGGCAAAATCTCCATTTTGGATCTTCCAATTACAAATGGGAGCCCAAATATTTCCTCTTCCATTGCTTATTGGGATGTTGAGCAAAGAAGAGAGGTCTTCTGTTGCTTGGCTAACCCGCTTACTAAAGAAAACAAGACTTGTGAAGATTAATTTTTGCCCCGACAATGCTTCATATTCCTCCAAAATAGAATTTATTAAGTGGCATGATTGGTTGCTTCAAAGAAACACCAAACCGTCGTCCGCTAAATGTGTTAACTCAAAAGGATTCGCTTCCAAAATGTTATTTAAATGAATGAATCGGAAGCTCTCCTAATCATTGCCGATGTGCCTTCGCACATACAAGAGGAAAGGTGATAATGGATCGCCGGCCGGATACCTCGTGTAGCCGAAGAGAGGGGATGGGTTCCGCTTATAAGGACGATATGACGGTGAGGAGATACATACCATAATCACAAATGACTATAGAAGAAGGAAAATTCATAGCTTCGAGTATGCGACGAAGAAAGCCCCACTGACGCGATCAAAAGCTTTGGCCATATCTAATTTTAAGGCCATATGATTATTGCACCCGCTTACCAAGCTTCATCGAGTGAAAAGATTCAAGGTCGCTATGATGTTATTCGTGATTAACCCGCTTTTACAAACGCCGATCGCTCGGTGATATAATAGAGTTCATTACCACTTTCAACCGTTTACAAGCGCTCGATAAAATCTTGTAAGTAGAATTGCATAAACTAATCGGTCGAAAATCAGTCATTTTTTGCCTCTTTCACTTTTGGGATCAATAAATGTAAGTTTTATTTATATTTGAGATGTTCGCCATTATTTAAACAATCGAATTACCGTAATTTGTCCACCCACCATAGGCCAAAATTTTTGGAGAAAACCGCATGCATTCCGCCTGGCCGGGTGATTTCTTTCCTGGCAATTGTGAGAGGGCAGCTTGCACTTCTTGTTGAGTGAAAGGTCTTGATAGCCTAATGATATCTTCATCACTGAGTTTGTTGAATGAGAGGTCATCCGGTTAATTCTCTGTTGTATCAAAAGTGGTGTATATTTCTTTAAAATAGGAAATGGCTGCTGAATGAAGGTCTTTAATTTTTAGGGCTTGCCAGACACATCTATTAACCTGTAATCGTATTTCGTTCCTTCCTCCTCGAAGCTTTGAAGTGAAAAAGAGGTATTCTTATCCATGGATGAAAGCCACTCTGATTTCTCTGACACGCCAATACTCCTCCTCCAATAACTGGTACCTCTCAATTTCTTCTAAAATTCCTTGCTCGTGTTTTGCATCATATGAGTTTGCTGCTTGGACATCTGCTAATTCTTTGTGCAACTCTTTCAATCTCAATGGAATATGCCCAAATTTTTCCTTTGCCCAAGTTCTGAGTTCGTCCTCACAGAACAGATTTTAGAGTCTAAGGATTGGGGTTTAAGGTCTCCCTGGGGTCCCAAAAGCGCTGGAAAATTTTCTCAAACTCCTCCTCTTGTAACCAGAAAGGTTCATACGGTAATCTTCGCCACTTTGCAGGTTTTCTCCATCGCTGTTTGCAGCTAGGAGTAGCGGACTGTGATCTGAGTGGGTTGATGAGAGATGATAGACTTTGTGTTTTGGGAATAACAATTTCCAATCGATACACGATACTCCACGATCTAATCTGCTCCTTGTTGTAGGGTTGATAGATTTATTTCGCCATGTAAAATGTCCCCACAAACCCAAGATCGGCTAAATCACATTCAGCTAACACAGACCGAATTCTCGCATGGAAAAAGTATTTCGTTGAAATCCCCATCACACACCATGGTAAACTATGAGAATCTCTTAGTTTCCGGAGCAAATCCCATGAGTGTCGACGCAAAGAGGCATCGGGATTTCCATAGAAGCCGGTAAATCTCCAAGAGGAAGGCCCGCTGTCTACCCGTACATCTTTTTTTTTTTTTTTTTTTTTCGAAACGAAGTTGGGAAGGGGAACCGAACCCGGCTCCTACCCGTACATCTATTTGCCCTGGGGAGAAATTGTGTAGTGTAATAGTGACATCCGTTGACCATAATAAAGCTAGGCCACCACTTTTGCCTTTCGCTTCATGGAAGACACCATTTTGAAACCCTAGAAACTCTCTGATCGAATTCATGCGATCCTTTGTAGCTTTTGTCTCGGATAAAAACACTAAGGTTGGGGAATGCTCTGTAATCAGACGCTTTAATTCTTTTTTGCTTTCATACTACCCAATCCACGGCAGTTCCATGCCAAAATTTTCATGGTAACTAATAGGTGTGCAAAAGAAGCTCACGCTACCTGGTAGAGAAAAGCCAAGAACGGGTGAGCCCTTACTGGAGGGAGGGATGCCGGATCACCGAGATGAAGCCCCTGACGGGGAGATGAAGCCCTAGAAAGGGAGGGATGCCGGATCGCCGGAGAAAACAACACAGAAATGAATACGAGTTCTCAACAAACAAAAAAACCTAAAATGACATTTGAGGGTTATTAATTCATCATCAGAAATTTGAATACATTCACTTTGAATCTTACGATTGCCGGTAAAACAACATACATACGCTAAAAGACTCTTGCATAACCAAAAATATATATATATATGCAATCCGATAATAGCTGTCAAATGTTAATACATGCCCATAATAACCCTCCTTCAGAAACAACAGTATAACTTAACAGGAGATTAAAACACAACACCACCAATAATAAGAGCTGCAAAAATGGATTGAGCAACAATTCAATGAAAATACCTCTGGCCTGACACCTATTTTTAAGGTAAACTAGATCTGAAGCCTTGCCTGAAAAAGAAAAAAATGCAGGATCATCTTGGTCCTGATACAACTGAAGGAAGTAAAATGTATCATTTGTAAGTTGACCTTGAGGCGGCCTACTTGGGACAAGAACCTGTGCACTAAAGAAACTATAATCTAAATGGTTTAAGTCAACTTACACCACCTTCCAACACCTCAACAACAAAAGACATGGATGGCCTAATTGAGTATTCGCTTTGTAGGCACCAAGCTGCAACTTCCATCATCTTCACGACTTCTGCTGCATTTGACTGCATGTCTTCACAGTACTTGTCTACCAAATCCACCAATTGCCCTTTTTAGCTTTTTCTGAGAATAGACATAGTAGATGTATTCTGTCCTCGGTTATGCGTACATCGAGATTTGCCTTCCACACAAGATCTCCATAACGACTACACCAAAGCTGTAAACGCCTGCCTTCTCTGTGATAGTAGAAGATAGCCACTCTGGAGCTATATATCCAGGAGTGCCCTTTAACGTCGTCATGATCTTGCTCTGATTCTTTGGAATTAGTTTAGACGATCCAAAATCAGATAGCTTAGCATTAAAACTCTCATCCAGTAATATGTTTTGTGGTTTCACATCTAAGTGGATGATTTTCTGCCTGCAGCCTTCATGCAGGTAGGATAACTTTGGCTACGCCACGCACTATTCTTTTCCTACATTTCCAATCTAAGGGAAACTCTAGTGTTCTGCTGTTGATCCATCTGTCTAGTGATCTGTTGGCCATGTACTGCACACCAAAAGCCTGTGAGATTTTTCAGCACAATATCCAATCAACTTCACCAGATTCACATGATGGATGATGCCGATACTATGAATCTCAGATGATAATGAATGATTGACTTGGCCTATTCCATCGAGATACTTTACTGCAACTTTGGTTCCATCTTTAAGTGATCCTGGAAGACAGAGCCAAATCCCCTGGCCAAGCTTTGCTGAAATTCTCTGTTGCAACCTTCAAGTCCTCAAAAGAAAACCGAGCAGTGTTTCCGGCACACTGTCTAGATATTCCTCGTCAACTTCACGATGGCAGATCTTCAGTTGGATCACCAATACAATCAAACCACTTACAATAGCCAATAAAAGCAAGGCAGAAAATGTCAACACAAGGATGAGAATATATTTTTTTACAGAAGCAGCCCTTTTATGAAGATTTTGAACCTTCAAGTAAATGGACACACTATAGTTACTTGGCTTAGCTTCATTGATGTCCATAAGTGAGTAAACCTGGGAAGGCAAATAGCAATTTCAATCGATGAATTTGAGCCATATCGAAACATAGCAGCTTTACAAGAACAGTTAGCCAAACATGCTCTTTACAAGTTTCTTGATCTGTGTTATTTATGTCTGTCCTAAAAGTGAAGTAACTCACATGTTGTACCTCTAATAAACTGTGAAGATGAGAAGCATTACAATGTATAGGTGTAAACTGGGAGCATCCAAGATTTGGTTTGCTGATGTCAACTTGTCTAAAAAGCTCACTGCAGAATATTTGGATCGAGGACAAAGGCACTTTCCATCTTGGCAAACTCCATACTTCCACACACCATTGGGTATTGACAATTGCTAAGATCACCTTCAAGAAAGTCGGTTTGCGCCCATGTCTTATCGCTTTTAACCCCTCAAATGTCCATCCGCCCTAACCGCATGAAAGACGAACTGTGCTATTGGATCGTATAGACTCTGATCTGATGTCCCCAACTTCCGCTTTCAAATGAAGCATTTCTCGGACTATAATGATAAACTTCCGGAGGGTTTGATCCAACAAAAAGGAACACCCTCATTGGAAATTGTACAAGAATACAGCCCTTCACTCGAATTTGTTTCTGAAACACTAGCTATTAACTTCTGCCCTGGCATGAGTTTCTGGTCATGTACTAAAGAGTCTGTTGGATAATCAAAAGATTGCCAAACCACAGAGTTGTTTACATCAAAAAGTACCAGGTTTCCTGATTCTGTCAAATTCAATCCAGCAACAGACCTCCCTGTTGTATTTATAGACCAAACCAGTTCACCATTGGCCTCCTCAAGAACAAACCTCCTTGTGAAGTAAGCTGCAAAGTGGAACCCCAGTGAACAGGGTTGTTTCTGTTAGCAGACCAGACAACTTGTGAGAGGTCTGTACCTTCATTATTAAAGGTTGTAGAAATTATGACAGCGAACAAGTGAGTCCTACAGAGTCCTGTGCAGTAAAACCCACATCCATACACCAAGTTTTGACTTGGGATTTCTGTAAGAAGAATGTATCTCAATACTGCTTGAGGCTTGAAGAGCAGTGCACCGAGATCCTCGATGGTCTTGATCCAAGGAGAAGAGATGTTTGAAATTGAATTTTCAGGAAGTGTTTGAGATTTCAGAGAAGGAATTGAAATGAGAACGGATGATGAATTTTATGAAACTCCATGGCTGAATCATTTGTATCTAGCTGTATTCCTGGGATGGATTTTCGGCATTGAAGTTTTCAGCAGTGAAAACAAGCAAACGCCACCCCACAACCCACAAAGGCACTAACCAGTATGCTGCAAAAAGAATAAGGTTGCCAATCAGACATTAACGCACCCAAACAAAAACGGATGATTATAGTAATTACATTCAGCTCCATTTTATGGTCAAGGGTTAACAGGGTATCACGGAAAGAGACATCTGTGATCTGTTGATTTCATAAAACTAACCCAAAACACAAAGGCATTCTACAATACATAACACATCAAATGTTGCTTAACAACAAATGTTACACTTCCTAAAAACGGAAAACCATGATTCAGAAGCAAGGATGATATTAGATTAAAGTATTTCGACTAAACTAATAGGTTAGATGCAATGACCATAGTAATGTTAATTTGATAAGCAACACCACGTCATTTAACTGAATTAGCTGACCCCAAATCATTTTAAAAAGAAAAAAGGTATGATCTTTGAATATGCATGTGTGGACAGAAAAAAAAAAAAGAAGGGAAGGGGTAGACAGAATGCAACAAGCCGCTGGAACTAAGAACAGAAGGTCATGATAATACTTACAATAGAAAGTCGCTCAGATACAATCACCGAATAGCCAAGTCAACAAGAGGACCAATTGAAGCCCTTCAAGAACTGCAGCTGCCATCAGAAGTCCCAGCCTCTTTTGCTGCATGTCATTTTAAAAACAAGCACACAAAGTCTGGTCAAGACCCAAAAAAATTGGAATAAGATGAAGAGATAAGGAATGGAAAGGGAAGGGATACCTCTTGATATGGGGAATTGAGAGTAACCATATCATGGTTCCAACAGAAGCAAGTGTGGTCAAAAGCCCTCCAATGTTCATCAATATATGAAGATAAGCTCCAGCGGCAGATGCTACCGGTGCACAACATAGTGTGAGATAAACCTGAAATAAACAAAAAGGATTACAATAAAGCAAGCACTTTTACCCTTCATTAAAACCTTTTTTTCTTTGGGAACTTCATGAAACCTATAAATAGGTAAAATCTGGATTGTGGACAATATATAACAACCATACAAACATGTCATAATCATCAAAGAAACAAAAATAACAAAATAAAAAGTTCCCAAAATGTCTGAATGGGCTAAATTTTCGTGAAAGTCTCTTGACGATTGCATTGACATTACAAATATATTTTCCGAGGCAAAAGCATCCAAAAAAAAAAAAAAGAAAAGAAAAGAAAAGAGAACTACTCTTATACACGACATACTAAGCATACATACACCAACGAAAATATCCAAGTTCCGTTCCCAATTCATCAAGATTCTCAACAATTTTCCTAATTTGAACTCTAGACATTATTCTTCCAAAATCTAACAAGCATAGGCTACATGATAGCAAACATTGCCAATTCATGAAGATTCTCAACAATTTTCCTAATTTTAAAATACCAATACATTCAGAAATCAACATAAATATCGCCACACACCATCCCATCGAAAGACATACTCATATCTTCAAAATCAATCACAAATTCATCAATATCCTCCACAATTAACCTGAATTCAGACATCTGAACCACTGTGAGACACCAAAAAATAAAAAGAGGCGAAAAGGGTAACAAAAAAAGATAACGTAAACACAAAGATGATCAGAACAAGATATAAGAAAAAATTTGTAATCAACAGTACCTGGTTGAGATGGTTTTGAACGACAGGAGAGATCTGGCGGAAATTTTAAGAGAATCGTAGTAAGTCCATCGGCTTCCGGCAGCAGATTGTGATTTATGTTTCTTCTTCTTTGACGGAATGTTTCTTCAGAGCCAGCTAGTTTGAGAAAACACTGTCAAGACATGCAGTCAAAGAAGTGTTTGAAATTGATTTTCGGGAAGTGTTTGGGATTTCAGAAGGAATTGAAATGAGAAAGCAGATGATGAATGTTATGAAACTCCATGGCTGAATCATTTGTTTCTAGCTGTTTGATCCTGGGATGGATTTTCTGGCATTGAAGCTTTCAGCTTCCAAAAAAGAGTCAAATGTTTAATGGGGAACTGACTCCACTATAACATAATTCAATTGACTGGTGTAGCCGAATGAAGCATAGAAATATCAGAAGCGGACAAGGAAGCACGATTCAAGTCGATATTAAATATAATCCTATTTCCTCCATTGCGGTTGTCTTCTCCTCCCGCGCTCAAACTTCCTCTCCGGCCTCAATATTCCATTTCCTAACCCTTCCGGTGACTCAGCATCCTCACCTCCTCCTCCTCTTCTACTCCTTCTCCTCCTATTCGGTCCGAGTTCGAGGAAATACATAGATTCCAAGGAAGGGCGGTTCGACAAAAATATGGCGACGACGGTGGATTTTCTTGTTCTTTTTCTTCTTCCCCAAGAGTCAACTGTATTGATCAAGATAACATTACTACTATTTACATTGATTGGGGATTCATTCATTAATCATATTTAATAGATATCATAATCAATAATTTAAATACATGTTGTGTTCTTCCAAAAAAAAAAAGTACATGTCGTAAAAACCTCACCATTAATGTGTTTTAGTCCATTCAAATGTTTTTTCTTTCTTTTATTTTAAGTTTTCATTTTTCCTAAGTTTTCAAAACGACATAGTACGCTGTAGTCTATATAAAGCTCCCGACATGGTTTCTTTCGCTTTCGCCCTTCAATAAATCTCTAGGAAAGTGCACTGCATTTACGCTTTTTTCACGCTTTCTCGCCTGGTTTTTTCAGATATCGTAGTGTTGATTTCGAATTTGATTTCTTCTCATAAAAGTAATCTATCGCCAATTAGTAGTTTGATCATGTTAGGTTAAGGTTCTTGGCCTTGACATTAGGTTTTCCGTTATTCTATAAATTCAAGAGTTCAGAATCGATCGTAGTTCGTTGTATGGTTTTGGTTTCGATCGCCTTTAGTAAGTTCTTTATCAAAATGATTCATATTTGTTAGAAGTTTATGTTTTTAAATAGTTTTAGTTTTGTTTTTATGGCTAAACCGCACAAAATTGGACATATCTATGTGTTAGGGTTATGTCGGGTACTTGTAAGCCATGAAATTGGTTTTGAAGCTAAGTGTCGATGTTTTCCCTCAGTGGAGTGCACGACTAAGTTCTTCAGTCAAGATATGGGTGTCCTGTCTGAAACCAAGTCTCAGACTAAAGTCGGGTCGCCGCTCGGCCTTTGCCTAGAAAGCATCTGACTAATCCCAAACTTTGATTACGGATGCCCTGGGCACAAAATTGAGTCCGAGGCTAAAGCCTGAGCCGGTGTCCCTCGCCTCCACTGACAAGGCACGGATCGATCCTTAGACTTAGTTTCGGGCATCTTGTGTTCACAACAAGGTTTTCAAAAGCTATCTTTAGGTTTTAGCTATGTTTCGGGTTTGCTTTATACGACTGTGGAGATAGATGGTAGCGCGCGCTGTTATGCCTTTGTAAGCTCAATGAGATTAGACATGGACTTTAACATGAATTTATGTGTTTTATATTCTTCTACGTGTTTATAGTTAAGGACCTCACGATGTACTAAATCGAGTACCATGGGTTCTAAGTCCCATGTCGGACGGTGACTAGTTATATTCTCTATGCTCTCAAGACGATGTAATCAACGGGTACCGTGACTTAGCCCCACGCTGGACATATGCCTAGTCATGTTCCCGTGTCGCATCATGCCCTCATGTCAAGTAAGACTCGGATCACACAAGACAAGACGAATTTGACAAAAACACAAGTAGGTTAAGTAAGTAAGTAATGTAACTCAACAAGTACGCAAGAAAACCGATATAGTAAGTGTTGCTGGTGCCCTAACTCATCTGGTTGGACCGGATTCGACCGGCCGATCATTTCTACATCTTTATGTTAATAGATATGATAAATGGATTTTTGTTATTATATTGATTTATCTCTTTATTATAATATTTTATATTAAATAAATTTAGATATTGCAAATATCTTATATTGAATATCTTTATCTCATTACCATAAATCTATTTTTCCAAAATCAATTAATATCAAATATTAATATTGGTAATCTTATTAATTAAATCGCTTAACAACAGTATCTAATACACTTCATACTTCCATATTGCCAATAATTGGCTTCCGAATATTCTTTAATTAATATAATTAATATCTTGTATTTAATTTATTCATAATAAATAAATTCCACCATAAATTTATTCACTATAACTCTTATAATCGAGATAAACTTTCCTTATTTGATTATCACTATAACCGCATTTTAATCGACTTTATGCAGGTGACTGATAAGCTCCGAGTATGTTCGTAGACACAAAGATATAACATTTATATGATAAAAATTACGATGTTTTATATACGTTATCGACTATTTTTATATAAAATATAAGTAATTATAATGATAATCTTATAAAATATTAATAGCTATGAATAAATCTAAATACTATAAAAATCTAGTAAAAATGATAAAAGTTATAAATTTTGTACCGGGTTAATAACCGGAGTGTCGTGTCGATTCACGTAGGTATTTTTGGTATTTTACGTATCTTAGGTAAACCAAGACCCCGAGTGACGACATTTTGTGGAGTAAAATCATATCTTTTGAAGGAATAAAGGAAGTGCCACGAGATTTAAAGTTCAAGTGGATCAATGATTCGTGACGCCGTATCAAGTTATATTTTCGGATTTAACAAATGGCCCAGCAAAAAAGGCATTTTCTGAAAAAGAAGTCTTCATGGAAGTTATAGATCTCCTCAAGAGTTTTCCAACGATCTTGAATTATGTCATTTGGAGATCCAGAGCTCAAGTTATGATTTTATCAAGTTTCGGATTAAGATTGGAAAAAATCTATCCGGATCGATCCGATTTACCTCGGATCGATCCGAGGAAACATCATGATTAGACCAGCATGTGGCCCTGCAGAGAATATCCTGGGATAATATTTTTATTCCCGGATCGATCCGGCCTTTCGGATCGATCCGGCTTGGGAAAATCGCCTATAAATGAGCAGCGACATTGCAGGCACATAAGCGGGTACCAAATATATTTTCTTCACCTCTTTTAGTAGTAGTAGTATGTATATATATAGGCCTTATGCCATAAATAAAGTAGTATCGTTATAATGCTCGAGAAATTATCGGAAGATCAATGTTGTTGAAGTTGTTGTAGCATCCGGAAGAATACGACTTCATTCAATCGTTATAATCGGGTAAAATTTCTAAAGTATTTATGTTTGTTTTGTCTGTTTCTATTTTAGTATAATGTTAGTAGGCTAAATCTAATAACTAGCCAAAGTTATGTAATCGCTTTATTTCGATCTTTTCGGTAAAGGAATGTTGTCTAAGTAAAATTGAATAAAATTGAGTTAATTGAATCTTTTTCTATTGATAAAGTTTGACTTGAAAGAATTCATAATCTAATTATGAATTGACACCTCGTAATTAAGTTATGAACTCGCATAATAGAAAAACGGAGGGTAAAATTGGCCGAGTGAAAACGTGACAACGAAACCCGCTTTCTACCGGGGCGATTTGTCCTAAAAGATGAATCTTATTAAAATTTGTACTCAAGATCGTAATAATGTTAAAATCATCGCTTTAATTGAAACTTAAACCGAAAGTTGAATCGCCCGCCTTGACAACCGGAGCCTTTAAATAAAATTGACCGCTTTGACGAACGGAATGACTCTTTTTATTCAAAGGTAGAATCGCACTCGGGACTGCTCGTAAAAACCGTAACGCTTGTGGACTTTGGACTGATGACAATGGACATATGACAATTTCACACGCTAATGTGAGGATGATTTGTTAACTTCGTGAGTGCACCGTTCATTTACTCAATTAAACCTAAAGATCGAGCACATTCCATTCAATTGAAAAGATCAGATATAAATCAATTATATAAACTTTGGCTAGTTCTTTAATTATATATCTGTATATCAGATATTTATATATATATATATATTTTGCAACTTATGCATATCTATATATATTTATATATCTATATATATTATATTAGAATAAATTTTAAATTACGCATTTATTTTATGTTAAGTAAAATAGTAGTTATCTGTGCTATAAAACTAGATTTAGATTGAGTTAATAATGCTCTTTTGGTGTTTAACCACACTTAGAAGAATTACAAAGTTCCTCGAGGATACGATACTCGACTCACCATACTAGCACTACAGCTTTGACCCGATACACTCGTCGGTTAAGGACTCGTATTAGCACTAGAAAAGGCCACGTCGACTTTTCTCATGCTACGGGGAACGACGCTAATTTCTTTTTTGTGTCTATGGTTACAACTTATATTAGCTCAAAATTCTAGAATAAGTCAACACTTTTCTTATCTCATTTCTAATTTTATTTTAATTTGGTACTTACCTTATAGGTAAGTTACCATTTTTTTACTACTATCAATTTCGTGTTATTTTCTATTTTCGTTAGTTGATGACCGTAGTGGTAAGGCCCCACTCACTCCTTATAAGCCTGGACATAAACACTTACGAAAGGCGCTTAAGAGTAGAGAGAAAACGTGGTCATACTAGTCGTGAAATCCCGACGAATCATCTTCAAACAGAAATACGAGATGGTTTGAAATCGGTGATGAAACACCCGAACAAGTATTGGAACATGCTCTAGGGCATGGACAAAACCCTCGTTAACCTTAATAATCAAAATAATAATAATAATAGAAATAATCGTAATCGGAACCGGAATAATCGTAACAACCCAAAGAAACCCAAGGCCTATCTCATGACCAAACCATAAGAAGAAATCGGACTAATAATCCCATACTTTTACCTAATGAAGGAGCGAATAATTTCGAGATTAAATCTCATCTTTTGGTTTAATTGACGCAAAGAGCCCAATTCCTAGGAGAAGATGATGAAGATCCGCATCATCATCTCTATCTTTTGAAGAATCGTGCAATACAAACCAAAAGTCAAGGTGCTCACAAGGAATTAACAAGGATGACTATGTTTCCTTTTCTCTAAAAGGATTTGAGCCCGAGATTGGTTTATGTCTCTTCCACATCATTCACTTACAAGTTGGGAGGAGATTCAAACTGAATTTCAAACAATACTTCACTCGGACGGAATTTGGAATTAAAAGTCGAGGTTGCTAATTTTAGACAAGGATCTCAAGAAACGCTTGGGAATGCGTGGGAAAGATTTAAAAAAATTGTTAAGAGCGTGTCCCGACCATGGTTATTCCTTGGACATGCAAATTCAACTTTTCTCGTCAGAAATTAAGAAAAGATTCACGTCTTGATGTAGACCATGCATGTGGTGGTTCTTTAATGATGAGTGAGGCTCAATTAGTTTACGATGCCATAGAAAAGATTTCCAAAAATAACAGAATGTGGGAAACCGGTTCTAGCACCGTAAAAGTAGCTTTTGCGGAGAGAATGTACGCCTAATCACGAAGTTCTAGCACATTTAGAAAATTTAAGTAGGAAATTTGATGGCCTACAATCAAACAAAAATCAAAGTTCGTAAAATAGTACACCAACCGAATACTCAAATCGGATAAAATACCACTAGTGATTGAAGAACCGACAGATACTCAAGAGAGAGAGGTGAGTTTTCTTCAAAGAAGATAGAAATTTAAACAATGCTTACTCAAACTCGCTTCAATGCTATTAGAAGAGATCACCCTACTTATCGATTGTCCAAAACCCTAGCAAGCAAGGACAACCGCCAGATCCGAGCTTCATATAGGAACTTGAATAATAATCAAGTTTATCAAGAAAACACATCTAATCGAATTTACAATCATTACCTAGATCCTATCCTCAACATACCACTCAAAGTATACCAAGACTCAAAGTTCAACTCAACCTGAAGCGGAAGGAGTTGAAAAATGGGAAAACTAATGGAAAATATGATGGGTGTAGTATCTACTCAAGCTAAAAATATAGAAACGATGGTGACTTCTATTGGTACACCACTAAGGATATGAGTTCAATGAAAACATCTATGAGTGGACATGATACCGTAATGAGAACGATAGAAGCCTCATTAAGGAATATGGAAGATCATTTGAGTAGGGAAGGTGAACGTAATAACAAAGCAGACCCCAGGAGGATTACCAAGTAACACCGAAAGGAACCCAAGAGAGGTAAATGTTGTAGTTACTTAGAAGTAGGAAGCTCGATTGGAAGTAATGGAGTTGAAAACTTTGGGAATAATGAAGTAGAAGATGACTTAGATGGTAAGAATGATAAAACTAAAGATGAACTTGAATTTACAGATGAGGAAGAAGAAATTATAGACAATTTCTTGAAAAGAAATAAAAGTTCGGAACCTGAAAGTGAAAGGAAAAATTGGGTAAAAATCCCAAGGATTCTGAAAGATCCCATGGATAAAGATTTAAGGACTTTATTTAAGGAACACATTAGAATGGAAGATAATGAAAACAAGGATGAAAAACAGGAAGAAATGAAGGAATCTGAAGTAGAGATTGATTCAGGGAACAATTTAAAAGAAAGAATTCAAGAACCTGAAACATGGCGACTGAGTAATACTCAAAGGTTTAAGGAAAAAGGAAAAGAGAAACTGACAAAGGAGCCAAGGGTCATAGATCTAGAATCTTTACCTTACCCTCCTAAAGATCAAATCAAAAAGGCAAAACCGATAAGAAGTATGCTCGCTTCCTTGACACTTTTCGTCATATTCAAGTTAATATCCCCATTATCGAAGCTCGATTAATATACTCGCCTATGGAAAATTTCTCTGAAAGAAATTTCACAAACAAGAAAAAAATTAGAGGAATATGAGAACATATGCCTAAATGAAGAATGTTCCGCACTTCAAGCATAAGTTACCACCTAAACTGAAAGATCTCGGTAGTTTTACCATTCCGTGTGAAATTGGAGGATTTACACATTTAAGAAGGTCTTATGTGATCTAGAGAGCGAGTATAAATCTCATGTCTTATGAGGATTATAGAAAGTTAGGCATAGGAAAGCTTACTAAGATCGAAATGACTCTGCAAATGGCGATAGATCGATTAAGTACCCTAAAGGAATTATAAAGGACATATTGGTTAAAGTAGACAAATTCTATTTTCCAAAGAGACTTTGTAGTTATGGAAATGGAAGACGGTTATTCAAAGACCTCTTATTCTAGGTCGTCCATTTCTAGCTACAGGAAGAACTTTAATCGATGTTCGTAAAGGAGAATTAATCTTAAGAGTCAATGAAGACGGTTACTTTCAATATTTTCAAAGCTATGAATCATGCATCATCGTAATCATGTTCTTTTATAGAAAGATATTCATTCTGTCTATGATAATCAATTACCAACTTTTGAAGACAGTTAGAAGAATGCTTAACTCTGTCTATCTATAAAGAAGATGAGGAAGACATTGAAATGAAAGAGATAATTCTTTCTTTAGATACGTAAAGTTTTACCTTTAAACCACCATGGCATAAGTACTTGGAATTAGAACTAGAAGGACCGGGTTCTTAAATCGTCAATAGAAGATCCGCCAAAGAACACGGAATTGAAACCATTACCTTTAAATCAAATATGCTTTTCTTGAAACTCGATAATCTATTACCGATTATTATTTCATCAACTTTAATCGAGCAACAAGAAGATCAATTACTTAGAATGTTGAAAAAGCATAAGAAAGCTTTTGGATGGACGATTCGATATTCGAGGTATTAGCCCTCGAGATTTGCGTTCATAAGATAATTACGAAGGAAGATGCTAAGCCTTGTATTCAACCGCAACGCCGCCTCAACAAATTTGCGCTTAATTGTTAAGAAAGAGGTCATTAAGCTATTAGAGATGGGAATAATTTTTCCCATATCGAGATAGTGAATGGGTAAGTCCAACTCAAGTGGTACCAAAGAAAGGAGGTTTCACAGTTGAAAGAAAATGATAGGAATGAATGGATTCCAACAAGAGAAATTACAGTTTATCGAATGTGCATTGATTTTAGGAAACTAAATGATCATACTAAGAAAGATCATCATCCACTTCCATTCATAGTTCAAATGTTGGAGCGGTTAAGTGGTCATAAATATTATCTTGTTTCTTAGATGGTTATTCAGGTTATTTACTGATTTTCATTGCGTTAGGAGATAGGAGAAGACTACTTTCACTTGTCCTTATGGAACTTTTATGTATAAAAGAATGCCGTTTGGTTTATGTAATGCTCCAAATTTACGTTTCAAAGATGCATGATGGCTATATTTTCCGATATGGTTGAGAAATTCTTGGAAATTTTATGGATCGACTTTAGTGTTTACGGAGATTCTTTTGGTAAATGTTTATCGCACTTAGAAAGAGTGTTACAACGCTGCGAGGATACCAATTTAATTTTAAACCGGGAAAAATGTCATTTAATGGTATCGGAAGGAATTGTTCTAGGCCATCGAATCTCGAAATAGAATTGAAGTTGATAAAGCTAAGGTTGAAGTAATTGAAAAATTACCACCACCGCTAATCTAAGGACTCTAAGAGGATTTCTTGGACATGCAGATTTTATAGGAGATTTATTGCAGATTTTTCAAAGATAGCAAAGCCTCTAAGTCATTTGCTTGAAAAGGAAGTACCTTTTAACTTCGATAGTAAATGTAAAGAAGCTTTTCGGACCTTAAAAGCGAGATTAACTCTCGCACTAAAGTGCTAATAGCACCGTTGGAATTTACCGCTTGAGATTATGTGTGATGCCATGATTTAGCCGTAGGAGCGCTTTAGGACAAAGATATAACAAAATTCTCAAAGCTATTTACTATGCATCTCATACGTTAAATGCAACTCAATGAACTATACAACTACGAGAAAAAGAATCTGCTATTGTAATTTTTGCCTTAGATAAGTTTAGATCGTATATTGTTGGTTCTAAGGTAATAATTTATACTGAGACTATTCAACTTTGAAGTATTTAATGAGTAAGAAAGATGCGAAACCACGCCTTCTTAGATGGATTCTCTTACTTCAGGAGTTTGATATTGAAATTAAAGATAAAAAGGAAGTGAGAATGTAGTAGCGAGATCATCTAAGTAGAATGGAAAATGATGAAGAAAAGGGAATAGAAATTAAAGATTCATTTCTGATGAGCAACTTTTAGAATAGATACTCCTTCAACCATGCAGATTATTAAAGAATAGAATTCCTTCTAAGGAAATGTCACCTGGTTTGGAGATATCATTAATTACTTAACCTGTGATTATATTCCGTCTCATTGACTTGGCAGAGAAGAAGAAATTCTTTTATGACTTAAAATTTTATTACCGGGAGGAACCGGACCTTTTCCGTAAATGTTCGGATGGGATAATCGAAAAGTGTGTGCCTGATAATGAAATTTTAAGTATTTTATCATTTTGTCATGATCGTGAGGCAGGAGGTCATCATGGAGGTTGGAAAACTGCTTTTAAAGTTTTACAATGTGGTTTTTATTGGCCTACGCTATATAGAGATGCTTATAAGTATGTCAAATCTTGTGAATCTTGTCAAAAATGGGAAATGTATCTAAAAACATGAAATGCCTATGCAACCTATTTTAGAATGTGAGTTATTTGATGTTTGGGGTATAGATTTCATGGGACCATTCCCATATCTTTTGGAAAAAGATTTATTCTAATAATGGTAGATTATGTTTCAAATGGGTAGAAGCTGAAGCTCTTCCCACTAATGATACCAAAGTTGTCATACGATTCCTTAAAAAGAATATATTTACACGTTATGGCATTCCGAGGGCTATCATTAGTGATAGAGGTTCACACTTTTGTAATAGACCATTTACCAAGATAATTGAAAAATATGGTGTAACGCATCGCTTAGAACGCCTCTATCATCCGCAAACCAAAGGTCGTGCAGAGGTGTCTAATAGAGAAATCAAAAGAATTGTAGAAAAGACAAAGTGGATTCAAATCGAAAAAAAGCTGCGCTTAAACTAGACGATGCATTATGGGCATATAGAATGACTTTTAAAACACCAATTGGTTGTTCTCCTATAAGTTAGTTTTTGGTAAGTCTTGTCATCTCCCGGCTTGAGTTAGAACACCGAGCCTTCGGGGCTATTAAATTTTTGAATTTCGATCCTAAGGTCAAGCCGGTGATCATAGATTGCTTCAATTGACGTAACTAGAAGAATTCCGTCTCGATTCTTATGAAAACGCCGAATCTACAAGGAACGCACGAAATCCTTTCACGATAAGAGAATCTATAGTCGTGAGTTCCATGTAGGTGATCGAGTGCTCTTGTACAATTCACGCTTAAAGTTATTTCCAGAAAGCTTAAATCAAGATGGACGAGTCCATTTAAAGTAACGAGTTTACAAATCTGAGTCATTGAACTAATCGATGGAAATACAACTTTTATAGCCAATGGCCATAGAGTAAAGTTATTTGTGGAAGGAGAAGGAACCGCCTCGAAAGAAGAAATAATGCTACTAATCGATCCTCCGACAAAGTAAAAGCAGAGAAATCAAGAAACTCAAAAGCAGAGGATTTAAACTCACCCAAATACCAGTGCTATCTATCTTTACTCTACTTTTATGTGTTTTATTTATGTTTAAAGTAGTTTCGTCTTTTACCGGATAGACGTAAAAGAACTGGATGTCTTTTTTAGATAGAATAGGAATTTTTATGTTGCTTTTGAAATTAGGCTTGGATAAAGATGTCGCGTTTAAAATAGAAGCTTCGCTTTTGAGAAAAACAAGCAATTGTTGAGAGAGATCGATCAAAGAACTATGTAATGGAAAATCGAGAAGTTCGATAAAGAGAAGGGCAAAGTTTTTAAGAAGGTGTAGTAAATTTGTGGAAAAAAGTGAGCATGAAGGAAATGTAGGGAAAGCACAACCAAATCACAGGATGAGTGTTTGAATGTTGTTAAGAAGGAACGATTAGGTGGTTATCCGAAAATCCCGATGGAGTTCAAAGAGAAAATTCAACGCCTCATTTCTTAAGGTTAGGTTGATAGAACGTTACATCGAACTCCGGAAGATTTAGAAGTATTGGAATTAGGACCCTCGTGAATTTTGTAATATTTATAAAATTTTTATATAACTTTTGAAAATTTTATAAATAGGATCTTTATGAAATTATTTAAAAGTTTTTATAAAAAGTTTTTTTTTTTTTTTTTTGTAGAAGTTTTATTAAGTAAAAAAAAAAAAAAAAAAAGGTCGGATCGATCCGACCTAACCCCGGATCGATCCGGAACCTAAAAAAACCTAAAAAAGGGACGGGGTCCCTCTTTCTTCTTCTTCTTCCATTTTTCTAAAAACAGCCGCCCCTCCCCTTTTCCCCTCAATTCGAATTTTTTTCTTCAAATCATCACACAACATCACCATTAAACTACCTCACCTCTTATACTTTTCTCATTTTCCATTCCTCTCTTCAAAGTTGCATTTAAATTGAAGAATTTTTCAAGGGTAGCTTCAACTTTTATTCCGGCGAAATTTCCATCTTTTCCGGCCAAATTTCAACCTTTTTAAGCTTTGTAAGGTAACATTGTAGTCACTTATTTTCTTAATTTCGTTTTTTAAGCAAGTCTTTATTTAATTCCAAAATTTTGTGTAACTCATTTGTGTTGTTTTTTTGTTGTTTTGTTATTTTGTCATTATCGTAGAATGGCCGAATCATCAAAAGCTAGTAAAAAATAAACCGCATTTCCTACCCAAATTCCAGCTTATAGAAACTAGGCCTTTAACAGTAAGAAGAATTGGCGCTAGTTTTGAAAGAACTGCGTCTGCTTTGTAGCTAAGAAAGCATTGAAAAATAAATTTGGACAAAGTTTAGTTGCAATGAGAGGGGTTTGGATTTTAAGGATTTGGGAAGGAGGTGAAGGAGATTTTTGAAAGGCGGCATTGGATGGAATTAGCCGCTTTAAGGTCTCGAGAAATTAACACCACCTTAGTAGCTGAATTTTATTCTTTGGTAGCAACTCACAATGCTACGTAAGAAGGTGAGTTAACTTCACATCAACCTAAGAACTAGAGACGATGCCGTTTACTCCTCACATTATAAATGCTATTTATGGTATTCTGATATACCGGAGAATGAGGATTATTATACGCTTTGGAATTTGATGAACCAAATAGACTTTGATCATATTGTTTCGGTAGCCTGAATGAGTTAGATCCCATCCATGCCTGGCATGAAAACAGTTTTCCTATGGGAAATGTATCCGGGATATGAAAGCCATTAAACGTTTTATTAGTCATACTCTTTACCCGACTCGGCATTTTACATCTTTTGGTAAAGAGGATTTGTGTATTGCTTGGGCTATAGTTAATGATGTACCTGTGGATATAGGCGAGTAATGTGTAGAAGGGCAAGGAATTTGCCCTCGATCGCTAGACCAGCAATACATGCCTTTTCCGTGTTTTATTTCTTCCTTGTGTCGTCGACAGAGTCCTCTGAGCTCCCAAGTGATAATTTGATGATGGTGGATGACACACTTATAGGTCTAGTTTACCACTTAGGCCGGCGGGAAGAATAAACTTTTGGACCCTAACCGTCAACGACCTCACTTACTCCCATCCACTCGGCCGTCCCTCCTTCATCCAATCAAACTCAAACTCATCTTCCAAATACCATCACTTACAATATGTTCCAATCCTTGGCCTATGATGTTCATCGTGCTAATGCCAATATGGTTGCTTTTATGCGAAAGGAATAGATTATGGTCTCAAGATTTACGTCAAGGCATGCGAGGTATATATCAAATGAATATACTACGTAACCCCCGCCTATGCCGAGATGGATATTCGCATTGCCACACTCACTTATATACTTGCCCGATTTCATTCCACCGATGCCACCACCCTCGATTTTCAACAAATGCCACATTCTTTGGATTTCAAACTAGTGGTGTAGGGATTTTTCGGCGAGTACTACGGCAAATGCGACATCGAATGGACTGGATCTCGATCATTTGGCCATACCACGGCGAGATGGGAAGCACTTTTTCCGATATCACGACGAGAGATGAGCTCGATGGGACTAGATAGTTCGGTCGCGGATGTCAACTTATTTTCAAGATCCATCCCAAGAATCGACCGCTCTCAAGCTATGCCAAGTTCAAGCCACGTCGAAATGAGTGATGAAGAGGAGTGATTTTTAAACATTCTATGATTTTTGACATTAAAACATTTTACTTTAAGTTATTTTGATTTTGGAAGGATTTTATTTTAATACGATTTTCATGTTTTCATTGCATGTTATGGTATTACGATCGTGTAGTAAAATTTATCGTTATAATAAAATGAAAATGAACCAAAACTAGGAAGAAAACTTGTCCCCTAGAAAACTAGGCATTTTTCAAGCAAAATCAACTCGTCCGTGAACGGAATGTTCCGGATCGATCCGGCTTTTCACCGGATCGATCCGATGTGAGTATACCGACCGACAAAGATTACTTAGTTCGAGGCCGGATCGATCCGCCCTTTCTCGGATCGATCCGGCAAGTACAAAACGCGCTAGAAAGAGATCTTTTCTACTTTTGTTTGATAGATATATTTCTATAAAAGGAAAGAGCAACAAACCATAAAACTTTGCTCATTCTTCCCTTCCTTCTATTTTTAGTCTATGTATCGTAAATGTCTAACCGATCCTCTCCTCGTTAATAGTTATGAACCACATACGCTGATGGTGTGGTTCCCGAAGGGCATGCCTCTTGTTTTCATAATAACGTCCCGAGACATCTAAATTTCGTCCGCTCTCCTATTCTCGATGGAGAAAGGCTTAAACACCTGAAAAAATTGATCGGTGGGACGTAATCTAATCCGAGGTTGCGGGTGGAAAAAGTTGATAAGGACTCCTGAGGTCGAATAAACATTTCGATTGTTAGAGATTTCTTTGCGCCTCTCACTCGGATAACGACAAGTAGCCTCGCCTCAACTTATTACGCTTAGGGAATCGTTATTTCATTTTCACCACCATCATAAATCAAATCTATCAAATCCCACCATGTACTTTTGATCGAAACCCACACTTCGAGTTTCTTTGGGAACTTGGGGATGCGTATAATGTTGTAAATCGTACTGCAGAAGCCTTTCAGTTCGTATTTCCGTTGTTTGATCATAACTATGATTCCTCAACTCTGGCTTTACCCCCTCATTTAAGGGCGTGGAAACGCTTCATTAATTCTCGGATCTATCCAACTAGAGATTTTTATGGGGTTACGGATGATGAGATGCTGCTGTTGTATGCATTAACTGTGGGAGCATACATTGATTGGGGAGTTTTGATTTTTAAGACTGCAATTAATTTTGCAGTAGAAAGACGTAATAGGGGAAGACCGCTACCATTTGCCTGGGTTATCTCTCACCTTTGTATCCAATCAATCACGTGCCTGAGTTTGCTCTCGATTTAGATTTTTCCATCTCGTGATTCTCGCCAGATTACTTCCGTGGATACTCCCGGATGTTCATCTACGGTTTGATAATCGCCAAGTTATGTTGTTAAGTTGGTAGTTGTTTAAATTAGTTGTTTAATCGTTTTTGTTGTTTGTTACTTTTATTTATAGTTTGTAATAGTGTTTAATATATATGTCATTTTCTTTAATCAAAATAATATATGGTTGCTAAAAATAATAAATAATAATCAAAATCATATAAAATTTTAATTTTATTTGCAAACTATTTTTATTTACTCACTGAACATCGGACGATGTCATTTCGTAAAAGGGGAGTGGAAGTAAGTTAGTAAATAAAAATTAAAATTTTCTTATATAAATTTATACTTAATTGCTCAATACTTAGTTTAATTTTTCTTGGAACAAAAAATTAGATAGTATATAATTAGTATGAATAAAAACAATATAAATTGGTAAGAATAGATTTTAATTAAGTAAAGTAAATTAGATATATTATAAGTATATTATATATGTCAATTTTAGATCTTTATAAGATTTTAAGTATATGTAACTATACATAAATATTATCAAGTAAGTTTCATATGAAATTTTAGCAAATATACTTATATTTATAATGAATTTTTAGAATAATTTTCTTTGTAAAACGAAATATGAATATGGAATCGGATTAGGAATGATGAGATTTTTGACACCACAAAATTACCTCAACCTTGATTAGAGTGATCAAGACCTCACTAAAATAGCCATTTTTGATCATAACCGACCATTGGCTTATTTTGGTCTACATTTCCTAAAAATCCCACGAGTTTGTGCGCATTTATGAAAGGAGATGATAGCCATGTGCTAAGGATGGTGTATGATGAGGTGAAAAAAAAAAAAAAAAAAAAAAAAAAAAAAAAAGATATATATAAGAACGAAGCACCATATTTACAGAGAATTAATCGAATACTGTATCTTCCTTATCTTTGATCGATGAGATATCGGTAGTAGCTTCCAATGATTTGAGTGCAGATAGGGTGTTATCTAGAAACGCCCTATATCACTATGAGGTATAAAGCTCCCGATAAAAATTAATCATAAGATCTCAAGAATGATTACGAGTTTAAGGAAACCGGACTCGTAATTTTAGATCGAAAGAGTATTACTCCGATCAATCTTGATGAAGCAATGCTTGTAAATTTGATTTTCTACACACACTCACGCTTTTAGTTCTTAATATTGAAAAGAAGAGAAAAAATCAAAATAGTTGGAAAGGAGATATTATTAATCGAATCGCTTTTGATCAAACGTGAAGGTGTAAGTACGCATTTACTTGCTTCTTTCTTTTTGATTTCTTTTCTATCTTTCGATTAACCAATGTCCTATCCTAAAAGTATTAGTCATCTTGTCAATTACTTGACTTAGTCTTTGATTCCAAATATTTCATATAAGTTGAGATAGGAAAATAATTCTAAATTATAATTATATTTATTGAGTAGATTTTGTGAAATTTCATTTGAATAATAGTTGATAAATAATTTATCAAAGTTATCTACACTTTTTATCTTATTAATTTCTAAGAAAGATATAATTAATATGTTTATAATATTGAAATGATATTTTACTAATTTAAAATTTTATCTACCACTTATATTATTTTTATCGTAATTTTTATATATTACAACTATTTTGCTTTAGGACGATCAAAGAGCTAAGTGGGGAGTAGTTGATGATAACATTTATATGATAAAAATTACGATGTTTTATATACGTTATCGACTATTTTTATATAAAATATAAGTAATTATAACAGATAATCTTATAAAATATTAATAGCTATGAATAAATCTAAATACTATAAAAATCTAGTAAAAATGATAAAAAGTTATAAATTTTGTACCGGGTTAATAACCGGAGTGTCGTGTATCGATTCACGTGGGTATTTTTGGTATTTTACGACCTTAGGTAAACCAAGACCCGAGAGTGACGACATTTTGTGGAGTAAAATCATATCTTTTGAAGGAATAAAGGAAGTGCCACGAGATTTAAAGTTCAAGTGGATCAATGATTCGTGACGCCAGATCGTTTATATTTTCGACGAACAAATGGCCCAGCAAAAGGCATTTTCTGAAAAAGAAGTCTTCATGGAAGTTATAGATCTCCTCAAGAGTTTTCCAACGATCTTGAATTATGTCATTTGGAGATCCAGAGCTCAAGTTATGATTTTATCAAGTTTCGATTAAGATTGGAAAATCTATCCGATCGATCGGATTTACCTCGGATCGATCCGAGGAAACATCATGATTAGACCAAAGATGTGGCCCCGCAGAGAATATCCCTGATAATATTTTTATTCCCGGATCGATCCGGCCCTTTCTCGGATCGATCCGGCTTTGGGAAAAACATCGCTATAAATAGAAAGCGGCATTGCGGCACATAAGGGGGTACCAAATATATTTTCTTCACCTCTTTTTAGTAGTAGTAGTATGTATATATATAGGCCTTATGCCATAAATAAAGTAGTATCGTTATAATGCTCGAGAAATTATCGGAAGATCAATGTTGTTGAAGTTGTTGTAGCATCCGGAAGAATACAACTTTCGATTCAATCGTTGTAATCGGGTAAAATTTCTAAAGTATTTATGTTTGTTTTGTCTGCTTCTATTTTCGTATAATGTTAGTAGGCTAAATCTAATAACTAGCCAAAGTTATGTAATCGCTTTATTTCGATCTTTTCGGTAAAGGAATGTTGTCTAAGTAAAATTGAATAAAATTGAGTTAATTGAATCTTTTCTATTGATAAAGTTTGACTTAAAAGAATTCATAATCTAATTATGAATTGACACCTCGTAATTAAGTTATGAACTCGTTAATAGAAAAACCGGAGGGTAAAATTGGCGAGTGAAAACGTGACAACGAAACCCGCTTTCTACCCGGGGCGATTTGTCCTAAAAGATGAATCTTATTAAAATTTGTACTCAAGATCGTAATAATGTTAAAATCATCGCTTTAATTGAAACTTAAACCGAAAGTTGAATCGCCCGCCTTGACAACCGGAGCCTTTAAATAAAATTGACCGCTTGACGAACGGAATGACTCTTTTTATTCAAAGGTAGAATCGTACTTTCGACCTGTTCGTAAAAACCGTAATGATTGTGGACTTTGGACCGATGACAATGGACATATGACAATTTCACACGCTAATGTGAGGATGATTTGTTAACTTCGTGAGTGCACCGTTTCATTTACTCAATTAAACCTAAAGATCGAGCACATTCCATTCAATTGAAAAGATCGTATAAATCAATTATATAAACTTTGGCTAGTTCTTTAATTATATATCTCAGTATCAGATATTTATATCTATATATATTTTTTGCAACTTATGCATACCTATATATATTTATATATCTATATATATTATATTAGAATAAATTTTAAATTACGCATTTATTTTATGTTAAGTAAAATAGTAGTTATCTCATGGCTATAAAACCGAGATTTAGATTGAGTTAATAATGCTTTCTTTGGTGTTTAACCACACTTAAAGAATTACAAAGTTCCTCGAGGATACGATACTCGACTCACCATACTAGCACTACAGCTTGACCCGATACACCGCTTCGGTTAAGGATCGGTATTATTAGACTAGAAAAGGCCACGCCAGAGTGTCCATATCCTAAAGTCTTATGGTGTGGAGTATCGCAAGACTAACGATACTCTAAATGCTCTAAAGAGTTGAGGTTTTTCCCGGGAAGGGGGGAACCTATAGGAGGGGGGGTAAAGAACCTAACAAGGCTGGCTCGGCGGATCTGAGGGCCTACATTTTATTTTGTCTCTGTGGACCGAAGAGAAAGGGGGCTCGGCAGGAGGAGGAGTGTGCCGTGAGAGAAGCAAGAAAGTGGCAAAGCCTTTTTACGTATAACGATTCCGAGAAAACATAAATCTTGCAATTCGGGAACAAAGAATGGACATAGCAGATGATTAATCATCTGCTTCTCACGTTCCGTGAATAGCCGGGACATTGAAGAATAGCCAGAAAGGCATTTCGGGAATCGGTCCGATTCTATCCTGCTCCTTCCTTTCTTGGATTTATTTATTACATATGTCGATTGCTTAGTGGTTACAGATCACCTAGTGTGTTGCTTAGTGGGCAAAATTAAATTTTAGTCATGAATTTCTTGGCTTATTTTGGATTTTAGTCCTATTCCTCTTCACGTGAGAAAATGGTCCTCTAACTTGAATTTTTTTAAGAAAATAGTCCTATCCACTTAAATAATTATTACTACTTGTGGAATCTTTAAAAACGCTATACTGGCAAAAATACATATTGATAACTATGTGGCTATGGACCCCATTTTACTTTAAAAAAGGATTTCTCCTTCCAATTTCCCCCAATTTCATCCTTCCAAATCTAATTCCTAATTTACTACTTTGCATCTCCCGTCTAATCCTACGTGAAATTTTATATGTCACGATGCCCCCCTCTTTCTTTTTTTTCCCTCAATTAAAGGTCTATTCAGGTAAAGAAATTTATTGATATAAAGGAAACTTATATCAACTCAATATCAGCACATTCATCATCAAATAAATTATTTTCGATTTATACCCTACTAAAATTAGCACACCAAAAGGAAGCAAAATCTCCTTTGGCTTTGCACCACAAGTAGCATGAGAGCAGTACTTAAATAGAGTTGCACCGACTATTGTCATATGTCTCACCGAAACATTTATTTCAAGATGCTGTAGGTTATTTAATTACTTGTACATTGGTGATTTTGATCAAAAGAAATAACATAGCATCAAAATATATAGAGAGCCAACGGATTGTGAGTGTACATGGTTTTGGCAAAATAACATATACATAAAACATTGGAAACCATTAGTGAGGACTTAACAATAAATGGAAGCATCTAGAAATATTCTTACTACTATAAAAATGTTAATGACAAAGAAACATCTTAGTATGACTAAAAACCTTCAATGAAAAATGTGGAAAGTCATTGAATATACACCTAGACATAAAAAGTTTTTTTTAATACACCCTATATTTCCATTCTACAAAATATATACACCGTCCAATATATAGACGGGAGATGCAAAGTAGTAAATTAGGAATTAGATTTGGATGGATGAAATTGGGGAAAATTGGAAGGAGAAATCATTTGTTTAAAGTAAAATGGGATCCACAAATTATATAGATTCAATGCAATAGCCTACAGTATGCTTACATAAAAGCGTTTATTAAAGATTCCAGTCTTCGTTACTATTTCCCATGGATATGACTATTTTTCCACAAAAAAAAAAACAAGTTAGAGAACTATTTTCCTCACCTGGAGTTATGACTAAAATCCAAAATAAATGAAGCTTACGCGATTAAAATCCTAATTTTGCCGTTGCTTAGTGTGTTGCTGAGTAGGTGCACCAGGTTCAGGTGAAAATTTGCACAAATTAAGTAAAACAAGATTTAAAAAAAAAAAAACAAAAACAAAATGAAGAAGAACAACAACCAAAGTGCATGTTCATCCTCAACATCATAATTATGTGCTAGGCAAAAGCTTTCTGCCGAGCACTTCTTATTCCATAAAAAAAAAAGAAAAAAAAATTGCAAATCCTTCTGCCTTTCAGTCACCAGAAGTATTGATCCTGTAGTCCCTGTAATAAACAAATATATATGAGAAATCGATTCTGATAGACATAGTGGTAGCAATTTTGTCTAATTGATTATATATTTAGTAGGTTTGAAACATACATGAGTTTATATGGAATTAAACAATTCGCTTCTATTTTTTCATTATATATTCGAGCCCAAAACAGCAAAACTCCTCTAACACTTACAACAACAAAATCTAACATTTCTATAGATTAAAGACAAGATTCTAAACTACTAACGTCTTAAAGATTCGATTGAACATCCTTTTACTTCAAATCTTTTGAAGAAAAGATTATTTCCAAACTTGAAACTCCAAGAACTCAAGAACACTTCAAGAACACTTGAATATTCAAACACCAACTTGATTTCTTGCACCTAAAACGTCGATTTATGGTTGTTATAACCTCTTAAACAACTTGAATCTAAGAAAGGAACCATGATACATTGTAGATTTAAAAAACAACTCTAGATATAAAAACAAACTTGAAGATTCTTACTTGGATCGAAGAAAAACTTATTCCATCATCATGTCCTCTTCTTCTTCTGGATCACTTTCGGAAGAAATATCACCAAATTCTTCTTCTTGAACAGTTTCGCCGGATGAAAGATCTACAAATTCAAAGGGTGGATTGTTAGAAATCTTGATTTTCTTCTTCCTCGCTCTCCTTTTCTCTCCACTTCCCTCTTCGATCTTCTCTCTCTAACTTGAAACTTGAAAGTAAAGAACGAGGAATAGGTTTCGGGGTAGTAGGGTGTTGTAGGAAATCCGCATTTCCCATAATACCCTTACTCACCCAACCTCTTTTATTCTTTTATTTTAAATGGAAAAGATTAATACACCGTAAAATGCCAAACACTTATGCCTTTTCGTAAAAATACGAGGTATCACATTTCTGCACCAATATAAATTTTCCTCAAAAATAGTTGCAAAGCCTTCTGCCTTTCAATTACCTGCAGGATTGACCCTAAATTTCCTGTAACAAATAAAATATATATATATATATGAGAAATCTATTTTGATAGACAGAGTGGTAGCAATTTTGTTTAATGGATGCTGCACAATTTCCACTTGTTTATACATTTAGTAGGTTTGAAACATACATGAGTTTATACAGAGATAAACAATTCGCTTCTATTATTTCATTCGGGAGATTTTAATCTTATTTATTGGATAAATATGAATGGTAACCATGTGGTTTAAAATTATCAAATATCACGCGTATCAATAACGAAAATGTTTATGCATTGCGATAAAAGGTATAAAATAGAAAATTACTTTATTCTCAATGCATTTTGGGAGGGTAAGAATAAATGAGAAGATTGGCAGCAAAAATAGTAAACGGTGGAAAAAAAAATCAGTCGGAAATGACAAATCTAGCTACACGTGAAAAAGTGGAATCGAACACAAATCCACTATTTCGCTACAACATCTCCGTTACCATGAATCACTACACAAATCAACTAATTCGCTATTTTTACAAAAATGACGTAGAAAAAAATATGACATGGGATGTCAAAATAAAGAGGGTGAAAAGATAAAAGTTATGGTGAAAGAATTATGATTTTTTTAAACATAAATCAAAAGTTATATTCATTTTTGCAGTTGAGTATGAGAGTATATATGCGAAGAAATACATCTTTCTCGGGGATGCATCTGAAGTTAAGGGATATCATTTGTGGTGCATTGACTCAGCCAAGTTTGTGATTAGCAAAGATGTTACATTTGATGAGTCTTCTATGTTACATCCAATAAAAGAGTCTTATAGTGTTTCTGATGCATGTAGAGGTGATGATATGTCTAGGCAGATGGAATTTGAAGTCAATCATGATGCCCCAAAACCTAGTTCTAGTATACAGTCAGATTCCTCAGGCATTTTAGATCAAGAGGAAGAAAGAGAGGAGTATCATTCTATAGCCATTGGCAGACCCAAGAGATAGATTAGATAGCCACAGATGTATAATGATTAATGATAGTGTTGCGTGCTCTCTTTCTATTGCACAGGAAACCAATGAAGGTGGTGAGTCTTCTACATATTCAGAGGCTGTTTCAAGTGTTGATTAATCAAGGTGGTTGGTCACAATGATTGAAGAAAGTGAGCCTCTCAAGAAGAATAACATATGTGTCCTTGTGAAGCCGCCTATGAGAAACAAAAGTGTTGATTGTAAATGGATCTTCAAGAAGAAAAAGACATACTAGGGGTTTAAGATGAAAGATGGAAAGCATGTTTAGTTGCAAGAGGCTTCATTCAGGTACAAGGTGTTGATTATAATTAAGTTTTTTCACCTGTTGTAAAACACAGTTCGATTCGTTTCTTGCTAGCTTTGGTGGCTGTTTATGATTTTGAGTTGAAGCAACTCGATGTTAAGACATCTTTCTTACATGGTGAGCTTGATGAAACAATCTTCATGAGACAACACCAGGATTTTGAAATTGAAGGAAAAGAAGACCATGCTTGTTTATTGAAGTAATCCTTGTATGGACCGAAGCAATCTCTGAGACAATGTTATATGATATTTGATTCCTTTATGTTGAGTCATGAGTAATCAAGAAGCATGTATGATAGATTTTTCTGTTTCCAAAAGTTAGATGATGCATCGTTATTTATCTGTTGCTTTATGTTGTTGACATGCTCATTGCTACTAAGAATTAGTCAGGTATTCACTCTTTCAAAACCTTGTTGAGTAGTGAATTCGAGATGAATGATCAAGGAGCATCTAAGAAAATTCTTACCATGGAGATCAGAAGGAATGGTGAAGATGACAAGTTACACCTCTCTCAGAAGAGTTATGTTGAGAAAGTCTTGGAGAGATTTGGAATAAAAAAATGCCATTCTTGTTGGTACTCTCTTTGCCAGTCATTTTAAATTATCGATTTCTCGGTCGCCAATATCAAATGAACAGAAGAGGTTTATGAAGAATGTAGCATATTCGAGTGCAAACGGCAATCTTATGTATGTTACAGTTTGCACACATTCAGACATTTCACATACAGTTAGTGTGGTTAGCATATTTATGTATTGTGCAGGAAAAACACATTGAAAGGTGGTGAAATGGACGCTAAGATACTTGTGGTACTTCAGACACATGTTTGGATTTTTATGAAGATTTCGGCACATTAATTGGTTTTGTGGATTCAGGCTACACTGCTGATATTGACAGAAGAAGACCCATCAATGGCTATGTATTTTGTATTGGTGGTTCTGTACTTAGCTGGAAAGCTACGTTACAACTAGTGGTTGCTTTGTCTACCACAGAAGCAGAGTAATGGTGATGATGCTTGATATCTTCCAAGATGATCTGACAGTGGAAATTGTTACATGTTCCTGTTGAAGGTTATTTCCAAATAGTCCTTCCTACAACAGTAATTGTGAATCGAAGCAGCCATTAAGGGTCCCAGAGTTCTATCCCCTAGAAAACCCTCTAACGCTCAAGTCATCAATGTGATAAGATATGGAACTTTCAATAATCAATTTGACTCAGTAACGGAAGTAAGAGAACATACCATGTATGGAGGGATAAGATCAGGGACGGACCCAGTCCTTTAGATGGGGGGTGCACGGCCCCCACTGAGATCCGAAAATCGACACGTTTTTATAGGTGAAAAATATAAAAACACTATTGATGCCCCCACTCGCCTTTCAAATTTGGTCAGATGTCCCCACTGAGATTTTTTTCTGGGTCCGTCACTGGATAAGATACCTTTATGTAGCGAACCTCTGCTTGAAGGGTGATCTAGTCGGTGGTGTAGTGTGAATGATGATTCTTTTCCAATTCGTATTTTATCAATGCACAATACAATTAAAGTGTGAGGATTTATTGTGACAGTGGAAGTCTTACGTCATGGCCGCTGTTGATAAGGCAGTATAGAGACCTACGTAGGTCTGTCTCTATGGATATGATTGAACCCGAGCTAAGGCCAAGTTATCTAATGCGTGGATTCCATGCTTGCAGGCCATAGTCGAGCTCCGGATACTTAGGTAATTTTAAAGGTGAATGGAAATGGGATATTTAGCATTGACCATACCTGAGGGTGGACTTATGCTCGTAGTACAGTTGGATGAGTGTCACGTGTATGGTGACGGATCAAGTACACGTCAATTTCCCATTTCTGAGTTAGGAAATGCCTATATGGAATGCAGGTTAGGCATGTCTTTATGTAACTTGGCATGATCTATGTGGCTAGACCATAACCGCTCTTTATGCTTGTGACGTGTGCGTGATTACCCGCTCATATTTTCGAATCTCGATGTGCCAGTTGCGTTTCCCAGACACGACTCTCATTTTCTCTACAACCGGAGAAACCAATCAAGGATCATAATAATTCCTCTGTGCATTTTGGCCCACCCTCTATGTAAGATGTGTTGCTTCTTATGTTGGGTTTTTACGCATTGAATATCCTATTCTGACTGACTTAGCATTGAACGATACCGATACTACAAGTTATTTCGGATCAACTCTTCTTGCGTGAGTCATGGAGGAATCTCAAGAGTTAGTCAATCATGTGTATGGTGATGCAATGAGACCTAGTTCACACCGCCGTAGATTTAGCCTCAGTGAGTTATAATCATTTCTCTCATCTACTATTTAGGTCTTTTTAATTCGGTTGGCTTCTCTTCATTTCGGTCTTTGGTTCTTGGCCAAATGGAAATCCTCTATTAGGAGCTGAAAAGACAAGTATTTCTTTGTCAAGACTGATGACGTTGCCACTTTGGTGACTGGGATAAGAGGGTGAAGACACCCAAAAATTCCCCAACAATGGAAATAGAGTGCTTGTAAAGTCCCTTGTTACCTTGGGTATTCGCATTACATGCAACCCCCTCATTCAGTCATGAACTCCTGCGGACTGCTAGGTTGGACCTCGCCGGCCCTCAAAACCATACTGCCCTCTGTTGAGAGAGGATATTAAGATGCAAGATCTGTCGTTCCCATGCTTTGATAAGATTTTATGAATCTCCATATTTAACTGACCATTCTTTTGTCTTTCATTGAGAAACTTGGTGTCTGAGTCTGTAGAGAGGACTTCCGATGTTGATGTTTCTGAGTCTGAAGTGAGTTATATATGCCTCCGACGAACGATCATACCAGGCTCCGGGAAGTCTAAAAGAGCTTCCCGACCTAGTGGTTCCAGCCAAGTCCAACAATAAGAGACGCCTTCTGTCATACGTCCCAGCTATTGATACGGCTACAAACAGATCTTCATAGGTATGTCTTAACAGATATGACTGAAATCGAGCTGAGGCCAGGTAGCCAGGGTGTGGATTCCAAGCTCGGAGGCCATAGTTGAGCTCTAGATACTTAGTAGCTATGAAAGGTGAATGGAAATGAGAGATTTAGCCTTGACCATACCTTAGGTGGATGTATGCTCGTATTCGCTGAATGAGTGCCACGTGTATGGTGGTGGATCCAGCCACGCCATATTGCAATGACCGAGGCTGTCAAAGAAGCTTCGTGGTCGAAGAACTTGTATGGCGAGCTTAGCTTACATCGAGATGATATTACAATCCATTGTGACCATCGATTGCAATAGACTTGACACACGACCGGATGTATCATGAACAGATCGAAGCATATTAATGCGAGATATCACTTCATTCGAGAGATGATTGCCGAGAAGAAATTATATGTTCAAATAATCAATACTATAGACAATCTTGCAAATATGTTTACGGCCTCTTTTAGTCGAACCACGCACATTTGATATTTTTCTTTTTCCATTCGTTGTTTATTTTGAGTTATTATCGTTATGGGTTATCGCTCAAGTTTGTTTAACCTAACACGCGCTTCTATATATATCCCATGGGATATGAATTTCTAATTATCGCGATATTATGCTTGCACAGAACATAACAGGGAATGTGAATTTCTCATAAGTGAATTAATGAATCATAAAATGAGAATAGAAGAGAATATACTAGAGTGACTGATAGAAAGAAAGAAAAAAAAAAAAATAGAGAAAATAAAATGATCATACCTCAATTCAATACGGATTTCGTTAGCAGATTTATCAGCAATTCGGCCAAAAGCTGGTTCAGACATTGTTATTGAGTCAGCAGAATCACCAGCCTCGTAATAACTTACCATTCGTACATATACTTTTGCATCAGTATAAGCACATTCACCCAGGTCTGGGTCAGGTTTACATGTAACCAAAATGAAATGACCACAATGTCTCCATATATTTGAAGGAACCGATGCAACAAAGATGGCACTAATTTTTGGACATGATTCATCTGCATCATGTACTTGCACAACTGAGTCAATTTTGCTTGTTCATCACACATACATGCAATATGACTATATAGCACAAGCTTCTTCTTCTTCTTCTTTTTTTTTTTTTTCTTCTCGGTCGGCGGTCGTGTCTAATTAGGATTTTAATTTCCTGTGTAGGTTTAGTTTTGTGTTTGTTGGTTCTTTGGTTTTAATTGTTTCAGTATCTCGTTTTTTTAATAAATAAAATTAGGGAAATTCTTATCCTGAGAGTCTTCATGTGCACCGTTCGTTGCATGTGCGACATGTATATAAAAAGACAAATTAATATTTGTCTTGTTGTACACGCATATGCAACGGACTGGCGCAAACGAAAAAAGTGCGGATAAGAATTTCCCATAAAATTAATTTATGTTCGCCGTTAAGCACAGCATCATACCTATAGTATTGAGCAAATCTAACTTCAGTGTATTTTATGAAAATGACTTCAAAATAAAATCGAAAAGTATCAAATGAGATGTCTGAATATAAAGAATGACATATTAATTAATATGAATATCATAATAAATGATGAGAAATGAATAGTGTAAGATCTAATGTATACCCGTAATGAATTTAATATTTTTTTTCTTAACTATGTTCAAGTAATCTCATACCAACAAGGTATAGACAAGGACAGAACAAGAAATTGTTTGTCGGATGATTACTAATCGATTATATTTATATGGTTGGATGGGCTATAATAAAACAACTAACTATGTTAGATCGATTTATACAAATTTTTGATGTACCAAAATAAAACTCTGGCTCGCGCCCACCCAAGCCAAACTCTAGTTTCGTCCCTGGTATCGGCCTAGTGGTTAACACTATGTCATAACCCGGCAGTCATGACTTGGGTTCGAGTCTCTCATGAGTTGAAAAAAAAGGTGCGTGTGTATCATTCGTTGCTTATAAAAATAATAAGAGAGAGAGAGAGAGAGAGAGAGAGAGAGAGAGAAAGTAAGTAATCTTTTCGTGGGAATATTTTTTGGGTAATGATAATTGATATCGTCGGAAATATCAGGTTTGCAGTAACAATAATATAAAGTGGATATATAGCTAGAGTATGCATGGTTTCTCAAGTGAGAGGTTGTGGAAATGATGAACTGCGGTGGTCAGGCTTGTACTTTGAATAAGACGGTGAGTGAGTCGACAAATTGATAGAGTAGCTCTATATACATTAAATCTCAATTCCCTTTCTATTACATTATGACCCAGTATATATAGGCAACATGCTAATGATGATTAGCTAAACATGACAAGACGTTAAGAGGACATACAGTAGTTAGATATAATTATGTGTCAGTAAGACAACTGTCAAAGAGGGGTGGCGGATTGCGGACTCATTTCTTCCTTTGTCTTGTTGTCATCAGCTTCGAGCTGATTGGCCTGATAATATGGGTGATATTCAATGTGTCCGACATGGCGGAGTATTGATGGACGCCACTTCCAGAAAGCGGCATTCGCCTAGTCCGACTTACTAAAGCGGACCGAATACGGACTAGTTGGACGAGGCCCAAGATGTGTTGTTGGACCTAAGTTCAGCCCAATTTAGAGGCTTAGGTTATAATCCGGATCGGGTATATCAATGCCCCTACTGCGTGCCTTGCGTGATCTGTCAAGACGGAGAGTAAAGTTGTTGGCGTAGTGGAATACCAAATCCTATTGTCATTATTTGTGATGCAGAGATGCCGATGTTTGCTATCGGGCTTGGGTCATTGTAGCGACGTGCTTAGATACAATGCTATGAAGAAGACGGGTTTAAGGCGCAAATTTTATGACATAAAGCGACTTCGCGCATACCGCGCTATGATGCGGACGGGCTTGGTAGGCCGTAAGCCACTTCGCAAGGTGGAGGCCGTAAGTCGCTTTTGGCGGTTTGAAGGCGTAAGCCATCTTGGCGGATCAAGGTCGTAAGCCATTTCGCAAGGTGAGGCCGTAAGCCATTTTGCGCTTTGAAGTTCGTAAGCCGCCTTACGGATTGCAAGCCGTAAGCCATTTCGCAAGGTGGAGGCCGTAAGCCATTTTATGAGAGAGGTCCATAAGCCGCTTCGCCACCGTCCCGCCAGGGATGTCATGAAATGTTGCCTCGTTCCATAACCGACGTGACGCTCGACGTGAAACATACTTTATTCTTATTGGTCGTGGGATTTGAAAATCGTGACTTGCCATTATTGTGTTCAATTTCAAAATTTGAATCGACACTTCGACTTTTGTCTTTGCCTATAAAAAGAGGCTTCTACCTCATTTGCATACTTTTGCTAATTTTAAAATTTTGGCAAGAATTCCGTGAGCACAAGCGATTTCAAATAAACTTTGCTATTTCTCGCCGACATTCAAGCTTCAACCTGCATTCTTCCAACTCTTCGTGTATGGCATTTTTCTTCCCTCAAATTTAAGGGGTTTCCGCCTTAAATTGCTAGATAGAAGCTTTCCGTGTACTTAGGACCCTTCAATGCATATGATTGATTTATCATATCTAGCTATGCTTTCAAATGCATTTGAGTCATTGTGTCTCGTCCGATCTTCATCTTTCTCCGTAAAAATGAGTAGATGAAGATTATGGTTCCTTAGGGCTTATTTGTTCTCATTAAATGGATGGGCGAGGTGTCGGGTGTGATTATACTCACCTCGGCCCGACTTCCATGTCTAGTCGACTAATTGCTCCACCTCGCCCTATGTTTTTCCAGGATGTCTTCGAAGTCGCATACTCAATCTGATGAAGAAGTACGAGCTGCCACGGGCTATGGTTTGGATGAAGAGGTATATATGAGCGAACAAGAGATATATGACATCGACGAGTCCAGCTCAGATGACGAAGATAGCGGTGAGGCTAGCCATCAGGACGATGCGATGTTGAGTAGCCTTGTCAATAAAACTCAAAAGATGATAACCTGAGGGGTAGCCACCCAAGAGCGGGTTCAAGAAAGCCGGGCATCTCGAGCCAAAGAAAAGAGCTCCTAAAAAGAGGTCTTCTCCAGCTCTTCAAGAGCTGGCCGCTCAGAAGCGTTTTGATAATGACGTAGGAGCTCGATGGAGAGAATTCTGAGCCCGGACTGATTATACCGTGTCGTTGATGGCCTACAACATTCCGAGAGATTATCGGATCGATATTTTTGGTTTGACGAAAGTGGATCGCATTTATGGCGTAGACACAAAGGACTATTTATGGTCGCATTATGACCGCCTGGTCGCTGGACTTCGCCCCTTCGAATTTCTATTTTGTTATTTTTATGGAGGAACTCGTGGTTATGCCATGCGATCATACTCTCGGGTCGCCGAGTTGTGATGGCCTTTACTATGATAAGCAGATCAGCGTGGTCGCGAAATGACCATGGCCGCTTTTTTTACTTCTATGGTTTCTACAAAAGGGCCGGAGATGGTCTAATCCAACCCCACAAAGTAGAGTTGGTAAACCCAGTGCTTCGCTTGATCTCCCCGACAAGGTTTCGGCCAGAGTGAGAATAGGTTGGCCCTTTCTTAAACTCCTCGCGAATCAGAGCCAAACCGATCATCCAAGGACATAAAGACTCGTGATGACGACGATGAATTCATAGTTGAGCTCAAGGAGTTGTTGGGATATGTCCAAAACCCCTAGGCGTGATAGGGTTTTCAACTGAGACTTCTTTTATGTTGGTCAACCTTTGCTAGATGGCGGACTCCTGGGTGGAGGTAGGCAACCCTTAATTGAGGTTCAACCGTTACCTGCGGACCCGATTAGTATAGGGAGTGTCATTTTGGTAGATTCATGCCCTCTTTGTGCCAAAGTGTGCCTAAGCGACTCCTCAAAACAGACTCGAGTAAAGTTTTACTTGTTTTTACTTGCTTGTTTTCATTTTTGCTTCTCTGCTTTCACTTTTGCTTCTCTCAGTATTTTCATAATTGCATATTGATGGATCTTGTCATTCTCAGCACCATGAATGCATTAATACAACGCAATTCGATCGCCGCCAGGAAGAACTCAGGTGAGGTGAAGAGGGGCGAAGAGCTCAAAGGGATTGACAAGGTTGATCTTCCTACGATCGACATCCGTACTGACTCTGTGGGCACGTCCTCTGGGTCTAAAGCCGTGAAAACAATGTTGCCATCATCTAAGCAAGCCGTGAAAACAATGTTGCATCCAAAATTCTCAAGCAGTCCGTCTTGACAAAGACTCTGGCCCCTGAGAAGAGACCTAGGGACAAGACTTGCGCTAAAGAGATTTCTTCGGACGAGCTCGACCCTGCCGGAGGTGGGAATGGCGAGAAGGAGGCTCGCTTTTCCAAAAATTTAAAAGTAACTGATGATCAACTGAGGTCTGACGTCGGGTAGAGCAAGAGTTCTGCTAAAAGTAAAGATCCGGCGGGGACGACAGGCTTGGCGGGTTCGACGGCTATGGTGCCTTTTACTGGTTTGCCCGTAGGACGGTGAGGTAAACCTACTATTTGGTTACACAAGAACTTCCTCCTCCAGACACCAATCGACCTTTCTAAGGCTGTCATGATTTCTAAGGCTATTGCAGATGTTCCATCTTTGTGGTATTTGAGATGGAGCCTACCCAACCCTGTTCAGTTAGAGGTCGGATATGGGATCGTGGAACGGATAGGGCTATCTGATCAGGTCGACCCGAAATACTCCTTTATGCAAACGTAGAGGATTTAGTGGGCTTGTTCGGTGCTACGGTGAGCATGGTACATCCTCATCTTTACTTTGTTAATTTTCCTTGAATCCTATCTTTTTCTTGATGGTCAGCCAGAACTCATTTTTCTTCTCTTAATCGGGTCGGCACCGGTATGAAACAGTTTTCCAAGGAGCACGCAGATTCTCTTAAGGAACTAAATTTTGCCAAGGTCATTGGGGCTGATATGAGGGCACGGCTTAATGCTACTGAGTCTGAGAATGCTAAGTTGAAGAAGTAGATCTCGGAGGCATCGAAGCAGCAGTCCGAGGCTCAAGTGAACTCAGAATGTCTTGAGGCCCTAAATCGTGAGCTCACAAAGAAAGACAATGAGGCCACTCAAGTGATGAATGAGATGGAGCACCGAGTAGACAATGCCTCAAATTTGTGGAGAGTCGAACAAAAGTTAACCGCAGATCCAAGTAGAAATTGACCGATGTTAAGGCCGACGTTGAGGCTAGGTTGGAAGCTGCAAAGGTGGAGGCCGTGGAAGCTTACAAGGTCTCAAAGGATGCTGAGGATGTAGCTAGTGGGAACATTCTGATGGGTAATGACCAAGACATCTATCATATAACTAGATGTACTTGGGCCTGAGGTGGCGATGTTCCACCTTTCTCCGAGTACTTGAAGGTTTTCCATCCTTCAATTCCTTACACTGAGGTCGAGCTGAATGACTACACCAAGGATCAGACTGCCCAAGGGAAGGGGATTTGGAACCCGCCCCTAATTGAAGATGTCAACTTAAGAGAGCTACTGCGGTTGGCTATGCAGGTTTCCAATCAGGGAGAAGCGGGGGCACTCAAACAAGAGACAGTTGAAGCCAATGCCAATGCCGAGAACCTACTTCATTCTTCTCTTACTGCTAAGAATGTGTATAGCGCCGATATACGGCCTAATAATGTATGAATATTGTCATAACTTTTTTTGATTCAGTATTGCATATTTGAAGACTTGTGGATGATTTTGTAATCACATTTGATTTTTCTGAATATAAGCATCCTTTGTTCTCGAATGTGTTGATATGTTTTGCTCAAAATCATTGTATCTATTGAGTCCGTGTAGTTTGAGTCCGTGTAAAGGGTATGTGGACCCTTGTTTTAGATAAAATTCAATTCATAAGCTTGCGGGCTTATCTAAAATAACTATCCGATTTTGGGTTTGAAATTTTGCTAGCGATGGCCCTCATTTTCAATAAGGTTCGGGATTATCAATCCGAGATCATTGATGAAAATAAAATTTGCACAGATAGCGAGGACACTTGAATGATATAATAAAATGCACTAAAAGATAGAATGTAAAATCGGGATTTTATTAAGTTCACCTCACCATGTTCGGTGAGTAAAATTTACAAGTAAGAAAGCTTAACCACTCACGTCGTAAACGAGAGAATAGCCATAACCCTAGCCGATTATTACGTGAGTACCTTTTGAGATTGTCTGCATACCATGGTATGTTAAGTTCGGAGCCGTGTTGATCCTTGAGAACATAAGTCCCTTTCTTGATCTCTTTGGTGACCTGGTAAGGACCTTCCAGTTCGCCGTGAGTTTGCCCCTATCGGGCAAAAGACCGGCGGCCTTTCTATTTCGAAAAACGAAATCGCCGACCTTAAATGAGTGGCCGCGGATTCGCTTGTCGTGATGTCGTTTAGCGATTCTCTTATAATTCACGAGCCTATGGTAAGTCGCTAATCTTTTTTCCTTCGCTAGGTCGAGGTCAATCTGTCTCTATTAGTAGATTGTCCATTGATTGTACTTAGAAACCCTCGATACTTGGGAGCCATTTCAATAGAAGTCATGGCCTCCGATCCGTAATTTAGAGCAAATGGCGCTTTCTCCAAAGGGGTGTTTTGATTGTGGTGTGGAGAGCCCATAGTATGGCGGGCAGCTCGTCGCACGATCCATCCGCCGCTGCTTTTTCACTCACACTATTTTTGAGAATTTTGATTATTTGATTATTTCCGCCTCGCCTGGCCATTACCCCGAGGGTAAGCTACGGATGATTGCCAATGTTTGATGTTATACTCACCACGTAAGCTCGAGAACTCATCTCTTAATCGTGATCCGTGATCTGTCACCACCGTCGCAGGATGCCTAATCGAGACCATATGTGATCGTGTAGAAATAAACCACATCCTTTGATCCTATCTTGGTTAAGGGTTTAGCCTCAATCAACTTCGTGAAATAGTCTACTGCCACTATGACAAGCTTGATGCACACCTTCCCTACGGGAAGGGTCCAATGAGATCGAGTCCCCACATGTCGAAAGGCCATGGTGAGACCACAATATTTTGTTTTCCAGATGGTAGTCTCGGATATCTCAGATGTTTCTCGCACTCCGACATTCTCTCTCACCAAATAAGCTTCGGATCCTTTATGATTGAAGGCCAGTAGTATCCCACGGTTATAACCTTTTGAGCTAAAGAGCGCTAGCGGGGTGGCCCCCACACACTCCTTGGTGAAGCTCTGTGAGGATTTTTTGCTTTCTCTTTTCGGACACATCTCAACAAAGGTTTCGAGGCGGATCTTCTGTATATCACCCCATCGTCTATGATGTATCTGGCCGCTATCCTTCTGAGGGTGCGGGCTTTTCCTGTGTCCACAGGCAAGGTGCCCAATTTTATGTAAGCTTGGATCTCATCGATCTAACACGGAGCCAGTGCTGGTGCATCGATATTCATTATTTCCGCCCTCTCAGTTGTGGACCTGAAAGATACTCGATCATGATTGAGGGATTAGCAACTTTGTCATCCAAGGATAGTTTGGATAAACAGTCTGCCCGCAAATTATTTTCTCTTCCGATTCTAATGAACTCGCAATAGTTGATGTCGGATCTCAATCGTCTGACAATCTCACCATACTTTTCTAGGATGCCACAATGTGTTCCATAGTCCTCTGAGATTTGTCTGACTATGAGCTGGGAATCACAGTAGACTTCAACGTTTTCTACTTTCATTTCCTTTGCGAGCTTAAGCCCGGCTATCACCGCCTCGTATTCACTTTGATTATTTGTAAGGCGGGAATTCAACCTGTGAGCTTTATTGATTTCCTCCATTGTTCCTGGCTCAACTAGAATGACACCGCCCCGTGATCCATTCTTACCGATGCCCCGTCATCAACACTATCATATGGCTTTACCTTGTGTAAAACCAGAGCCGACTCGGTTGCGTAGGCAAGCTCGGTTGTTCCGAACTAAAACTTGAATCAACAATGAAATCTGGTAATGCTTGAGCTTTGACAGCCTTCCTTGGTTGATATTGAATATCATACTCGGTAATCTTAATAGCCCATTGGAGCAAGCGACCTGAAAGGCCGGGTTTGTGCAGTATTTGACGCATCGGGCTATCCGTCAAGACAATAATTGTGTGTGAAGTAAAATAGCCCCTGAGTTTGCGGCCAGCGATAACAAGCGAGTAGGCTAACTTTTCGACATTAAAATAGCGACTCTCCACCGGACTGAGAGCCTTGCTTACATAATAGACGGAATTTTGGAGGGATCCGCCCTCCTTTACAAGTACGGTGGCTACAGCCCGATCCGAGGCCACTAGATACGAAAACAAAATGTCTCATTCAACTGGGCTAACCAGAAGATATGGCTTCCCTAAATATTCCTTAAGAGCCTGAAAGGCTTGGGAACACTCTTTGCTCCAAGAAAAAGTTTTATCACCTTTGAGTATTTTGAAGAAGAGGAGACACTTCTCTGCAGACTTGAGATGAATCGACCTAAAGCGATGATCATGACATTGAGCCTCCGAACCTCCTTGATGGTGGTAGTCTCTGCATGTCGAGCAAATGCTTGAATATTTTCCGGTTAGCCTCGATCCCATGGTGACTAACCATAAACCCTAAACTTGCATGCTTGGACACCAAATGTTCATTTTGCCGATTGAGCTTCATGGAGTGCCTCAATGTTCTCGGGTTTATTTGAGATCGACGGTGTGACCGCCACTGATGATTTGACACCCATGTCGCCAATGTAAGCCTCCAAGTTCTTTCCTATCTCGCGAATCGAATACTTTGTTTACCATCCTTTGATAGGTCGAACCTAAATTCTTCAACCCGAATGGCATCATCTTGTAATAATATAAACCCTAAGCAACTCAAGGCCATTTTTTCTTTGTCGGATTCAGCCATTCTAACTTGATGATACCCCGAGTACGCTGCTTCAGAAACCGAGATTTTCAAAACCGCAATTGAATCAACTAACCGATCAATCCGGGAAGTTGATAAGGATCCTTTGATAAGCCTTTTTGAAGTCTCGTGAAGTACACACTCATCCTCCACTTGCCATTATGCTTCTTCACCATCACTACATTTTCTAGCCATGTGGGGTAGGATAGCTCTCTAATTATCCCGGCTTGGAGGAGTTTTTCGACTTCTACCTTAATCGCGCCTCCTTCTTTATGGTGAATCTGCCGACTCGTTGTTGTATTAGATTGAAGGTAGAATCGACGCTGAGGTGATGGAGTGCGATGTCGAGCTCAACCCCTCATATCCGTAAATTACCTAGGTGAAAGCGCCTCAGGTTTGTTTTGAGTCGTTAATCGTAACTTCTTTTCTCGAGGTGCTTAGGTGAGCCCCTATTTTAATCTTTTCGCCGGGTAGGCATCGCAATGACTACCTCGACTAGTTCATCGCCTGCTGTGAAGTCGGGTTCATCGCGACTTGTGGTCTCACACTCTACTTTTGTGGGGTGGGTTCTTATACCATTCTCGATCACGCCGGCGCCTCACTGCACATTCGGGTTGTTCGATGTGGGCTTTCTTATTCTCTACCCTTGATTCTTGAATAAAGGTGAGGATGGTTGCGGCTCGCTAATTGATAACCCCACTGCTTTCCAAAGATAGAACTTTGCCCGCTGATACGGGATGAGGTCACCATTTGGAATTTCTTTAAATCCGTGCTCCAATGATCATATTATAATTGGATTGAGATCGACTACGAGAAATGTTACCTTTTCGGCCTCTAAAAGATGCATAATCTCCTCGCTTGTACATCCAGATCGATGGCCCTCTTGACCTGTATTTTGTGATTGGTGAAACCCTCAAGGGTGCCATTGTGCACCCTTAAATTGGAGTCGCCGGCCGAGCTCCATGAAGCAATTATAGTACAAAATGTCTCAACGTGATCCGTGTCAATCATAACCCTATTCATGCATGCTCGGTTAATTATCACGTTGATGCAGAGACATATCTTCCACGTTGACGGAAGTTTCCAACTCGCTATGGGTAAACACGATCGGTTGCTCATTCCCACACAGACATTTGGTTTCTCCACATGCTTGTTAATGGAACCGATCCAAAGGTTTGATTTGATTGTTGCTGGGAGGATTTTCTATAATCATATGAATCTCTATCATATTGACGGGCATTCTGATTGTTTTGGTTCACAAACCACCATTCCTTCTTGTAATCGATCGTGCATGCCGTGTGCTAACAAATTTTTCTATTTCTCTTTGAAATTTATACATTCATCTATGGTGTGACCCTTATCTCTCGTGAAATCTGTAATATTTGGTCATGTCACGATGAGGGTCGAGTTTCATAGTGGAATGGCTCAGAGAGCTCATCCATTTCCTCATTTAACATCTGAGTGTATGAGATTCTGAGAGGAGTGAAGGTTTTATCCTTAATTTTTTCAGCTTCTTAATGTCTAGATCATGATTTCTACGATCGTCCCTGGGTGGGCTATGTTTAGTCCTCTCTGCTTGCCCCTATAGGATGATGAGGATCCTTCGCTCCTCAAGGTTGCGATGTATTTTCCCGCTGAACTCAACATTTCTTGGAGGTTGAGTGGCGGAGTGAGAGGCAAAGTAGGACTTCGTGCAGACCGACCTAGCCTGCTTGAAGCTAGTCATTACCACATTGTCCGTTAGCCTCTTGTCAACTCATACACTTTGTAGAAACGCTCATAATAACTATGTGTCCGATTTGTTTTCATTGTCTCACCTCACGAAGGTCGATGTGTGTTCTTTTGGGTCCGCCACCGACTTAAATTCATCTATAAATTTACTTATCAGGTCGTCTCAAGATAATATCATACCTGGAGGGAGACCGTGAATCCATGAAGTCGCTTCTATCTTGCATCGATCCCATAAAAGCTATGCAACATACCTCGCCGCTTGGTGTGCATAGACTCGATTCTACTCTAAAAAAATGAGAAAGCCAATCCAGGGGGTCTCAGAGCTCCCTGGAGCCGCTTCTTAAAGAGTCCGGATGAAGGACACTTGTTCCTCAAGAGGGCTTGGATTCCCTAACGGATTTGCCTCTTTGCGCCTCCTCTATTTGTTTCTTGATTAAACCCTCGCCGTTTCCGAAAAACCTCTGGGCCCTGTGGAGGTCGAGAGATCCTCTCGCTCATGTTGCGACTCTCCATGTCCTCTCAGACGAGTTCGGACCTTTGGGGATACCTAGTCGCTCGATGTTTTCTCGCCTAAGGCTACACCGCTGGACGTTATCCACGGTCCCAAGACGAGCCAAAGTCGACTTTCTTCCCTCGCTGGCCGAGAGGTTGCATGACCGCTTTTCCTCTCTCTTCATGATGTGACCGTGTGGTTCTTTATAGATTCAAAGTAGGTCGTAATTTAGTTTGAACTGGTGCTGGAAAGACAAGTTTACTAACCGAAAGAGGAGCATATCCCTCGGCTGTGATCTGCAAGTTATGTTGTAGCATGTCTTCCAAGTATTCCATGAGAGCTTTAACGCTAACGCATGAGAATCGGGCCTGTGGTCCGCCTAGGGCCGACCGCTCACGCCGAAGTTCCGGCGAGACATCTCACCGACATGTTTCATGTGGCTTTGTCTTATCACCGCTTCCTATAATTCCCGGACCCTAATTTTTTCGTTCAAGGCGGCCTGCATATCGGCCTCCTCATGTTCGGCGTTACCTTTGGTGGTTTGTAAGCCTCTGGCCACAGACGCCGTGATGTGATGCGAGGTGCCATATGGCGGGTCGCTGCCACGTGTTGTGTCTTGATTGCCTCATCTGGCGGGCGTGTCAGGCTCTATATTTTTCCCACCAGCCATCTTTCACTTGTCAGGAAACTTGGTGACTAACCTAAAGGAAGTTGCTTAATGACATATGTAATGAAAACAAAGGTCGCGGAATATACTTTTAACTCGTAATCCGTAGTATGACTCCGATTTAAACCAAAGAGCACACGTATACACAATCCTCTAACATTTGAAGAGCTAAACTGACCAAAAGCTTATACCTAATCTGGGAAGTATGAAGGGCTCATGTTTGAGCTATGAACACGCTGGTGTAGATATTTCTCGACTTTGAGGTGGTTCAAGCTAGAATCAAGTCAAAATCCGTAGAAATCAAGCTTGCTTCTTAAGAATCAGAATTATCTTGATGAAAACAATGGTTTGAGGGTCAGACAACCCGAATCTAAAGCTTTTGGCCGATCGAGAGTTGGGGATGGTCTGCACGATCTCGCCAAATGACGCCATGAAACCGAATTTGCGGTGGAGTAAGCGATCGTAAGATGCCAAACAACAACGATTTCCCGGTAATGGAGCCAACTGATATCGTCGGTAATATCAGGTTTGCGTAACTATAATATAAAGTGGATATATAGCTAGAGTATGCATGCTTTCTCAAGTGAGAGGTGGTGGAAATGATGAACCGCGTGGTCGGGCTTGTACTTTGAAATAAGATGGTGAGTGAGTCGACAAATTGACAGAGCATCTCTCGTGTACATTAATTCTCGATCCTTTCTATTACATTATGACCCAAGATATATATTGGCAACATGCTAATGATGATTAGCTAAACATGACAGGACGTTAAGAGGACATAGTTAGATATAATTATGTATAAGTCAGCAAGACAGCCGTCAAGGAGGGATGGCGGAGTGCGGACTCATTTCTTCCTTTGTCTTGTTGTCACCAACTTCGAGCTGATTGGCCTGATAATATGGGTGATATCCAATGTGTCCGACATGGCGAAGTATGGATGGATGCCGGCTTCAGGAAGCGGCATTCGCTCTAGTCCGACTTACTAAAGCGGGCCGGATGCGGACTAGTTGGATGGAGGCCCAAGATCTCGTTGTTGGACCTCGGTTCATGCCCAATTTAGAGGCTTGGGTTATATTCGGATCGTGGATATCAATTGTTGGAAAGGTGTCCTAAACCCAATCGGGTTGGACTCGATCCGACCGGTCGGGTCATTTACGCCTATTTAGTTCATGTAATAACTTTATTATGATTAATAAAAGCACTTATGTTATTATATATTGTTTGTCTTCATATTATTTGTTGTATATATATATATAGTAACGCCCCTAGTATCAATCATGATAGAGAAACCATGATAGTGATTATGGTTGATGAGATCTCTAATCACTATAACAAGGTTGGTACTTAAATGTCTCTAGTCTTACATATTATCAAATGGGACATTGATAGTATAGTCGGACTAGCACGTATTGGATGTCTTCTATCTTTTAGAAGGTAGGGATAGATCTCGTCTATCGAAGTGTAGAGACACTTGGACCGCAGACGTGGGCGTGTATTGTAGAATGCGACGTTAGGATCGACCCACTTACATTAAGTGTCACACTATGTGGCGGTTGTGTAATTATCCTTTTGACCGAGTCTTCATGGCATCACGGTGTGGATTGTCATGCTTTGACACTATTGAGATTTCTCCTAACCACGGGCGATCATGCGGTAGTGATTGGGTATGATATTGAAGCATGCGGAGTATACATGATTGGTCGTCCGGGAATCGCAGATCCTATGATCGGGATCGAATATCCGAAATGGCCTTCTTATAAGGAATGTCTAGCTCTCGAGAATCTTTGCAAAGTGGGAGTAAATGTGTTATTCCGAGAGAGCATGATATCCAGATTATAAGATACGATTGTCAATGTATTGACACTTTCGAGATACGATCGTATGGATATTGTTACAAATGATAGATTGTAAGTTACACGGTAATCGCTTTCACATGAAAGGTAGTAGTCATTGCTTTTGACTCTTCCGATAATCGGGGTCACGTGTGTTGCTGACGCTATCCCGTGATCGTTAGGTATGAAGGGCATTTTAGTAAATTGCACTTTGTGTCTACGGCCAACATATTCGAAGCCTATCGGGTCACACACATATGAACATCGAGTCGGATTAAAATGCGTTTATAGTTGATAACCAAATAAGGAAAGTTTATCTCAGACTATAAATGTTATAGTGGTAAATTAATATGGTGGTATTTATTTATTATGAATAAATAAAATACAAGATATTAATTATATATAAATTAGATTAATTAAAAATATTCCGAAGTCAATTTGTTGACTAATGGGCGCCACTTTTGAGTGTATGAGATACACTTGGATTGTGCACTTTAATTAATAAATATTGCCATAATATTAATATAGGATATTAATTGATTTTGCAAAATAGATTTATGGTAATAAGATAATTGTAATCAATATATGATATTGACAAAATAAATTATAATAAAAGAGATAAATCAATCTAATTGATTTTCCTTATTTTATTAGAAAATGTTTTCTTCTCCTCCACACAAGTATTGGGGCGCCACCTCCTATAAAAGGAAGTGGGTGTCAAGCTCTTTTGTACAACACAATTGCAAGAGTTCATAATTCTTGTGTAAAATAGAGAGCTCTCCATAGTGAGTTCGTGAGGAAGAAAAGGTCCGGTCTAGCACCCGGAGTTTTTCCGATAGCAATCCAAGCGAGGATTCCGGCAAGGGTTCGTGTGGATTAGCGATAGAGACCGGACACGTGGACGGCTTGCGATTGAACTACTCTCCGTTGGCGGTCAAAGCGACGATCTTGTAGATCATCCAAGGTATAACCGTCAAACTACTTAACGTGTTTATTGCATTAAACGAAGAACGATGTAGAAAAGGAAATCAAATTTTAAATTCATTGCGTTAAACTAGTGATTTCTAACAAAGGGTATCGAGATGACTTCGAGCTTAATTAATAAGCATAATTTAAATGCGAGTATTTAATCGATAGATGCAAGATTTAAATCACGAAACGTTAAAACAAAAAAAAATTTAGGGTTAATTGGGGTCGGCCGATCAAGCGGCGCCTCCTCCTCAAGGGGCGGGCGGCGGGCGGGCGGCGGTAACCCTAGGGTTGCCGTCCGTCGGCTCTCCTCTTCCAATGGGGGAGATCGACCTTTTCGCTTTTGTGATATTTTATTGTGCATGATATCTCGTTGTTTAGTTGTGTCATATATGGCCAACCAATGGTTCAAATAGTTTGGACCATCGGGAAACCATATGGCATGTTGGCCTTCCAAATTTTGATTTGGAATAGCCAGGCCCTTTCAAATATTTGATTTGGAATAGCTTGTGCTCAGTGCCACTTCCAAAATTTTGATTTTGGAAAGTGGCTGCCTAAACTAAAACTATTTGGCCTTTCCAAATATTTGATTTGGAATAGGTTTGCTTGTGCCACTTCCAAAATTTTGATTTTGGAAAGTGGCTGTGCCTAGACTAAAATAATTTGGTCTTTCCAAATATTTGATTTGGAATAGGCTGAGCCTTTCCAAATATTTGATTTGGTATAGCCTAGCTTTGTGCCACTTCCAAAATTTTGATTTTGGAAAGTGGCTGTGCCTAAGCTAAATTTAGTTTTGGAAAGGAAACAAATAGAGACTTTATAATTTTAATTTTATTTTGAATAGTTCAAATTTAATTAAAATTGAAATCAATTTAAAATTAAATGTTAATTTTAATTTTCGTTAAGTCATATAATTAATTAAAAGTTATTTAATTATTTGACGTGATAAAATAAAGACGCATGAGTAGTAGTAGTTAAAATTAGAATTTAATCTTTTCACAAGATAAAATTGTATGGATTAGATGTGTAGATATAATGTGATTATATGGACCCGATCGATCGCTGATTCTCACCAATAGGATAGATGGAAATGTTTTCTTTATGTTGGTTTTTTGAAAATTGTCCTAGGCCACATATGAAGAACGTGACCTAGTTTACTTTTTTGCATTTATCCCATTCCTCGAGCTCCTCTGCAAAGCGGCGGGTGTAATTATTTATTATGTAACAAGAATGGAGCAAGAAGTTCAAGACCAAGGAGAGATAAAGAACCCATTGGCGCATAAAGAATAAAGATCCTATTGGCGGTTGCAGATACCCTTAGTTTGTGACCCGCGGTTTCGCTCGCTTGTATTCAAACCGCACTCTAGAAAAAGTCCATGATCATACCGGTTATTTTATGCGCGAATGTTGTGTATGTTTTACTTTATATGATATCGTAGTAATATGCACATAGTAGATGAGACCATAATTAAACAAAATTAATTAAGTGAATTGATTTAAAACTATTCCCACGCCAAAAATCGAGCCAAAATTGTCTCCCAATATTATAATGACGGTGAAGAGCCTTTGTTCGATCCAATCGATCGCCTCGCCGGGAGTTGACCTACCACGGGTATATCGTTATTATTGAGATATGATCGCCACGAGATCTCATGAATATTGGGTTACGACTCGACTAGAATCTTGCGGTGATTGGCCTCGTCGGGACCGTCGATTTTAGAGACAAGGGGTTGACTATCACATAGAGATGTGAAATGTCAAAGAGTTGACTAGTCACCACTCGAGTCGCATGCGATGCGACCGGGTAAGAGTACCTACCTATCAAAATTATCTCGTTGATCGGCCCTCGCCGGGGATCGAGGTAACTAGATGGGATCCCACCACTAAAGAATTAATTAAATTCTTGAAAGCCAATAGGAAATAGTTGGCTAGTGGGAGTAAAACCTTATAAATTTCTTAGTGCAAATTTAGGTTTTTTATACATGAGCTTTTACTTATTCTATCTTTATTTATTGTTGTAGAAAATGTCAAACAAATTGAACCTTCGCTTTATCATCGAAAACAAGCTTGACGAAACTAATTTTCTCGATTGGGAAAGAAACCTCAAAATCGCTTTGAGGCACGAGAGAAGATTGGCTATGTCTTGACGAGGCCCTACCGTAAAAGCCCGCCGAGGGTTCGGGCCGCAGATGTCGCCGAGAAGTACAACAAGCATTGTTCGACAAGATCGATGCTACATGTATCATGCTTGCTTCTATGACACCTGAATCGCAGAACAAAGATGAGTCCATGGACGCCTACTCTATCATGGTCCACCTGAAGGAACTTTATGCTTCTCACCCAAGACCGAGAGGTACGAGGTCTCGAAGGCCTGCTTAGTTGTAAGATGGCATCTGGGATCGCCGTGGGGTCACACGTGCTTAAAATGATCGGGTACATAGAGAGGCTTGGGAAGTCGGGCCACAAGTTGGAACGAGAATTGAGTATTGACTTGATTCTCGCAATCTCTACCGACTCATTCTCGCAGCTTGTGATGAACTATCACATGAACAAGATAGATTGCTCCTCAGCGGAGTTATTGAACATGTTGAAAATCACCAAGGCACTCGTAGTAGGAAGGGAAAGCAAGTGTTGCTTTGGTCACTTCAAACAAGGGCAAGGCAAAAGCCTGAAAAAAGTCCAAGAAGGCGAAAGGTCGCACTCTAAGCCAACGCCTAAGATAGCAAAAGACAAATCCAAGGATGCTTGCTTCCATTGCGGTGAGACCGGACATTGGAGGAAACCGCAAGGGCTTCTTGAGTACCAAGAAGAAGCATTCTGATGCTTCGACTTCGTGTATATTTATGATTGAGATCAACATTACTTCTTCTAAGTCTAACCACCGGGTATTAGATCATCGTTGTGGTTCTCATATTTGTACGAATATGCAGCACTAAGAAGAACTAGAGATCCGAGGAAAGGAGAGGTGGACCTACGCGTTGGAAATGGAGCAAGTGTTCGCTGCGCTACCGGCCGTAGGAGTTTATTTTCTTTCATTGCCCAGCTGGGCTAGTACTAGAACTCAATAATCGTTATTTTGTTCCCGCTTCTACGAAGAGCATTATTTCTATTTCTCGCATTAGATGTTGATGGATTTTCTTTTACGCTTGAGAATAAATGTTGTTCTTTTTCACGTGATGGAATCTTTTATGGTACTCGCATACTTAGCAATGGTCTCTACATATTAGATATGAATGTTGATGTGCTTAATATAAATAACAAGAAAGCCAAAACAAATGACTTGAATGAATCCTACTTATGGCATTGTAGACTTGGCCATATAAATAAGAATCGCATTTCCAAACTCCATAAAGATGGAATGTTGGATCAATTCGATTACGAATCGTTTGATACATGCGAAGCTTGTTTACTTGGCAAGATGACAAAGTCACCTTTTAGTGGCAAAGGGATAAGATCCAATGAATTGCTTGAGCTTATACATACTGATGTGTGTGGCCCAATGTCAATTCAAGCCAAAGGAGGATACTCTTATTTTATCACTTTCACTGATGACCATTCTCGCTATGGTTATATATACTTAATGAAGTATAAGTCCAAGCCTTCAAAAGTTCAAAGAATTCGTAAGTGAAGTGGAGAAACAACTGGGTAAAGAAATCAAAACACTTCGATCCGATCGAGGTGGAGAATACCTAGATGGAGAGTTTCAAAGTTATTTAAAGGAGAATGGGATTCTACCTGAATGGACCCCTCCAGGGACGCCTCAAATGAATGGCATATCTGAGAGGAGGAATCGTACTTTGTTAGACATGGTACGTTCCATGATGAGCTATGCAGTTCTTCCAAAATTATTTTGGGGTATGCTCTAAAACCGCATCCTACACACATCGAACCGAGTTCCATCAAAGACGGTTGAATCCACACCATACGAGGTATGGCATAAGAGGAAACCGAGTCTAGCCTATCTTAAACCTTGGGGTTGTCCGACTTACGTGAAGCGGATGATGCCCGACAAACTGAAGCTAGATCGACAAATGTCTGCTTGTGGGTTATCCTAGAGGAACTAGAGGATACCAATTTTACCATCCTGAGGAACAAAAGGTGTTTGTTGCCAGGATCGCCACTTTCTAGAGAAAGAGTTTATTCGGATAGGGTCGAGTGGGAGTAAAATTGATCTTGAAGAAATTCGAGAACCACTTACGGATAACGATCGCTTGATGGAAGTAGAGGACTTGCCACATACAGATGCGACACCATCCTCTACCGTGGACACACTAGCACCTCAAGATCCACCAGGGAACGCCGTGAGCTCGAAAGGTATATCGGCGTGTATCTCATGGAAGATGAGGACCCAAGAACTTATGAGGAAGTGCTATTAAGGCATGACAAAGAGAAATGGCTAGAAGCCATGAATTCTGAGATGGAATCCATGAAGGACAACCAAGTTTGGAACTTAGTTGATCCGCCTGAGGGAATAGTTCCCATAGGGTGTAAATGGGTCTTTAAGAGAAAGACCGACATGGACGGTAACGTGACCACCTACAAGGCTAGGTTGGTGGCAAAAGGTTATAAGCAAAGACAAGGAGTTGACTATGATGAAACCTTCTCTTTGCTGCCATGTTAAAATCCATTAGAATTTTGCTCGCTATTGCAAAGATACCATGATTACGAAAATCGCGATGGATGTGAAAACAAATTTTCCTTAACGGGAACTCTGTCTGAGGAAGTGTATATGACACACTGAGGGTTTCACAACCAATGATGCCAGGATGGTGTGTAAACCGCAAAGATCCATTTATGGATTAAAGCAAGCTTCGAGTTGGAATCTTCGCTTTGATGAGATAATCAAACAGTTTGATTTCATCAAGAACGAAGATGAGCCCCGTGTTTACAAGAAGGTTAGTGGAGTGCCATTGTGTTCTTAGTGCTTTATGTGGATGACATATCGCTTCATAGGGAATGATGTGCCTATGTTACAATCACCAAAGCTTGGTTATCCAAGAACTTCTCAATGAAGGACTTGGGTGAGGCAAATTATATTCTAGAATAAAGATCTATAGAGATAGATCTAAAAGGTTGCTTGGTCCGTCGTGCAATCCACCTACATAGACAAGATGTCAAGAGATTCAAAGATGGAGCATCCAAGAAAGGATTGCTACCCATGCCACATGGGGTCTACTCACAAAGGGAATGAGTCCTAAGACAGAGGAGGAAAGGGCACAAATGAGTAAAGTCCCTTATGCTTCGCAATCGGGTCTATCATGTATGCCATGTTATGCACAAGACCAGCACGCCTCGCACCTCTTAGTATGACTAGTAGGTATCACCAATCCAGGTGATGGTCACCGGATTGTCACAAGAATATCCTTAAGTACTTGAGACGCATTTAGGGATATGTTCCTGGTTTTCGAACGATGATTTAGTATTACGAGGTTACACGGATGCCGCCTTCAAACCGACAAGGACGACTTCAAGTCACAATCTGATTTGTTTTCACGCTAACGGCGGAGCAAAGAGTCGGAAGAGTTCCAAGCGAGGAGACTCATCGCGGACTCTACAACGGAAGCCGAATACATAGCACCTCGGAGGCGGCAAAGGAAGCGCTTTGGATGAAGAAGTTCATTATCGAACTTGGTGTGGTTCCTCCATTGAAGGTCCAAAGCCTCTGATCGTGATAATAATGGAGCGATATCTCACCAAAGGAACCAAGGTCTCATCAGAAGTCCAAACATGTGCTACGGCGATATCACTTGATTAGAGAGATAGTAGATAGAGGGGATGTAAAGATAGAGAAAGTCCACACGGATGATAACATAGCTGATCCGTTAACCAAGGCATTGTCTCAAGCTAAGCATGAGAAACATGTTCACTTGCACGGGCTTAGGCATATGGGTGATTGGCTTTAGGCCAAGTGGGAGATTGTTGGAAAGGTGTCCTAAACCCAATCGGGTTGGACCTGATCCGACCGGGTCGGGTCATTTACAGTCTATTTAGTTCATGTAATAACTTTATTATGATTAATAAAAGCACTTATGTTATTATATATTGTTTGTCTTCATATTATTTGTTGTATATATATATAGTAACGTCCCTAGTATCAATCATGATAGAGAAACCATGATAGTGATTATGGTTGATGAGATCTCTAATCACTATAACAAGGTTGGTACTTAAATGTCTCTAGTCTTACATATTATCAAATGGGACATTGATAGTATAATCGACTAGCACGTATTGGATGTCTTCTATCTTTTAGAAGGTAGGGATAGATCTCGTCTATCGAAGTGTAGAGACACTTGGACCGTGACGTGGACGTGTATTGAGAATGCGTGACGTTAGGATCGACCCACTTACATTAAGTGTCACACTATGTGGCGGTTGTGTAATTATCCTTTGACCGGAGTCTTCATGGCATCACGGTGTGGATTGTCATGCTTTGACACTATTGAAATTTCTCCTAACCACGGGGCGATCATGCGATAGTGATTGGGTATGATATTGAAGCATGCGGAGTATACATGATTGGTCGTCCGGGAATCGCGTATCCTATGATCGGGATCGAATATCCGAAATGGCCTTCTTATAAGGAATGTCTAGCTCTCGAGAATCTTTGCAAAGTGGGAGTAAATGTGTTATTCCGAGAGAGCATGATATCCAGATTATAAGATACGATCGTCAATGTATTGACACTTTCGAGATACGATCGTATGGATATTGTTACAAATGATAGGATTGTAAGTTACACGGTAATCAAGCTTCACATGAAAGGTAGTAGTCATTGCTTTTGACTCTTCCGATAATTGGGGGTCACGGTGTGTTGCTGTGACGCTATCCCGTGATCGTTAGGTATGAAGGGCATTTTAGTAAATTGCACTTTGTGTCTACGGCCAACATATTCGAAGCCTATCGGGTCACACACATATGAACATCGAGTCGGATTAAAATGCGTTATAGTTGATAACCAAATAAGGAAAGTTTATCTCTAGACTATAAATGTTATAGTGGTAAATTAATATGGTGGTATTTATTTATTATGAATAAATAAAATACAAGATATTAATTATATATAAATTAGATTAATTAAAGAATATTCCGGAAGTCAATTTGTTGACTAATGGGGCGCCACTTTTGAGTGTATGAGATACACTTGGATTGTGCACTTTAATTAATAAATATTGCCATAATATTAATATAGGATATTAATTGATTTTGCAAAATAGATTTATGGTAATAAGATAATTGTAATCAATATATGATATTGACAAAATAAATTATAATAAAAGAGATAAATCAATCTAATTGATTTTCCTTATTTTATTAGAAAAAGGTTTTCTTCTCCTCCACACAAGTATTGGGGCGCCACCTCCTCATAAAAGGAAGTGGGGTGTCAAGCTCTTTTTGTACAACACAATTGCAAGAGTTCATAATTCTTGTGTAAAATAGAGAGCTCTTCATAGTGAGTTCGTGAGGAAGAAAAGGTCCGGTCTAAGAGCACCGGAGTTTTTCTCGATAAAGAATCCAAGGAGGATTCCGGCAAGGGGTTCGTGTGGATTAGCGATAGAGACCGGACACGTGGACGGCTTGCGCATTGAACTACTCTCCGTTGGCGGTCAAAGCGACGATCTTGTAGATCATCCAAGGTATAACCGTCAAACTACTTAACGTGTTTATTGCATTAAACGAAGAACGATGTAGAAAAGGAAATCAAATTTTAAATTCATTTGCGTTAAACTAGTGATTTCTAACAAAGTGGTATCGAGAGATGCACTTTCGAGCTTAATTAATAAGCATAATTTAAATGCGTAGTATTTAATCGATAGATGCAAGATTTAAATCACGAAACGTTAAAACAAAAAAAAATTTAGGGTTAATGGAAGTCGGCCGATCGCGCGCCTCCTCTCTCTGGGCGGCGGGGCGGCGGCGGTAACCCTAGGGTTGCCGTCCGTCGGCTCTCCTCTTCAATGGGGAGATCGACCCTTTCGCTTTGTGATATTTTATTGTGCATAGATATCTCGTTTGTTTAGTTGTGTCATATGGCCAACCAATGGTTCAAATAGTTTGACCATCGGGAAACCATATGGCATGTTGGCCTTTCAAATTTTGATTTGGAATAGCTCAAACCCCTTTCAAATATTTGATTTGGAATAGGCTGAGCCTGTGCCACTTCCAAAATTTTGATTTTGGAAAGTGGCTGTGCCTAAACTAAAACTATTTGGCCTTTCCAAATATTTGATTTGGAATAGTTTAGCTGAGCTTACTTCCAAAATTTTGATTTTGGAAAGTGGCGAAGCCTAGACTAAAATAATTTGGTCTTTCCAAATATTTGATTTGGAATAGGCTCAGCGCTTTCCAAATATTTGATTTGGTATAGTTTAGTTTCTGCCACTTCCAAAATTTTGATTTTGGAAAGTGGCTGCTTAAAGCTAAATTTAGTTTTGGAAAGGAAACAAATAGGAGACTTTATAATTTTAATTTTATTTTGAATAGTTCAAATTTAATTAAAATTGAAATCAATTTAAAATTAAATGTTAATTTTAATTTTCGGTTAAGTCATATAATTAATTAAAAGTTATTTAATTATTTGACGTGATAAAATAAAGACGCATGAGTAGTAGTAGTTAAAATTAGAATTTAATCTTTTTCACAAGATAAAATTGTATGGATTAGATGTGTAGATATAATGTGATTATATGGACTTCGATCGATCGATGACTCGACCAATAGGATAGATGGAAATGTTTTCTTTATGTTGGTTTTTTGAAAAATTGTCCTAGGCCGTTATGAAGAACGTGACCTAGTTTACTTTTTGCATTTATCCCATTCTCGAGCTCCCCTGCAAAGGCGGCGGGTGTAATTATTTATTATGTAACAAGAATGGAGCAAGAAGTTCAAGACCAAGGAGAGATAAAGAACCCATTGGCGTCAAAGAATAAAGATCCTATTGGCGGTTGCAGATATACCCTTAGTTTGTGACCCGCGGTTTCGCTCGGTTTGTATTCAAACCGCACCTAGAAAAGTCCATGATCATACCGGTTATTTTATGCGCGGAATGTTGTGTATGTTTTACTTTATATGATATCGTAGTAATATGCACATAGTAGATGAGACCATAATTAAACAAAATTAATTAAGTGAATTGATTTAAAACTATTCCCACGCCAAAAATCGAGCCAAAATTGTCTCCCAATATTATAATGACGGTGAAGAGCCTTTGTTCGATCCAATCGATCGCCTCGCCGGGAGTTGACCTACCACGGGTATATCGTTATTATTGAGATATGATCGCCACGAGATCTCATGAATATTGGGTTACGACTTTACTAGAATCTTGCGGTGATTGGCCCTCGCCAGGACCGTCGATTTTAGAGACAAGGGTTGACTATCACATAGAGATGTGAAATGTCAAAGAGTTGACTAGTCACCACCGGGAGTCGCATGCGATGCGATCGGGTAAAGAGTACCTACCTATCAAAATTATCTCGGTTGATCGGCCCTCGTCGGGATCGAGGTAACTAGATGGGATCCTGACCACTAAAGAATTAATTAAATTCTTGAAAGCCAATAGGGAATAGTTGGCTAGTGGGAGTAAAACCTTATAAATTTCTTAGTGCAAATTTAGGTTTTTATACATGAGCTTTTACTTATTCTATCTTTATTTATTGTTGTAGAAAATGTCAAACAAATTGAACCTTCGCTTTATCATCGAAAACAAGCTTGACGAAACTAATTTTCTCGATTGGGAAAGAAACCTCAAAATCGTTTTGAGGCACTTAGAAGATTGGCTATGTCTTGGACGAGGCCCTACCGTAAAAGCCCACCGAGGTTCGGGCCGCAGATGTCGCCGAGAAGTACAACAAGCATTGTTCTCGACAAGATCGATGCTACATGTATCATGCTTGCTTCTATGACACTGAATCGCAGAAGCAAAGATGAGTCCATGGACGCCTACTCTATCATGGTCCACCTGAAGGAACTTTATGCTTCTCGGTCCCGCGATCGAGAGGTATGAGGTCTCGAAGGCCCTGTTTAGTTGTAAGATGGCATCCGGGATCGCGTGGGGTCACACGTCTTTGAAAATGATCGGGTACATAGAGAGGCTTGGGAAGTCGGGCCACAAGTTGGAACGAGAATTGAGTATTGACTTGATTCTCGCAATCTCTACTCGACTCATTCTCGCAGCTTGTGATGAACTATCACATGAACAAGATAGATTGCTCCTCAGCGGAGTTATTGAACATGTTGAAAATCTGCTGAAAAGGCACCGTAGGAAGGGAAAGCAAGTGTTGCCGGTCACTTCAAACAAGGGCAAGGCAAAAGCCTAAAAGTCCAAGAAGGCGAAAGGCTGCACCTAAGCCAACGCCTAAGATAGCAAAAGACAAATCCAAGGATGCTTGCTTCCATTCTTGCGGTGAGACCGGACATTGGAGGAGAAACTGCAAGGGCTTCTTGAGTACCAAGAAGAAGCATTCGATGCTTCGACTTCAGTGTATATTTATGATTGAGATCAACATTACTTCTTCTAAGTCTAACCACCGGGTATTAGATCTCGGTTGTGGTTCTCATATTTGTACGAATATGCGAGCACTAAGAAGAACTAGAGATCTCGAGGAAAGGAGAGGTGGACCTACGCGTTGGAAATGGAGCAAGTGTTCGCTGCCGGCCGTAGAGTTTATTTTCTTTCATTGCCCAGTGGGCTAGTACTAGAACTCAATAATCATTATTTTGTTCCCGCTCTTACGAAGAGCATTATTTCTATTTCTCGCATTAGATGTTGATGGATTTTCTTTTACGCTTGAGAATAAATGTTGTTCTTTTTCACGTGATGGAATCTTTTATGGTAATCGCATACTTAGCAATGGTCTCTACATATTAGATATGAATGTTGATGTGCTTAATATAAATAACAAGAAAGCCAAAACAAATGACTTGAATGAATCCTACTTATGGCATTGTAGACTTGGCCATATAAATAAAAATCGCATTTCCAAACTCCCTAAAGATGGAAGGTTGGATCAATTCGATTACGAATCGCTTGATACATGCGAAGCTTGTTTACTTGGCAAGATGACAAAGTCACCTTTTAGTAGCAAAGGGATAAGATCCAATGAATTGCTTGAGCTTATACATACCGATGTGTGTGGCCCAATGTCAATTCAAGCCAAAGGAGGATACTCTTATTTTATCACTTTCACCGATGACCATTCTCGCTATGGTTATATATACTTAATGAAGTATAAGTCCAAGCCTTGAAAAGTTCAAAGAATTCAGAAGTGAAGTGGAGAAACAACTGGGTAAAGAAATCAAAACACTTCGATCCGATCGAGGTGGAGAATACCTAGATGGAGAGTTTCAAAGTTATTTAAAGGAGAATGGGATTCTACCTGAATGGACCCCTCCAGGGACGCCTCAAATGAATGGCATATCTGAGAGGAGGAATCGTACTTTGTTAGACATGGTACGTTCCATGATGAGCTATGCAGTTCTTCCAAAATTATTTTGGGGGTATGCTCTAGAAACCGCATCCTACACACTGAACCGAGTTCCATCAAAGACGGTTGAATCCACACCATACGAGGTATGGCATAAGAGGAAACCGAGTCTAGCCTATCTTAAACCTTGGGGTTGTCCGACTTACGTGAAGCGGATGATGCCTGACAAACTAGAAGCTAGATCTGACAAATGTCTGTTTGTGGGTTATCCTAGAGGAACTAGAGGATACCAATTTTACCATCCTGAGGAACAAAAGGTGTTTGTTGCCAGGACTGGCCACTTTCTAGAGAAAGAGTTTATTCTGGATAGGGTCAGTGGGAGTAAAATTGATCTTGAAGAAATTCGAGAACCACTTACGGATAACAGTCAGTTGATGGAAGTAGAGGACTTGCCACATACAGATGCGACACCATCCTCTACCGTGGACACACTAGCACCTCGAAGATCCACCAGGGAACGCCGTGAGCCTGAAAGGTATACTGGCGTGTATCTCATGGAAGATGAGGACCCAAGAACTTATGAGGAAGTGCTATTAAGGCATGACAAAGAGAAATGGCTAGAAGCCATGAATTCTGAGATGGAATCCATGAAGGACAACCAAGTTTGGAACTTAGTTGATCCGCCTGAGGGAATAGTTCCCATAGGGTGTAAATGGGTCTTTAAGAGAAAGACTGACATGGACGGTAACGTGACCACCTACAAGGCTAGGTTGGTGGCAAAAGGTTATAAGCAAAGACAAGGAGTTGACTATGATGAAACCTTCTCGCTTTGCTGCCATGTTAAAATCCATTAGAATTTTGCTCGCTATTGCAAAGATACCATGATTACGTAAATCGCGGATGGATGTGAAAACAAATTTCCTTAACGGGAACTCGCCTGAGGAAGTGTATATGACACGACCGAGGGTTTCACAACCAATGATGCCAGGATGGTGTAAACCGCAAAGATCCATTTATGGATTAAAGCAAGCTTCGAGTTGGAATCTTCGCTTTGATGAGATAATCAAACAGCTTTGATTTCATCAAGAACGAAGATGAGCCCTGTGTTTACAAGAAGGTTAGTGGGAGTGCCATTGTGTTCTTAGTGCTTTATGTGGATGACATACGCTTCATAGGGAATGATGTGCCTATGTTACAATCAATCAAAGCTTGGTTATCCAAGAACTTCTCAATGAAGGACTTGGGTGAGGCAAATTTATATTCTAGGAATAAAGATCTATAGAGATAGATCTAAAAGGTTGCTTGGTCTGTCGCAATCCACCTACATAGACAAGATGTCGAAAGAGATTCGACATGGAGCGATCAAGAAAGGATTGCTACCCATGCCACATGGGGTCTACACTCACAAAGGGAATGAGTCCTAAGACAGAGGAGGAAAGGGGCACAAATGAGTAAAGTCCCTTATGCTTCGGCAATCGGGTCTATCATGTATGCCATGTTATGCACAAGACCAGGCGTCTCGTACCCTCTTAGTATGACTAGTAGGTACCGGTCCAATCCAGGTGATGGTCACCTGGATTGTCACAAGAATATCCTTAAGTACTTGAGACGCATCAGGGATATGTTCCTGGTTTTCGGGAACGATGATTTAGTATTACGAGGTTACACGGATGCCGCTTTCAAACCGACAAGGACGACTTCAAGTCACAATCTGGATTTGTTTTCACGCTTAACGGCGGAGCGATGAGTGGAAGAGTTCCAAGCGGTGAGACTCTCAAGGACTCTACAACGGAAGCCGAATACATAGCGCCCTCGGAGGCGGCAAAGGAAGCGCTTTGGATGAAGAAGTTCATTCATCGAACTTGGTGTGGTTCCTCCATTGAAGGTCCAAAGGCCTCTCCATCTCGTGATAATAATGGAGCGATATCTCGATCAAAGGAACCAAGGTCTCATCGAAAGTCCAAACATGTGCTACGGCGATATCACTTGATTAGAGAGATAGTAGATAGAGGGATGTAAAGATAGAGAAAGTCCACACGGATGATAACATAGCCGATCCGTTAACCAAGGCATTGTCTCAAGCTAAGCATGAGAAACATGTTCACTTGCACGGGCTTAGGCATATGGGTGATTGGCTTTAGGCCAAGTGGGAGATTGTTGGAAAGGTGTCCTAAACCCAATCGGGTTGGACTGATCCGACCGGTCGGGTCATTTACTGATCTATTTAGTTCATGTAATAACTTTATTATGATTAATAAAAGCACTTATGTTATTATATATTGTTTGTCTTCATATTATTTGTTGTATATATATATAGTAACGCCCCTAGTATCAATCATGATAGAGAGAAACCATGATAGTGATTATGGTTGATGAGATCTCTAATCACTATAACAAGGTTGGTACTTAAATGTCTCTAGTCTTACATATTATCAAATGGGACATTGATAGTATAATCGGACTAACACGTATTGGATGTCTTCTATCTTTTAGAAGGTAGGGATAGATCTCGTCTATCGAAGTGTAGAGACACTTGGGTATGCGTGGACGCGTGTATTAGAGAATGCGACGTTAGATCGACCCCACTTACATTAAGTGTCACACTATGTGGCGGTTGTGTAATTATCCTTTGACCGGAGTCTTCATGGCATCACGGTGTGGATTGTCATGCTTTGACACTATTGAAATTTCTCCTAACCACGGGCGATCATGCGGTAGTGATTGGGTATGATATTGAAGCATGCGGAGTATACATGATTGGTCGTCCGGGAATCGCGTATCCTCTATGATTGGGATCGAATATCCGAAATGGCCTTCTTATAAGGAATGTCTAGCTCTCGAGAATCTTTGCAAAGTGGGAGTAAATGTGTTATTCGAGAGAGCATGATATCCAGATTATAAGATACGATCGTCAATGTATTGACACTTTCGAGATACGATCGTATGGATATTGTTACAAATGATAGGATTGTAAGTTACACGGTAAATCGCTTTCACATGAAAGGTAGTAGTCATTGCTTTTGACTCTTCCGATAATTGGGGTCACGGTGTGTTGCTTTAGACGCTATCCGTGATCGTTAGGTATGAAGGGCATTTTAGTAAATTGCACTTTGTGTCTACGCCAACATATTCGGAAGCCTATCGGGTCACACACATATGAACATCGAGTCGGATTAAAATGCGGTTATAGTTGATAACCAAATAAGGAAAGTTTATCTCTGTACTATAAATGTTATAGTGGTAAATTAATATGGTGGTATTTATTTATTATGAATAAATAAAATACAAGATATTAATTATATATAAATTAGATTAATTAAAGAATATTCCGGAAGTCAATTTGTTGACTAATGAAGCGCCACTTTTAGTGTATGAGATACACTTTTATTGTGACTTTAATTAATAAATATTGCCATAATATTAATATAGGATATTAATTGATTTTGCAAAATAGATTTATGGTAATAAGATAATTGTAATCAATATATGATATTGACAAAATAAATTATAATAAAAGAGATAAATCAATCTAATTGATTTTCCTTATTTTATTAGAAAAAGGTTTTCTTCTCCTCCACACAAGTATTGGGGCGCCACCTCCTCTATAAAAGGAAGTGGGGTGTCAAGCTCTTTTGTACAACACAATTGCAAGAGTTCATAATTCTTGTGTAAAATAGAGAGCTCTTCATAGTGAGTTCGTGAGGGAAGAAAAGGTCCGGTCTAGCGAAATGAGTTTTTCTGATAGCAATCCAAGGAGGATTCCGGCAAGGGGTTCGTGTGGATTAGCGATAGAGACCGGACACGTGGACGGCTTGCGCATTGAACTACTCTCCGTTGGCGGTCAAAGCGACGATCTTGTAGATCATCCAAGGTATAACCGTCAAACTACTTAACGTGTTTATTGCATTAAACGAAGAACGATCTAGAAAAGGAAATCAAATTTTAAATTCCGCTGCGTTAAACTAGTGATTTCCTAACATCAATAATGACACAACCTGTAAGACACAACGGGTGACACAACCAACATCTACACCCTTGATTTTGATGTATGATCTAGTGATCATGATGTAGACTATCAATTTGACTCATATTTTTATCATTATCATTGTGTCATATTGTGTCGTTATCATTACTCATTTTTTATATTGGAATAAATCAATTTGACTCGGTTAGTGAAAAGAAAAAACAAAGAGACGGCTGAGATTCACTAAGTTGACGTGGGAGCATATTATTCATGTACAGGACAGATTACCTGATCATTGGTATCGGAGGGGATCCTCCCCTATAAAAATCGTCCATCCATCTAGAATAGTTATGATTCTTGTATAAGGTTTTTTTTCTCAGCACTATAACTCTAAGATGACATCGTTTTGACCTCTAATTGAAATAATATGATTAGTTTATTAGGTTGGGTACCGCTATTGCCAAAGCTATCACTCTAATACCAGAGCAAACTCTCAAAATTACCCTCATTCTATTTCTCTTACCACCGGACGTTTTTTTCACACTGCATTTAACATATAGTTGGGCCCCACCAAAGAAAAAGAGTCCACTTCCTTTATTTAGACGTCAATAGGTTTTTTCTTTAGATGTAATACTCCCCCCGTTTTATTTATATGTCGCAGAAAGAATAATTATATAAAGTTTAAAATATAGTATTGAATATATATTTTTTATTGAAAATGTAAATATTTTGTTGGTAAAAGAGTTTTTAGTATTGAATTTTTTTTATTAGAGATGTAAATACTTTAATTACGTGATTTAAATAATAAAATTAACTACACAAATGAACATACAAAAATAATTTAATGTCTAATTACCATACAAAAATACAATCGTTACACCATAAAACTTTTTTTTTTTGGATTTTTGTTTCTCATCTTCGTATATTTTGTCATTTTACTATGTCATATTTAATGTACAACATAAGCTGCGGTGGTTCATTAAATATACAAAATGAATTTCTTATATTAATCATTTTCCTTTATAACAATGCAATCAAATTTGTAGGATGTCGAGTAATATACAAAAGTTTATATATATATATATATATATATATATATATATATATATATATATATATATATATATATATACCAAATGTAATATGTGACATAATAAAAACAATTTGTTTAGTATAACTTCTAAAATAATCTACATATGACTATGTATCTTAAACTTACTATCATTTTTTTGGTCCGATTTGAAAATTAATTTGTTTCAATTATTGCATCAAATAAGAAGGAATAATACATTATGGCATGGCAAAAAAAATAAATTGGTGGCAAAAAAATATAAATTCTTGCAACACTCATATTCAAAAATTCATCACTAAGCTATCAATTATTTTTCAAAAAAAAGAAGAAGAAACAATTGAAATATACTTATTCAAAAAATGGGTAAAAGAAATGGAGGGGAACGAGGGGGTGTGGGAGTTAACAAATAATGTTAGAAAAAAAAAACTTAAAAAATAATTTGATGGAACAAAATAAAAAAATAGCAAAAACAAGTAAATAGTTTTGTAGAATATTAATGTTCTATTTCTGTTGTTAAAAAAAAAAAATAAAAAAAAAAAAAAAAAAAAAAAAACAATGCAAACTACTATGACGTATATATAAAAGGAAGTGGACTCTCTTTCTTTGGTGGGACCCAGCTACAAATTAAATGCAGCAAGAAACGCGTCCAGTGGTGAGAGAAATGGGATGGAGGGTAATTTTGAGATTTTGCTATGGTATTAGGATGATAGCTTTGGCAATAGCGGTACCCTACTAGGTTATATCCCCTAATAAATATATAAAAAGGTTTACTGGGTTATATATGTCAGTAATTCGGTGGTCCTGGACCAAGTTTTTGGACCATCATGTCATCATTTTAAAAATACATAATTGGGTGTTTGTTTTTAGGGGGAACGAGGGAGAAGGACAGAAATATTTCATCAATTGAGTAGAAGGACAGTTTTTTGAAACTTTTGCATAAAGGACAAAACTATTTATTCATTATCGAAATTCACTTGTGTTGAAATTCATTGTTTAAATTCACCGACGAAATTCATCATCGAAATTCACTAATTTTAAAATTCATCAATCGAAATTCACTAATTTTCGATTCATTTATCGAAATTCACCGATTTCGGGATTCACTTTAGATTCACCGATTTTAGGATTCATGTTTGTCATTCCTTTATAAAAATTATGCGATTGTCATTCTCATATAAAAATATGTAAATTTCTCCTGCTTCTTAAAAATATTTCAGATTGTGTCCTTATCCCTAATTTTCCATTGTTTTTATACATAGGGTCCACCATAATTCTTTAATATCCTATTGATTGGGCACACCATGTAGGATTTGGTCATGAACCATAGTAAAATTTGTGTATATACGTATAGTCCGTTAACATATAAGGAAAATGTTTCTGTCACAACAAATGCAACTACAAACTTTTGAACCATTAAATTTTTTATACACATATGATTCAATAAGTCCGACCTCATAATCAGTGGCTGTATTGTGTACAATATTGTATCCATTTTGTTGTGGCATTATCATTACTCATACATAGAAATGAATAGAGTAAGATTGGAGTATTTAACTAAATATAAATAATCATCGGTTGAATGCAAATACAATCTATTAATGTGTATACTTTGAATCTTGAAAATTTACGCAAAACCTGCAGATCGAGAACAAATAAGCAATAGAAAACTTAGTTACCTTCTTCAACGTTGCCGTAAACAGCCGATGTTGTTATTGGATCTACATTGGAATCCGGTGGTTCTTGAGCATTGAAAGCCACGACGATGAACTGAAGAATGGTAACAAACAACACAATGCTTGTCCTTGCATGCATTTTATTGATAATTTATGTTTTTTTTTTTTCCCTTCTTTCTTTTAATTTTCTTGGTTCAGAACGTTTCCCATATATATACATACTCACTGCCTCTTGCAGTCCTGCCGGCGTATCAAAGAAAAGGTTTCAGGAGACAAGATGGGATGGCAATATTGTTTGATATGTTTATTTCTTGTAATTAGTCCGTCCAAATTTATGCCTTTTAACAAAAAAACATAAACAAATGATTCATGTAGTTAATAAATTGGCGGGAATATCGTTCACCCGGTCAGATGATATATATGGAAATATATATTGGCGTCATTCTTCAATTTATTGTTTTTCATTTACTTTACTATACCAGCTAATCGCTCAAGGAAACACTTGAAAATAATCCGTTTAATAACTTTTAAGCGAGATTGAGGAAAAATCCATTTTATAATAGAAAGTGAATAAACAAGATACACTATTTTTTTTATAAGCTGATAAGGATAAATAAATTTCTTGTGACATAAATAACCTTACTCATGAACACGCTGCAAGAACAAACACACAGATGGCTAATCTTTGCTTTGTTGTTTTTTTTTTTTCAAACATCCGTAACTTTTGATTTATAACTCCGATCATCGAAATTTTTTCACTAAAATTCATATTGTTTTTTGCTCTTTAATTTGAGCCCAAATACGATACTGCTTCCGACGTAAATTTTGAAAGCCAAAAAATATTTCCATTAACTTAGGGCGTTTTTCTTATAAACGATCAGAACTTTTGATTTAGAAAACCGATCATCAAAATTGTTTCACCAAAGTTCATTTTTTTTAATCTTCATTTTGAGACCTCATTTGATACCTTTTCGACGTAGTATTTGAAAGCCGAATTTAATCGCAACATTTACACTAACACGAGATCCGTAAAACAGATGTCGATGCTTGATGACGATGTCAGCTCATTTAAGGCTTAATTCAAGTGACTACTTCAAGGCACACATATCTTGCTCATATAAGGCTCGTATAAGGCTCATTTAAGGCTTAATTCAAGGGAGACAATATCATATCTGGCTCATATAAGGCTAATATAAGGCATATAACATCACTAACAGTATCATATAAGGCATACAATATCAGTAAACAGTATCTGGCTCATTTAAGTCTTAATTCAAGTGACTACTTCAAAGCACACATTTCTGCCTCATATAAGACTCAATTAAGGCTTAATTCAAAGAACACAATATCATATCTTGCTCATATAAGGCACACAATATGAGTAACAATTTCATATAAGGCACACATTATCAGTAACATTATCAGACTCATTTAAGGCTTAATTCAAGTGACTACTTCAAGGCACACATAATGTCCATTTCTAGAAACCATGCTTCCATTTCTTGCAGATTCAATGAGAAACAAGAACGGCTAGAATTGAAAATGGCTACTCTAGCCTCTTTTATAAGAGCCAAAGCACTTAAAATTTCTAACAGGATCTATCTAACATTATCACCACTACTATTAACATCTCCAAAATAGCTTGTAAGCCACAATTTCTAAACAAAAGCGTCGATTCGGGCACCGAAAATGATGATATTTCTAAGGCACTTCAAAGGTACCACCTTTGTACTACCTTCAAAATCTTGTGCTAGCCTCAACAAGAAAGGAATAGGCCCAGATTGTACAATTACTACCGCCAACCTTCCTTTTCCTATATGAGCAACGCGTTGTAAGCAGTGAGCAACAACTTGCTGAATTGATGGATTCTGATTATCATTAGGGATGTTTAGTAACTCCACCAAGATTGGGACAGCACGCTCTAAGATGTTCTCAGGTACACGATTAGATGCATTTTCAAGATTGAGAATGGCTTGAATTTTTAATGATCTATTGTCGCTAAAAATTGCACTTTGGTAATATTGAAATGCTTTATCCCAGTCCATGCTTAACTCTGTTTGAATTTTCATCCAATTTATTCATTAGGAGATGCCCCTTTGATTGACGCAAAGCTTATCTTCTGGAAAAATAAAGGAGAAATCCAATCCGAGAAAACGTTAGGCATGCAACTGAATAAAATGAATTCAAATCATAGCAGCGAAAGCGGACTTCAAATAGATGAAAACAAAAAAGCGACTTCACCTTGGATAGCTAAATTCCAGAAGCAAAACTCGAACAACGGCGAAATCGAACTAATTGAACACCAAAACTTGCCGGAACAAAAGAGAAGGGACATGAAATCAGCTTATATGAGCTAGGAAGTGCGACAAAATGCTGTGAAAGCAAGAGTGCCATGAATGATTGGAAAGCAGAGGTCTCTGGTGAAAACAATCGACTTCCAACAATCGACCTCTCATGGCGGTCAAGAAGCGTGCTATCTTCAACTCCGAAAATCTCTGAAGAATGGCTTTCATCGTCGTCGTCGTCATTTCACCTTTTTCCGCTTCCACAGTGGATTAGTCAATTCACTTTCTGCGATTTGTTTTCTAAATAAATAGGGGTATATTCGTCCGGTGGAATTTATTTGTCCTTAATGCAACTAAAAATTTGAAGCTGGATTAGCACTTAATTAAAGGGGGAAAAGTGGACTATAAACTAGTTTTTCCTAACTTTTAAAAACTATACACTTTAGTTCCTCATTTTTAAAAATTAAACACTTTAGTCCCTCACTTTTTAAGATCTACCCCTCCACTATTTAAGAAACATTTTAACCCCTACAACTTCAATACTTCTTTCTTTATTTTTCATTTGACACAAAGTAGATTCAACAACCCTAAGAAATTCGCCGGAGTTCTCGTTGGATTTTCACCGGAGAAGATAAAATATTGCGGAAATTGCAAGATAAAAATTAATTTCATCCAAATCAATTAAGTATCTAGTTTTGGTTGCATTTGAATGTAAATTGGTAGAAATCGAAGGTTTTTTTTTTCAAAGTCGAAGGTTTTAATGGTAGAAACAATTTTTTTCAATTAAATGCTCCTAGAAATCGAAGGTTTTAATCGAATGTTTGTTTCATTGTAATGGGTATTCGCTTTTGGTTGAAATCGAATGGAAATAGGGTTGAAATCGGAGGTTTTTGGCTATTTTTTATAATCCGGCCGTTACCCGATCGGAGGTTGGGGAAGATGACCGGGTGCTTGGGCGTCGCCTATGTTGACATTTTTGTTCATATACAACGTCGGATCGGATGACATTTAGATCATAAAGATCCTCTAGGGTGACCCGTTCTTCGTCGGTGTGAGTGACGTTAATATTGTCTTCAAACGTCGGTGAGATCGAATCGTCTCAAAGTAACGTCAAACATGCTACGTTAATGTGCACATATCAATTTTGAATTAGTGCATTTCTTGACTTTGTGAACAACTGTCCACCAATGAATTAGTGTTCTCCCAACTATGAATTAGTGTATTTCTTCACATTTTAAATAACTTTCCAACTATGAATTTTGGTCATGTAAGTGTGTTAAAATGAAAAGTAATCTAGTTACATTTTTACTCATAATAGGGGCCTTAAATTCTAATTTTGGAAATGTAAGGGTGTTAGTTAAACGTATACTTAAATGTGTTTTGCCCATTATATGCGTTGTTTGGACCCGATAATGTAAAGCCGTGGAATCTCTTTGCTTTAACAGATTGTCGCCCGTTTACAAAAACTTGGGATCTCTTTGCTTTTTTATAGACTGGCGTACCTGAATCAGTTCCATTAAGAAATGACCCAAGGGTATCCATTTGTTAATAGCTTCCATAAGTAGATATGCCAAAGATATCCATTTCTTAATGGACTTATTCATGCTAGATAGCCATTATCTACGTAAAAGGTCCGATGTCCCCCTCACCTTCAACAATTAAAATAACTCACAGTAGAAGAACTTCAGGTATTAAAAACAACACATGTTGATCGTACAAGAACTTCAGGTACGATTAAAACTGAAGGAACTAGTCATGTCTTGTGTTATTGGTTATGCTTGGTTTGAGTATCTATGTTGTCTTGTTTTGGAATGGCATGCGGACTGATTCTAATTCATCCTTCCTTTTTAATCTACAGTGAAGAAAATGAAGTGTTTCTTCAAAGTTCTTATGGGCGGTTTCGCAACAAGTTTGGTATGTCATTATTAATTAACTTACATTTTTATCGCTTATATTATGATTGGACTTACGTGATTTGTTTCTTTCTATATAGAGACTGCCTCCAGCATTCATTGAAAGTTTGAACAATACACTACGGAACTTAAATACGGCTATTCTCAATAGTCGCTATGGTAGATAAAGTGATGGTTGGAATTAATGACGATGGACACCTACGTTTCTTTGAGGGCGGTTATGAGGAGTTGTTAGGAAATCCACGCATGAAAGCATCGGAATTCAAACATTTATTTCCTTTTAACCAGGATCGACTTCGTTTAAAAAGTAAACAAATAAGCTGTAGACGGTGGTTACCTTGGTTGGTCTAAAAGATCGACGCTTTGACCGTCTAAGGAAAGTAGTGGTGCACGCACCGCCCAAGCATTCGGCCTCTACCGCCACCCACACGGACAACCCGCCGAGAATCCACCATTGCATTGCTACTAGAAAAATCCGGTTCTTTAGACCGGTCTTTTCTCTCTCTCAAAACTCTCTCTAAGAAGCTCTCTATTTTTCACAAGAACTATTAGCTCTTGGAATTGTGATGTACAAAAGAGCTAGTCAAGCCTCCTATTTATAAGGTGACCAAGGCTCTCTATGTGATCCCAATCGATCGGGAGAAGTTTCCTAGTAGATTGATGAGAAAGAAAACATTTTCTTAATAAAATAAGGAAAATCTCTTTGATTGATTTATCTCTTTTATTTAATAACTTATATTAAATGTTTCTAAGATATTTGTCAATATCTAATATTGACTATCTTTATCTAATTACCATAAATCTATTTTTTTCAAAATCAATTAATATCTAATATTAATATTATGGTAATTTTATTAATTAAATTGCACAATTCAAATGTATCCAATACACTTTAAAATGGCGTCCCCTTCCCCACTAATTTGGGAATTTAGATTTTCTTTAATTAATATAATACTATGATTAATTAATTCCGAAAATACATGTATATCATATATATATATATATATTCGAAATGCACATACATTATGTGTACATTTAATTAATCAACATAATTAATATATTGTATTTAATTTATTCATAATAAATAAATATCATCATATTAATTTACCACTATAACCTTTATAGTATGAGATAAATTATTTCATTATTTGGTTATCAACTATAACCACATTTTAATCCGACTTGATGTTCATATGTGTGTGACCCGATAGGCTTCCGAATATGTTGGCCGTAGACACAAAGTGTAAATTACGAAAATGCCTTTCATGCCTAACGATCACGGGATAGCGTCTAGCAACACACCGTGACTCCCAATCAATTGAAGAGTCAAATGCAATGACAACTACCATTCATGTGAAACAGTTACCGTGTAAATAGAATCATATCGTTGTAATAATAGCCATACGGTCGTACGTCGAGTGTCAAGCATCAACGACCGTATCTTATAATCTAAATATCATGCTCTCTCGAAGTAACTCATTTACTTCCACTTTGCAAAGATTCACGAGAGTAAGACATTGCTTATAAGAAGGCCCTTTCGGATATTCACCCCTACTATTAGTGTGCATGATTTCCGGATGACCAAACATGTATACTCCGTGCTTGCTTATCCACAAAGCTAAAAGATGTCTAGAACCACCAAGTTATAGTCTTTGAAACCAAATTATTATAGTGAAAAGCTAAAAGATGTCTAGAACTGAATGTATAGGTTTTACTAGAGTCTGATAATTGTATAGGTTACATCAGATAAGCACTGTAATATGTCATGAAACTGAATACTGGAAATCACTTAGAAAACTGGAAATCATCTAAGAAACTGAAAAGACAAGTCATCGGCCCGACTCGAGACTACACCAAGAATCTGAGCTCACTCGGAATCAAGAAAGTAAGTTCGCTGAGGGACACAGACTCAGTTGGCTTATCTAAAAGATAGAAGAACTGAGGGACACAGACTCAATTATTGAAGATTGAAGAACTGAGGGCTCAAACTCAATTATGAAGATCACAAAGTCGAGACTGTAAAGTTAGACTTCAGGCAAGTTTGTGATGACCTGAACTGACTTTATGGATCTTGTATGAAGTCCTAAGAGTCATAAGGACAATGAACTCTTAGATAATATATGCTTATAGTGTACTCTGATTAAGTCAATTATAATCAGAAGAAGAATTGGAGTACTGATATTTGAAGAAGAGTAAAATCTCAGTTAATGCTCCAAGTCTGATTAAGTCAGAAGAACTCAGTATAAAAATGATCAGGAAACTCAGTTTTATAAGTCAGTCATCCAACGAACTGATAGTACAGCCGAACGTTGTAAAGGAAGCAATTCTATTGGATGAAGTACTGACAAGACAGAACGGTCACAAAATATAGCCGTTACAAGATAGACGTTGATACAATTCGAATTCAAGCAAGATGAACATTGGACCGTACACTATAAATAGAGGACTTTGCACCCAGAATCAAACACAAAGATTTAAAAATAATTAACAATATTACAAGCATTTTGTGCACTAGTCTCGTTCATTCTAATTGCTATCATCTTTGCGCTAACAAGATCAATCAAGAATTTCTTCAAGTGTTCAAGCTACACAGAATTTATCCAGATTCAGACACTTTGAAGAACCAAAAACAAGATTCAATTTATTTATTCTCAACCCAACTTTGATTCTTAATCAAAGGTCAAGACTGTGAAGCAATCCGGTGAAGGATTTGCCAAGGACAGTTGTATCCGCAGTCGGGTAGACTATGTTTGTGGTGGTAGCTGGTGAAGAGGCATACGTAACCCTTCAAGGACCAGCGGCTCAAGCATTTGAACAGTAGCAATCCAACATGTTCTTTGATTGTTTAGATAGTGAAGCTAGGATTAGCCAAGGACTATTGTTTAGGACTTTTTGTAACAGCTCACCTCAAGAAGTTCTAGTGGAATTTTCCTCCTACACCACAGGGAAAGAGAGGACTGACAGGATTACACCACATGGAACCTCTATAACTCTTGTTTCATTTACTTTACGCATTTACATTCTGTTTGCAGCATTTATTATAGTTTACACAGCATACTGAGAACTGATAGTTACTAACAGCTCACAAACTGACATTCACCAGAATTCAGTTTTACACACTCAGCTTTCAAAGAGAATAACAAGATCAAGAAAAAGGCTAGAATTATATCCGCTGCCGGTTGACTCAGTTTTGTATAAGTCAATTTGACTTAAACTCAGCTTTGTCAGCTCAACTCCACACAATTTAAAACTGAAACTTAATTTGATTAAAATCCAGATTTCAAAAGACTGCCCTTCTACTCAAATGATGAAATATTTATGTTCTTCTTCCTCATTCCCCCTTACTTTAATGTCATGTGGCATCCCAATAGCCCAAACTATTTGAACCATCGGTTAGCCACATGACACAACTAAACAAAGGAGATATCAATGCACAATAAATATCACAAAACGAAAAACAAAATCGGGACCGCCATGAGAAAACCAGCCGACGGCAGCACCCTAAAGCTACCGCCGGCCGCCGCATGGTGGGGAGCCGCCGCCAGTCGGCCAAGCTCCCTAACCGAATATTATTTTTTTCGTTATCGCGAATCTAGATCTTGCATCTATCGATTAATTACTATGCAAATTAACATGCTTATTGCTTATGCTCGAACCTTTTTCTGATACCACAGTTAGGAAATCTACGCGGGAACGCAGCAGAATTCAAAAATTTATTTCCTTTTAACCAGGATTGACTTCGTTTAAGCAATAAACAAAAAACCTATTAGACGGTGGTTACCTTGGTTGATCTAAAAGATCGACGCTTAGAAAGCTGACGGACCTTTTCTATGCTATTAGAATCCTTACCGGCAGTGTACCGGGTCAAACTGTAGTGATAGTGTGGTGAGTCAGAGTATCGTATCCTCGAGGGAACTTGGTAATTCTTTTACGTGTGGTTAAACACCAAAGAGTCATATTAACTCGATCTAAACCGCAATTTTATAATCCCGATGACTACTATTCCAACCAACATAAAATAAATACGGAAATTAAAAACTATACTAACATGATATATATAAATACATAAATATATATAGATCTGCATAAATCTGTAATTTATATATATAGATATAAATATATATAGATACCAAAATATTAAATGATAATTTTAGAGAATCAAGCAAAACTTATATAATTGGTTTATACGATCTTTTCGATTAAATGAAATGTGTTCGATCTCTCCTTTTATTTTAGGTCCAATTGAGTAAATGAAACGGTGCACTCCTGAGGTAAACAATTCCTCCTCACACGGCGTATGAAATTGTCATATGTCCATTGCATCGACCCAAGGTCCACAATCTATTACGGTTTTTTACGAGCAGTCCCGAGTACAAATCTACCTTTAGATAAAAGAGTCACTCCGTTCATCAAACGGTCAATTTTATTTTAAAGGCTCCGGTTGTCAAAGCCGGACGATTCAACTTTCCGGTTTAAGTTTCAATTAAACGATGATTTAACATTATTACGATCTCGAGTACAAATTATAATAAGATTCATTTTTCCCAAAACAAATCTACCCCGGGTAGGAAATCGGATTCCGTTATCACGTTGTTCACACGGCCAATTTTACCTCCGGTTTTTCTATCTTTTATCTCGTATCCTAACTACGGCGTCAATTCATAATTAGATTATGAATTCCTCGTGATTGATTAAATACGTGAATACGAATACGATTAAAATAGAAAAAGATTCAATTAACTCAATTTTTATTATTTTAACTTAACAACATTTCTTTAACTAAAAGATCGAAATAAAACCGATTACATAGTTTTGGCGAAGATTATATTTAGCCTAAAAACATTATAACAACTAAAAAAGATGAAAATAAACAACATAAACATAAATACTTGAAAAAGTTACCTTAAATACTCACAGTTGATTCGAAATCGTATTTTCCGGACATTACAACTTCTTCAAAGAAACCGACTTCCGAGATTTTCCCGAGCATTATAACGATACTAAAACTACATTATTACTGCGTAAGGCCTTATTTACAACTACTGAAATAAAAACTAGAAAGGATATATATATATATATATAGGAAGTATATATATATATAATTTTGGTACTCTTTCACCGGTTCTCTGATCAACTCCTTATATAGGCAAAGGTGAAGGGCCGGACCGGGCAGCGCTTAGTCCGGACCGGTCGGTATAATGATTACTTCCACTTCTCCAAGTAACCAGCATATGCGGTGTATGATTATATATTTTATATATAATTATTAAACTTCTAAAATTCATATCTCGAGTTCTGGACCTCCAAAAATTGCAAACGAAATGCCAAAATTAAGGTCTCGAGAAACTCTACAACTTTCATGAAGAACTCTTCTCCAGAAAATGCCTTCTTGACTACCTCGTGTTCCTCCGAAGCTATTTCGGATTTTTATTAACCCAAATCGATTAGCCACTTGATCACTTTGTTTAAGTTGTAGACCTCCAATCTTCATAATTTAAATTGCATTGGAAAGCTTATCTGAAGATCTTCAACTTTCATTAAGAACACTTTTTCAGATAATGTCTTTTTGATGAGCCATTCGTTTATCGAAGACATTTCTTGATTATTACTTAACCAAATCGATTGGCCACTTGTCCACTTAAGCTATCCAATTGATCATTTAAGCTTGTGGCACTCTCTAAATCCTTCCAAAGATATGATTGTACGTCACCATGTCAATTCTCGGGTCTTGGTTATAAATCCGCAATAAAATACCACAAATACCCACGTAAATCGACACGACACTCCGATTTACTAAAATCGGTACAAAATTACAACTTTTTACTATTATTACTACTAACTACTCTAAACTATAAAGATTAATATTTCATACCATTTATATCATAATTTCATATATTTTATATAGAATTCGTTGATAAAACATAATAATATAACGTATATTTAATCATATAAAAATAATACATCAACCGTCTAAGGAGAAGAGCGATACACGGAGCCGCCCAAGTGTTCGGCCTATACCGGTGATCCACACGAACTGCCCCGCCGGAATCCCATCATGGATTGCTACTAGAAAAATCCGGTTCTTGCTAGACCGGCTTTTCTCTCTCCATCTAATCTCTCTAAAGAAGTTCTCTATTTTTCATGAAGTACTATTACTTTTGAAATTGTGATGTCTGAAAGAATTTGGTCAAGTCTCCTTTTTATAGGAGATACCTGCGCCCATTATGTCCCAATCTGATTGGGATTAGCTTCTCTGATAGATTGAGGAAAAATAAAACATTTTCCTAATAAAATAAGGAAAATCCTTTGATTTATTTATCTCATTTATATTCAATATCTTATATTAAATATTTTTCTTAAAATATTGTCAATATCTTATATTAGTATATTTATCTTATTACCATAAATATATTTTCCAAAATCAATTAATATGCAATATTAATATTATGAAAACCTTATTAATTAAATTGCACACTTGAAGTGTATCTTAATACACTAAAAGTGGAGCCCCATATGCCAAATGAGTTGGCGTCTCGGAATATTCTTTAATTAATATAATGTTGTGATTAATTAATTTGCAAAATACATGTGTATCATATGCAAAATGACATGCACCCCACATGTATCAAAATACATATATTTAATTAATCAACATAATTAATATTTTGTATTATATTTATTCATAATAAATAAACACCATCATATTAATTTATCATTATAACACTTTATAGATTTAGATAAACTTTCATTATTTGGTTATCGCTATAACCGCATTTTAATCCGGCTAGATGTTCTTATGTGTGTGACCCGATAGAACTTCGAATATGTTGGCCGTAGACACAAAGTGCAAATTACGAAAAAGGCTCTCCATGCCTAACGATCACGGGATAGCACTTTAGCAACACACCGTGACCCCGAATCATCGACGAGTCAAATGCAATGACTACTACCTTTCATGTGAAACGGTTACCGTGTAAATAGAATTCTATCGCTGTAATAATATCCATACGGTCGTTCGTCAAGTGTCAAACATCAACGACCGTATCTTATAATCTGGATATCATGCTCTCTTGAAGTAACTCATTTACTACCACTTTGCAAAGATTCACGAGAGTAAGACATTCCTTATAAGAAGGTCCTTTCAGATATTCACCCCTACCAATAGGGTACGCGATTTCCGAACGACCAAACATGTATGCTCCGCATGCTTCAGTATCACACCCAATCACTACCACATGATCGCCCCGTGGCTAGGGGAAACCTCAATAGTGTCAAAGCATGACACCGTGATGCCATGAAGACTCCGGTCCTAAGGATAATTACACAACTGTCACAAAGTGTGACACTTAACAGTGTAAGTGGGTCAGTCTAACGTACGCATTCTCTAATACACGTCCACGTACAGTCCAAGTGTCTATACACTTCGATAGACGAGATCTATCCCAGCCCTTGAAGACAAAATACATCTAATACGTGCTAGGCTGTTTGTACTATCAATGCCATGTATAATAGTACATAAGTCTAAAGACTTTTAAGTATCAAACTTATTAAAGTGATTAGAGATCTCATCAACCATAATCGCCTATCATGGTTTCTCTACCACAGTTTAATACTAAAGTGGTTATCATATAACAATTCATAATTGGTTCTTTAAAAGAACAGAATATATAACAACATAAAAGTCATTTAATATATGCTTAATCATAAAGAAATAGTAGAAATGATCCGACCCGGTCGGATCCGGTCCGACCCGATTGGGTTTAGGACACTATTTCAACAGATCTCGCATAAGAGTCGTCCTTCGAAGAAAGGCAAATCCCAAGCTTGAGCTCAGGGCCAATCGGGTCATCGAGGAAAAGCGCTTCCGCGCAAAGAAGAAGTCGCCAACATGTCCGATGAGGAGTTGGGTATCATAGGTTGTAAGATCGTGGAGTTGGTAAGTGATTCTTTCTTGTTCCATTTGCTTTAAAGACATTAATTACTAGTCTTGGCCTTTCTGTTTGGTTGTTTAGTTGGCCACAATTGGCGAGGAGGTTTTCCGAAGACTAGGAAAAGCTTCTACGGCCTCAGCCGATCAGAAGAGCAAGATTGCCGACCTGAGGTAAACACGGGAGGAGCTCAAGGTGGCCGCCATGCTCAAGGACACAGAGATGAAGGCTCTGCGGGCCCAACTCCTAGCTTAAGAGGGTGAGATGAAGTCTTTGGCGAGTGATCTTTCCGAGGAGAAGAGGGTGAAGGAGCAGGAGGTGGCCGTCCTCCAAGCCAAAGTGGCTGAGCTGGAAGCCACGATCCCGACTCATTGTGCGGCCGGGCGCTTCGAGTACAAGGCTTCGGCAGACATTGCTGAGGCCATGAAGGTGGTACTAATCCCTGTCTTAAACCATGGGTACACCCAGGGAGTGGACGAGGCAATTATTCAGTAACCTTCCCTTGTGCTGGACGACTTTCCTAAGAAGGTTTACTATAAGCAAGGGATGGGTGCGGCTTACACCGAGCGCATAAAGGATTTTAAGGCCGGGGTGGACATTGTGTCCAAGTATGCGGTCCAACCTGCTGCCACTTCCGGATCGGCTCCTTCGTCCAAGCCGTCAGATAATCTGACCCCTGACTCTTAGATTTTAAGGGTTTTTTGTTTTTTGATTGAAAAATTGAAAATTTTGTATTGTATTGAGATTTTTATTGATAGAAAGAAGTTCTTACATTAATGTAATTCGTTTTTGAGTTATCGTTTGTTTTTTCTTATTGTTGATGGGGTGTATGCCCCAGGTATGCCATTTATTAGCCTATGGTTTTGGATGGCATACTTGTGTGAATAAGGTCGGGCTGACGTATGGGCTCGGATGTTTGTAAGTCAGAAGGAACCGAACAAGTTAGCTTAGTTTAGTACTGAGTTAAATGGCTTTTCATAAAGTTTTTTAGACGATCCGGGCCAGGTTAAACTGGTCTTATTTAAAGTGCAGCGAGCTCGTCTAAAAGCACGGCAAGTAGGGCCAGGTCGGACTGACTTCTCGCATGTAAGTGTAAGGACGAGCAGGGCCAAGCTAGTGCTGACTTCTTGTCTAAAAGCAAGGCGAGCAGGGCCAGGTCGGACTGACTTCTCGCGTATAAGTTTAAGGCGGCGGCGTAGCTAGGCTAAGGCCGACTTCGTTTAAAAGCACGGCGGCGAGGCGAGTCGGATGACTTCTCGGCGTATAAGTTTAAGGCCGAGCGGGGGCAAAGCTAGGTCTTGACTTCTCATCTAAAAGCATGGCGAGCAGGGCCAGGTCGGAATGACTTCTCGCGTGTAAGTTTAAGGACGAGCAGGGCCGTGCTAGTGATGACTTCTCGTCTAAAAGTACGGCGAGCAGGGCCAGGCTAATGCTGACTTCTCGTCTAAAAACATGGCGAGCAGGGCCAGGTCGGACTGACTTCTCGCGTGTCATTGTAAGGACGAGTAGGGCCAGGCTAGTGCTGACATCTCGTCTAAAAGCACGGCGTGCAGGACCAGGTCGGAGTGACTTCCCGCGTGTAAGTATATCGGTTAGCTAGCCCTTATGGCCTTATAAATTTTGACGAAATAACAAGTAACTGATAAAAATAATGGAAAATTAGGGATAAGGACATAATCTGAAATATTTTTAAGTAACAGGACAACTGCATGTTTTTTATAGGAGAAGGACAAGCGCATAATTTTTATAGCGAGAAGGACAAGCAGTGAATCCCAAAATCGGTGAATCTCCTAGTGAATCCCAAATCGATGAATTTCGATAGTGAATTTCGACGATGAATCACGAAAATTAGTGAATTTAACGATGAATTTTGAAAAATAGTGAATTTACAACGGTGAATTTCGTCGGTGAATTTAAATGATGAATTTGAACACAAGTGAATTTCGACGATGAATAAATAGTTTTGTCCTTTATGCAAAAGTTTTAAAAAGCGTCCCTTCTACTCAATTGATGAAATATTTACTCATTCTTCTCCTCATTCCCTAAAAATAAAATGCTTCCAGAGCGAAATTTATTCAACAAAGTAGTAATATCCAAGACTTGAACAAGAAAAAGCATAATAATAGAAGTACATAAACAAAAAGTAGCAAGCGATAAAGACTTGCCGAAATTTGCTCAGGCTAAGATGATTCATTTGTCCTTGATTGTGGCGCATAGCAACTTCGGCGACCTCAGGATCCCTTTGATTTCGACCGGGCCGTGGCGGTCGGGAATTTCAGAGCTAATGTCTTGCGAGGGATCACGGCCCGAGATCGATCGAGTAGGCCTTCATAGGATGATGTTGTGCGATGATGATGACTTGACCACCACATAGTTAACCATTAGAGTCCTTCCCATCGGCTCTTTCCCAAATGTTGTCGCGAGCGAACCATTCCCATGGGATGAGCAGGAGGACCATAAATACAAACAAGGGTGCCGAGGCCGAGTCATCTCGGACTCCTTAAGATTCATTGCTTAAAAAGTCGAGTAGAGTAGACGCGTTGGCGCCGCGATGATCGATGCAAATCCTTTTCACCAGGTTTTTGTTTACCACACTTCAATAACTGGACCTTCGTTGTTCAGGACCAATGGGAGCGGATCCACAGGCCCATAGCTTACCTCTCGAAAAGGACTGACCTCTATGTTGCTGTGCGCCCCCCGAGTCGGGCGTTGAGGTCTTGACTTCCCGAAATACATTACTAGGGCCACCCACAATAGTATTGATGGTGTTGATCGGGCGGTTGTCTAACGATCGGTCCCTGCCTGAGACCGATCTCTTCTTCTCTAGGGCTCACCCTGCCGATTGCGCTCTCGGTTGAAGTTCCTATGTAGGTAGTCTCGCCGACCCCGCCTTTTCGCCATATTGCGGTCACTCCACGACCTCGTCCAACTTTCCCTCAGAGATTGCTGCGTCCACGTCTCTTTGAAAATCCCTGCAACAGTCCAGATCATGCCCCGTGTCTTGGTGGTATGTGCAAAACTTGCTTTGATCCCTTTTGTCCAGGGGACTTCGCAGCGGCATTGGAGTTCGCGCTAAACCCTTTCTTTCCATTATTGCAAGGACACATTCCACTGGGCTGCTTCAAAACCGGAAAGTCCCGCGGTTGTAAGGCACTTTATTCTTCTCGGTCGGCCCGTGGTTTGAATCGAGCATCGATCCTCGGATGACTTCCTTCTCTTTTGAAGCGTCTTCAGCCTTCTCTTTCTTTTGTTCTGACTTTTCCAACTCTCGCTTCAGTCGGTTGGCTTCTTCCCCATGGCAGTGTTTGAACGCTACTTCCATGCACTCCTCCATAGATGTAGGGAGCCTGCTGCTCAGCTTGGCGTATAATCTTCCTTCACGTATGCCTGCCACGAAAGAGGCGATCCGTATGTGATAGTCCGCGTCCCATACTTGCAATGATTCTTCGTTGAACCGCTTGAGGTACTGCAATGCGGTTTCGTCTCGCTTTTGTTTGAGCATAAACATGTGAGTAGTATTCCTCTGAAACGGCTTCACTGTGATAAAAGCGTTTAGAAACATCTTCCCTAATGTCTCAAAATTGTAGATCGTCCTGGCCGGGATTTTCTTGAACCATTCTCAAGCTCGGCCAAAGAGTAGCGGAAAGCGCCTTGCACTTCATCTCATCCGGGAGCGGTCGAGATTCACGTATGCGTGAGATCTTTGGAACAAGTGATCCTCGAGGATCCTTTGTTCCTAGTAGGGTTCCAATTTTGGACTCTTGAACCTTGGCCGGGCCAGGGTAGCTATCTATCTGCTCCGAGAAGGGGACTCAAGAGCCAAGGGTGCGCTCTTTTTCCAAATATGGCATCTAGCTCGGCTCGGGCTGCATCCATTGCCTGGTGACGACCAAGCTGTTCCTCCAATTCGAAGAGGATGACTGATCACCTTTTCCAACTCCTCGGCGCCTGGGTGGAGGTGTTTGTTGCCACGACCCATCACCTGGGTCGTCCTCTTCCTCCAACTCCTGCTCCAGGGAGTTCTCTCCAGATGGATCTCCATCTTGTAGTTCCTGCTCCTGCGAATCCTCCCGAGAGGATCCCCTTCCTCTAGATCTTCATCCTCCGCGTCCTCTTCTACCAAAGCAGCATCAAGGACAGCTTGTTTTGTTGCGTCATCCAAAGCCACGGGCTGATCTACCAAAGCTTGGTGGGTGGCGTCAAGAGAGGCTTCTTCATGTTGCTGGTTCTGGTTGTTAGCATCTAATTCTGTCGCATTGTTGGCGTTGCTGCCATTGGCGGCTTGCTGTCGTGTGCTCACCATGTTAAACTGGAAGCTTTAGACGAGATTATCAAATAAAGAGACCCCAATCTAGCGCGCCAATTGACGATGTTGGAAATCGTCTACATGAATTCCGGGGTTTTTTTTGCTCCTTTTGACAACCTATTGAAGCTCCAAGAACACCAAATTAACGATAAAAAGGGGTTGATTTGGGGATGTTTTAGACTGCACTTGATAGTGATCAAGCTGCCTACGTATCCAATGCGTAAATTGGAATCAAGTCTTTGTAGTTCCTTAGGGATTGCTTATATAGAGGGGCTTGTGCCATAGAGTTAGCGTGTAGCGTATATGAGATAGACTCTGATTGCCTTGATCCCTAAGGAAAAGATAAGGATTATTTGATCTCCTTGATTTTAGGAGACAATTGCGAGTATATTTGAATGTCAGGACTAAAGTATTAAATGTGAAGGATTCTTGCCATATTTACCTGATTTAGAGCGTGCGTAAAAGGTCCGGTCCGAGAAGGTCGGGCATGGACAGGTTTGACCATAAGTACCGGCCGACTGGAGGGGTCGGGAGAGTCCGTGCCTATATCGCTAGGAGGTCGGCCCTAAGTTTGGGGAGAGTAGCCGAGTTATCGCGGCTCGACTATTGGGGCTCCGACCCTTCGACAACTTTTCTCTATCTTTACTTAATGTTGGGAAACTAAAGAGATGACACGTGGGTAGTTTCAATTCTGACCGTCGTCATACATTGCTCTTTCCAAAACAAAAACAAAAAGAAGTGGGTAACCAGGAAAACAGATTCAGTGTAGAATAAGCCAATCGTCGCTATATATAAAAGCCAGCGCAGAGGAGAAATGGTTTTTTTTTTTTTTTTTTAAATACAGTACCTAACCTAATACTATGCAGGCTATGCAGCACACATTAGATGGTAAAAAATTGCCTTGTCATCAATTAGATTATGAACAATTTTGATGGGTTTAATTCAGTAAACTCAAATCATTTCCTAAGCATTATAGACCCTCATTTTACTTGCCTACTTGGTCATTTGATTCTCTTCATCGAAAAATTTAAGGAAATAATCTTTCTTCACGAGCCGCCGCCAATGGTGGTGGTGGTGGTGGTGGTGGGGCAGAGGAGCAGTTGTTACACGCTGAGACCGTCAAATCCACACCGTTTGTCTGTGAGTGCTTGCTTTCTAGGGCTTATCACTAATACACAATTAACCGATACCTGCACGCACAGTAATGATGACAATTGATTAGTCAGTCTCATACAGATTTGGAATTTCCTTCTATATAAGTGGATATTAATGTCAATGTGGACAAATAGAATTGGGAAATCATGGTTATTTGAGTGCTGCCATAATCATAATGTCAAGTCTAAGTGTTAGATAGAGGATGGTTAAAGCATTAAGGCTCACACTACTCTATTGCAAAGAGAAAGGTGGATTTTTTGACTGGAATTCATGTGGGAAGAAAAAAAAGAGGAAGAATGTGAACACGCATTGTGTGGGGCAAAAGCATAAACCACATTCAAACCATGATATAGCATCTCTACTAAATGCACCCCATTATGTCACATTCAGATGCCTTTCTCAAAATAAAATTGTATGTGGAAGATTGTACTAGTTTAGGCACAACCTATGTAATCATGACCAGAGATCACGGGTTTTAAGTCGTGGAAGACGGTCTTTCTTACAAATATAAAGGTTTCAAAAGCGGATCCCAGAAAATAGGTAGGCATCAATACCAGATATATCTAACAAAAAGAATATTCACACAAACTTAATACCCTCTATATAGAGGTAAGAAGAAGAAAGAAGAAAAAAAAAAAATCACCGGGGACAGCCACACCCGGTGCAGGTAATGTGGATCCGCCCCTTGTTGCATACAATAAGTCTAAAATAACCCATCCATTCAATAGTCCACCAACAGAAGAGATCAAGAGAATGCATAATCATGCAGCCCTTATATCACTAATAATAGAAGAGATGATGCAACAAGTTGAAGTCTTTAGTGTCCATGTTTGGAACGCCCCAAAACCCAGGTCTAACAACGAGACATAATGGATTCAGTAACTATTCACGTTCATCATCCTCACTTGGCCTGAAATGGTTAAGCCAAGTTACTAAATCCATTATTGATAGCATGACACTTAGTTCTGATACCGTCCATAACGCCTCTAAACTCGGGCCTAGCAACGCTAATTGAGCTATAATGGATCCACGGATCCATTGCATGCAACGCCCTAGAACTCGGGCATAGCAACGCTACATGAGCTATAATGGATCCAATTATTATTCAAACTTCTTGTAAATCGGTTGGCCTAAAATAGTTAACCTAAGTTGTCAAATCCATTACGAGGCTTAAAGTTAAAATGGGTTAAGTGCTAACATAAATGATAAACCCAAAGAGGGAAGTAGTAGTAGGAGTCAAAGGAGCACATGTGACCCATGTTAGTAATGTGAAGAACTTAGTCGCATGCAGACAAAGAAACACCAACCAGACAAGAAGCATCTCTCACTTTTTGACAAATTGAAATCCATTTTCCCTTGATTCACACCATCCAACAAACTTGTTTAGTAATACGGGAATTTTTTCCACGGGATGTCCTTTATGCACTTGAATCTAATCAAAACACAAATCGTGATCTGATATTCTTTTTTTTTTTTAAAATGACTTATTTGGCTTATGGGTTCACTCTAATGTATTTAAGAGTCTACGTCCCAAAATGTAAATTGGTTTAATTTTCTTACGCACACAAATCTAGAAATAGTATTGCACACAGATCACTTTCTTAATATGTGAATTTTTTTAGGTATTGACCCAATATTTTAATGTTTTGGCCCATAATTAGTAAAATATATATATATATATATATATATATAAACCCACTAATATTTGTGTATTGATCCATTTCAGGTAGCGACTACTGGCGTATTTTGAACTTAAAACCAAATTCTCGAATTAGGCCTTTTAGTTGAAGTTTTTTTTTTTTTTTTTACACAGCAGGCTAGGTTTAAATTTGGCGGCTTTTAGTTGAAGTTTTTTTTAAAAAAAAAAAGCACTTATCGCGTTTTTAACATCCGTAAATACAAAATTCATTTTATTGATAGTGTCAAAACATACCTACAAAGTAGTCTTTTGGGCCAAGTAAATTTTTTTTATTTGTTAGATATTTTTTTTCATGAATATTTTTTGTAATCTCTTGCATCTGAGTTCTTAACGAAATAATGTTATCGCAACGAAACGGCGTTCAACCTAAACCAATACACGATCAATTCATGAAGGGAGTGAAAAATAAAGTTAGGCCTTTATCAAAAAAATTAACATATTATATTAGGTTGGATCGCATTGAATCTAAACGGAATTATTTTTCTTTAACTAAAAGCGTATCGCTTGTTTCTCCCGACACCGTTGTTGAACTTTAAAGACGACGGTTTCTTTGGCCTCACTGTAGGGCCGGCCTTGTCCATTTCTTTTGTAATTTTATCTATAATTATTAATTGTATAAAATTAAATATACAAACCTACCAAATCTATTGTCCTAGGCCATTCCAAAATTTACGTATCTGATAAATCTAATAAATTTTATAGGTAAAAATTAGTGATTCTTTTATGGATGAAAGAATTAAATACGGCACAACAGTACTGAGGTATCCGAGTAATACTAATACAGCAACAAATTTAGCCTTACATAATTAAGGGGATAATATACAGTCATAAAGTAATTGACAGAGAAAACATTACTTTTTGCAGAAAGAAAAAGCATTAATATAAAGACAAAAGCTTTTTTTTTTATTTTTATTTATTTTTTGGAGTAGTGAGTAAGTAAGATGCTAACCTGCACCCCAGGTGAAGTAAGCCCAAGAATCCGGATCTTGGCGCCGACATCCCCTGCAACCCGTAACTCGACCCGATCATTCACCGTAGCATCCCGTACCAAATCGGTAGCATCCGCCTGAAGCAAGTTGACCCGGTCGACAGCAATAACAGTCTGGACCCGCCTAACACTATGGGCAGGCTGATAAAATGCTGGCACAATGCCCCGACCCAACGGAATCCCCCGATACATAACCGTGAATTTGGAATCCCCGTACTTAATCCCAACCTTATTATCATTAACAGCAGAGAAAAGCATGATAATAGCGAATGATACGGAAGCAGTAGTGGCCAGGTTCGGAGCTGGGTTCGGTGCTTGATTGATTCCGAGATACTGGACCCGGACAGATTGGAGATCGAACTGAGGTTTTTGAGGTTTGACAGCAAGTACGACGACGAGGATGACGGCGAGGACGAGGAGGAGAAGAAAGGAGAAGAGGAGGAAGAGACAACAGCAGCAGCCTTTGAAGGAAGCAGAAGAGGAGGAGGAGCGGTAGTTTGGGTAGTAACTATGTTGGGGGCGTTGGGTTTGGTGGTGAGAGCCATTAACGGTGTTTGATGTTCTAGAAGTCATCTTCTTCTTCTTCTTTTTGATTTCTTTATTTTTAATGGATTAGAATAGTTGGGAGGGAGGGAGGGAGGGAGGGGGTGGGGGGGAATGAAAGAGAAACCCCACCTCGGCAGTTCTGAGTTGGGATTTCTACTGGTTCTACTGGTTCTAATGCTTGTAATGGCTGTCTAGCTCAGTTGCTTTTTTCTGTTCTTTTTTTTGTCATAAAATTATAGTGAAAGTAAATGAAAGCAAAGGAAGGGTTTAATTATCATTTGAGGCGTCAGCTCTTAGTCAGACTCTACATCGGTTTAATTATCATCTTTTCTAAAAGTTTAAATGGTTATTAATTAATATTTTATATATTTTAATAATAAAGAAAAAACAAAGAAATAAAGAAGAAAAAGTATTGGTGGTGTATCATTATAAAGAAGATATAAAGATATCAGAGGTATTTACAGTTTAATTAGGAGTGTGTAGCCAATAAATGATTAAATCATAATCTACACAAAATTAATTACTATCAATATACAAATACGTCATTTATATAATTGCATAATATTCCCATTTAGATGTCTATTGAACAAATACGTATGATATGTGTCCTTAAACAGATTAGGAAGAATTTGGTGGGAATAAAAATAATAATTAAAAGAAAAAGAATACACATATTTTATATATGTGTGATTTACTTCCCTCAAGAACACTTGATTTGAATCAGAAAACGTTGATTTTCCTCTGAAAATGTTGTAGTAGAGAACGCCTCATTGAATAGATCAGTTGATATTATTGTTTGATTTGAATTGCATGATTTATTAGACAAGTTCAAAAACATTGCTTGAAAAATAAAAAATAAAATTAGTCAAAGAAAAAGATTATGGCATACACGTGTTGGACTACTTGTCTTCTTAATAAAAAAATTTACCTAATAAAACTTTGTGGGAAAAAACTTTTAAGTAAAGGAAAAGATTACAACAATTGGTCTTCAAGGCTAAAAATATTCATGTTAGTTTCATGTGGACATGATGACGGATGTTTATAGTATAAAGTCTATCTTTTGTAATTCTTATGATCCGAATTTTCCTTTAAATCAAGCAATTTATCTCACTTCTGAGATACTTGAGGCAATATATATTCTGACCATCATTATATGTTTCAATCAATTTCATTGTTTTATGCCTATCATGTTTATGGCATCTAATTCATTATATGATGAATTAGTATCTAATGAAAATTATACTACGTCTTCTCAGAAGAAATATAAAAAAAATTATACATTTTTCAGATTGAAGTAATCAGTCTTTCAAACAAAAAAAAAAAAAAAAACAAAGCATACTAATTCATCATCCTTAACAATAAACCATGTGAGAACTGTATAGCAGCACATTTTGGGCGTTTCAACTAAAAGGCTCTCATCAAACAAAATATTAAGCACTTGAATCTGACAGCATTCGGCAACAAACAATTATTATACCAGAGAAACAAAAAAAAAAAAAAAAAAAAAAACACTCGCATACACAGCTATACTAATAAACTATGTGTTCCAATCAAATATTATTATAAAACATACAAAACACAACAAAATGTAAAAGGAAACAAGGGGAGGAAAAGGTGGATAGGGGAGGGGGGAATCCTCATAACAAACAAGCAGATACCTTGGCACATTGAAGGGGCGTGTCACGATCATTAATCCTTGGTCGTCTCCACGATTACTACCTTCTTCACCTGCTGTTTCGGTTTTAACTGCTTCCTCACCACCACCACCCCTCCTACCGTTTTCATCGACCCGAGCACATCATCCATAATGTCGTCTTCTCCTCGTTAATATCCTCCACGTCGTCTTCATCTTCATTGTTGTTGCTGCTTCCACCAGGAATTTTCCTACTCTTTGGACCATGCTCAAGCCTATGGGTCTCCAGTTCTTTGTCCATTGTCTCCTGCAAGTTACCAACCACTTCGCTGTTTAGCTTCCTACCTCCTCCTCTTCTTCCATTTTGCCACCTCTCCGATTCCCTTTCGACGTTCGAAAGATACTGTTCAGCAATCTCTTTCTGATACTGGGTTAATTCCTCCCTCCTAACAGTCTTCCATTCTTGAAATTTCTCTTCTCTTAGCTGCTCCACCAATGTCGTGTCCTCATCCATCGGCTTTGAATAAATGTAATAAATAGGAGGTTCCGCCTTTGTCCTGAATATATATGATGAAAGAACAGGACAAAATAGAGAAAGGAGTCAAAAACAAATATACAATGTAAACACAGACAAAAAAATTCATCAAAGCCACCCCCCACAAGAGCAAGAAACCAAGTATAGCTGAAGCGGTTTAACATTCTGCACATGAAAGAAACTTATCTTCGTGTCAATAAAATTGTGAATATGGACACTTTTGGACCAAAATAAGAAATAACCTGCCACAAGCAAAGGGAACTTGTTTAGAAAATCACACCAAAAAATGTATTGGAAAACATGATGATTAACCAATGTGAATCAAGGGCTGACCTTATAAAATTGCCAAGTTTTCGTTGATGCTCACTCCAGCGAAGAAACAGCAGTTCCAACCTCTTCTCCTCTGCCTTAGCTGCGAGGCGTGCTCTTAGAATCTAGTAGAAAGAAGAAAGAAATTTCAGATTTCGAGGATGGGAAGTGGGAACAAAAGCCTCTTAACTTCAAACAGAATAGATTCAACACTAAACAAGGACAACAAACCAAATCTCTTTTTCGTTTTTCTGCAATTTGCTCTCGCTCTTGTTGCCTAAGCCTTTCACTTTCTTCACGGGCCCTTTGTTCAGCCTAAAGTCAGAGGAAAACCAATTTCATTAGAGTTTACTGCACAACAAAAACCAGGAATAAAGGAGCAAAATGCTAGAAGTTTAAGATTGACAAAGACCAAAACTAAAGGTAAAAAAGCAAATCCAAGGAGTCTGGTTTTCTGTCAATTCTTTCATCCTTTCCACTGGATCTCATTAAGGATACGGCCATCCAAAGTTAGACTTCATACAAGTGTGGATGTCCAGGAGTCACATTACTACGACGTTACTGCCTCCAGTAAGTGAAAGTTCAGTCACAGTATTTCAATGTTACAACCACCAGTATGGAGATGACGGCATACAACATGTCCCAATCTTATTCCTCGATTGCATATACGGTATCTTAGACCACCCCCCCCCCCACCCCCCCACCCCCCCACCCCGCCAAGGGAGGGAACAACATCAATGAAAAATGCAAAACAATAATTCAATCACACTTGTCTATTGAAATATAATTCTTAGCCATGAGATTCAGGGTGTCTTTAGCAGCAGGATGCATTTTGACAAATGTGAAATTTAATAAGCCAACAAGCCATGCATAACTAACGACTTCTATGCCACAAATGTGCTCTCATACTCATCTGGTCACATTTGTAATTTCAGATAACCTCCAAAAGAGCAAAGAAAATGTTTGTTTTTCACAGATAAATATACCGCAAAACCAGACATTATTTTTTTAGATGATATCAAATTCTAAACAGTCGGCCCTTCTCAAAACTCGTCCTATACAGATGTTCTGCGATAAAAGTGCATATAAGTTTTGATCATCAACAAAATAAACATTCTTGCCTACAAAAAAAAAATGCATAGAAGGAATAGATATATATGCTGTCCAATTAGATTCTGTAAGTACTCACCCTTTTCAAAGAGTCTGACCTCCGCATATATGCCTCTGATCCAGAGAGTTGCATGTCTTCTTCCCTAAATCTCTGAATTTGCACAAGTAATGAGAAAATAGCATTGATGACATAAGCCATTTTAAGTCACATAATACTCATTTATCTTAATCCACATCTAATTGTTTTTCTATCTTATGAGATATCAAGGGACCAGAAAAATGATAATGAAAACAGAAGGCGGCGAGAGACTAATGCCCATAACTGAAGTCAAATAAAATCATCAAGGTTGATAAACAAAAGATGGCTCTACAACCGTCCAAATGTTTTACTCAGGTAGAAAAAGCAGCACAAAAGAGTAGAAAAACACATACTGTAACCTTTCAGAACTGGATGTGTAATTGTTCAATTAGTGTTGTGATATCAGGCTAAAACAGCAGCTAATCCAAAGTAAGAAATTGAGATCCATGTGCATACAATGCTTAAGTAAAGACATCAGAGACTCAAAAAAAATAGGCTATCAGTAGATTACTAACTCTCAACCCTCCACTTAAGCACACAGTGAGGCATCCAGAGAAAGAAGCCCAAAGACTAATCGATAGACTGCTCAAATTTCCCCATCACTCCCACCATAGCACACACAGGTAACACCATACATGAATGTGCATTTGACAAACAACTTTCAACCTTCTTTCATGGATATCTAAGTGTTACTTCTTATAATCCATAATCCAAGAAATTGGTTATCCAATTTAGGACTATGTAGCTCAAGCAATAACAAGACATACTCCACCTGTGTCAGTAATACCCAGAGAACAGATATACTTGAAGTACACCGAACAATTGCATGAAAAAATTGAAAACTACAATCAAGTAAAGCTCACACAGTGAACTTCGTTTTGCAAAAGAAATGAAATAACATAAAGCATACCTCCAAAGTACCAAGAAGCTGACCCAACATCCTTTTGTTCCTCTTAACCAAACTTGGATCTTCATTCTTTGGCAATACCCTTGGAACATGTTCTGTTGGAGGAACTTCAAAGTCCTAATTACAACACAAAGTGACAAAGGAAAAGATAAAACACATCGATGCAAGCAAACAGAAGAAGGAAACCTATGGACCAAATGCATCATACCATTGTAGTTGGCTTTTGATAGCCGTCCCTCTTAGACAAATTGGAAATATTCCTCTCACCCCGGCTACTGGAAACCAACTTCCCTGAATTCCGCCCCACCTCTGTTCCCTTGTTTGTCAAATCTTTTCCACTCTCGGAACCATCAGCAACGATCTCCCCATCCTCAAGCTGCAAAACCCAGATCCACCAAAAATGATTCAATATTAACAACATATACACTACAAAATCTGTACAAAGTCCAGGGTTTTTAAGCAGCTACCATTAGATAACAATGACTCACCTTCACAACTGCAGAAGAAAGACGTCTCTTTCCAGGTGGCTGGTCCTCAGAATCAATCCTATCCGCCTATAACAATTTCGAATCAGAACAAATATTGATCCGTCAAATAAGGCTTCAACTACAAAAATGAGAGAACAAAAAAAATAGAGCCAAATGGAATACTTACCGGTCTAACAAAACCGCGCTGGCGTAGACCATTAGCAGCGATATTACGAGGACCAGAGCCTGAGAATCCACCTCGACGTAGACCCCTAGGGTCCCGGAGCCGTTCAGTAATCTATAGAATTCAATTTAAGCAAAAGTTGCAAAGCAAAGCTGAGTAAAAAAAGATAAGGATGATAATGATGAATAGGTGACAGAGAGAGGGAACCTCGCGTTGCTGACGATGGAGTTCTACGATTTCCTTACGGAGGTCTTCCTCGGTCTTCTCCACGGGCACTGCTGCTGCATCTGTGGCCGCCATTCTCAGTGTTCCTGCTTTGAGGAAAAAAACTCGTGTGTTTCCCTTCTTCCCTTTATATTGCGCCTGGCCAAATCCCTTATTTAACCCTCAAAAAAAATCCCTTAATTAGGCAGATTCTATATTACGACTTTGTGTCGGACCACTATAAAATCACTGATATTTACAAATTAAAAAATACTAATATCTTTTTTAGTGAACCTGATATTTTATTAAAAAAACTTACGGTTCGCATAAGCAAACAAATTATCTAAAAAGCCTAAAACTTTCTGAAAGTAATACTAAAAAAAAAACAAATACAAGAAAGGCTCAAGGCCACGCTAATCGAAGCTCTCGAGCGCGCCCAATGGCTTCCGAGATGAACGCTCTCCGGGGGGGTCGGTGGAGCTCATCATGATGAAACTCCTGATTACGCCAAAACCAGATGCTTAGGACAATCTCGCGGATAGAAATCTCCAGAATTCAATGGTGTCATTCTTGTACATATTTATTTTTAAACAACGCTCCAACCACAAGAGGATCTTATAACTCGAAATAAAAAAACTCCAATGTTGTCGGTGGATGACTTCCTTCCACATGGTTAGGGTCCACGGGCAGTCCCTAACCACATGAAGGGTCGACTCGGGTCTCGTGCAGCAAAGGAAGCACGCATCATCTTCAATGATATGGCGGTCCTTGAAAAGGCCCGTAGTAGGGAGGGCGTCGCGATAAATCTGCCAAAGTAAAATATTCCCTCGAAGAGGTCCTTTAATGGACCAAATTAATCGCCAATTGCCATCCTCGGGGGCCGCGGGAATCAAAGATCGGTTTTGGATGTTATGATATGCCGAGCTTACCGTAAATTTTCCGGATGGAGTCAACTTCCAGCGTGGGTTCCCATCATTATCAAAATCGATTGCATCACGTACAAAGTTAGTAGCATAGCATATGTGGCGCCAAATGAAAGAACAATTTACTTTTGGATCATCAAGGGGCGACCCATATTTACGGCTTAGGAGTTGCACTCAGAGCTTATTTGGCTCCGTGAGAAGCTGCCAAGTGAGCTTAGCTAGAAAGGCAATATTCATATCACGTGCATTGCGTATACCAAGGCCTCCCAGATTCTTCGGACGGCAGATATGGTTCCAAGCGACAAAATGTAGTCCTTTTTTCTCCGTATCATGCCCCCAAAAGAATGCCCGTACGATTTTGTCAAGCTCATGTGTAATACTTGCAAGGAGGCGGACCGTTTGCATAAGGTAGTAGGGCATTGTGGAGAGGACCGTTTGAGAAAATCCATTGTTTGTGTTGTTAATAAGGCAGTAGGGCGTTGCTAATATGAAATTAATAAACTCTAATCAGAAAATTCTATTTTTTTTTATTTTTAGATTATATGCCGTTGTTTGTGTTGTGCCAGTTTAATTTATCCCACACAAGGGTTTGGAGATAAAGGAATGGATAAAAACATTTTCCGCTTCAAACGGGTTGAATGCTTTTTTGATTCTTTCTTCCAAAGTCTCGTATTTGAATCAATAAGGCAACTAACTTGACGACTTGGTAGGGCAATCCATGTTAGGGTGGGCTTTAAAATTTGGCATCGACTTGGTAGGACGATTCATGTTACGCTGAGCTTTAAAATTTGACAACCAAGGGTCGTCTAGGATGTCAATATCATCGCCACATCCTACCTTCCATCTTAGGCCGTGAAGGAGAATATTTCTACCACATAGGATGCTTCGCCATATAGATGGCAGATAGCTCGTAGTAGTAGCATATTTAAAACCCTGGTTATCTCTATAAATACACTGTAGCTGTGATAATTAATTTCATGTGTGTGACTCATTAGGATTCTGAATATGTTGACCATCAGCATTAATCATAATTTTAACAATTAAAAATAGAATTAAGAAAAATTAGGCAAATTAAACAATTCAATTTATCATTAATAATTCATTATTAATAAATTCATTTTTAATGATTATGATTGACATCTAGCAATGTTTCGCGACCCTCAACTGTCGAGGGGATCCAAGACAATGGCTACAACTTTTCAGTGGAATGGTTACTGCACGAATACCTCATTTCACATATTAATATCCCTATAGTCATTTACTGAGTGTCTCAAGTTGATACTATTCTACTTCTAAATTCTCGGCTAGTAGGGGGATTAGACAAGGTGATCCTATGTCTCCTTATCTTTTTGCTCTTTATATTGAATTTCTCTCTATCGCTCTTGACATTGGTGTGAAAAATGGTAAGTGGAAACCTATTTCCTTAAGTAGAGATGGGCCTCCTATATCTCATCTTTTCTTTGCGGATGATCTTATTGTTTTCACCAAGGCTAATGTGAAAGATATAACTAACTTAATGAATGTGCTTAATATTTTCTGTTCCATCTCTGGTCAGTCTATTAATAGAGAGAAATCTAAAGTGTATTTTAGTCCGGGGACTGATCCTGGTCTTATTAAAAATATTACTGACATTTGTCTTATGTCTAGGACGGTGGATCTTGGGAAATATTTGGGAATTCCGTTAATTCATAATAGATTCTCTAGTAGAACTGTTGATTTTGTGATCAGGCAGGTTCAGATAAAGCTTCAAGGCTGGAAGACCAATTGCCTTAATTTGGCAGGGAGACTTACCATGATTAAGTTTGTTAATTGTGCGGTTCCTTCAAATGTTATGCAAGTGTTATGGTTCCTCAAATCTTGTGATAAACTTGACCGTATAAATAAAGATTTCTGTGGGGTTCCAATGAGAATAAACGGAAAATTCACAGGTGGGTTGGGATTATGTTCTGAAAGATAAGAAGAATGGAGGCTTGGGCATTAGAAGTGCGAGGGAGAATAATATTGCTCTTTTGGCCAAGTGTGGTAATAGTATTCTTAATCAAGACAAGAGTCTTTGGGTTTCTCTTTTTAGGAATAAATATGTCAAAAATGAGGACCTTTTACATGCATGAATTTTAAAGCTTCCGACTCTTATATATGGAAGGGTATTCTCAAAAGCTTTCAAAATATTTGTGAAGCTTCTTGTTGGAGAATTGGGGGCCGGTAAAGATGTTGATCTTTGGCGGGATCAATGGATCCAAGGTTCTTGTCTTGGGAATTTGATTTCCGATCAGTTGATCCTAGAGATAGGGACTTAAGGGTCAGTGATATCATTTCTGTTAATAAACAATGGAATCTTGACGCTCTTCACACGAAGATTCCTAGGAATGTGGAGGAGACGATTAAAGGGATTCCCCTTAGTTGAAACTCAGATTTAAGGGATAGGCGGTTCGGTCTCTCACGTCTAATGGGAAGTATGTTGCCGATTCTGAGCTAAATTCTTGAGGAAAGAGCTCGGGACGAGGACCCTTTGGTTAATTGGGCGCGATTTGGAAGTGTCATGTTCCTGAGAAAGTTAAAGTTTTTGTTTGGTTAATGCTGCATGAGAAGATCTTGACCAACTACTTGAGGTTTAAGAGGAATTTAGGTAGTTCTAATATGTGTGAAAGATGTGAAGGCTTTGTGGAGGATGTGGGTCACTGTCTAGCTTCATGCCATTATACTTCAAGGATTTGGAAATGCGAGACCTCTTAGAGATTTCTTTGACCAACCAAATTTTTCTACGAAGGAGTGGTTCATCCGTAATGCTACTGATCAGACTCATATCTCTGGATCGTCCTTTAATGGGCCAACTAATACTCTATTTAATATGGCTATCTGGCTTGTCTAGAAGGATAGGAATGACATGGTCTTCAATAATGTTATATCGAACCATGTTAATGTGTGTAATCAAATAATCTTCCTGGCTAATGAATACATTCTCAATTGTCAGTCAGGTTCTAAGCACAAGACTTCAAGGGATATTAGATGGGTTGGTTGGCAATCCCCTCCTCTGGATTGGGTCAAGTTAAACACCGATGCTAGCTGCAATAATCAATCGGGTTCATCCTCTATTGGGGTTCTTGCGAGGGATCACAAAGGTAAGTGGTTGTTTGGTTTCTTGGGGAATACTAATATATCTCATATTTTCTGTGCAGAGCTCAAAGCTATCAGAAAGGCTCTTAGATTGGCTTGGGAAGCTAACTACCGCAACGTCATTATTGAATCAGACTCCCTCTCAGCTGTCACCAGTATCTACCATGATGGAGAATGGGACTCAAGTGAAGGTCCACTCATTGAAGATTGTAGAACTTACCTGAAGAGAAGCTGGAATTGCATTATACAACATACCTTGAGAGAAGGGAACCTTGCTGCAGATTGTCTTGCTTCTAGAGGGCACTCTTTTGATACTAATTTTGTTATGTTAAATGATCCTCCGGACTATTTGAGGAGTTTTCTTTTAGATGATCTAAGAGGCGTTATATTGCCTAGGCTGTAGTTTTCTTTTAGGGGCTTTAGCCCCCCGTTTTGTACCAAAAAAAAGTTGATACTATTCTTTATATTATGAATATTATATTCTCTTGAAGCGAACTATTCTACCTCGACTTTACAAAGTTTCCGAGAATAATATATTTCATATAAGACAGGTGGTTCTAGATATTTATTTTTTTCATAAGGAAATGTGAATCCAAGACGAACGACATAAATCGTACGCATTCTTCAATATCACATCCAATGACTACCGCAGGTCAATCTAACATACGTATTCATAATACACGTCCATGTATCAGTCCAAGTATAACACACTTTAAAGGATGAAATCAATTACTATATTCATGAGATAAAACACAACAAATATATGATAGTCTATTTGTATTAATAATGTCATGTCTGTTAATACTATGACTACGGATAAGTAAAAATTAAATCTTTCCATGAATCAAGATCTAATCAATCATACCTCAATAGGATTTCTCTATTACGATTCAATTACAGAGACGTGATAGGATCAGTGAGGTTAAATTTTAACGAGATGGGGGGTGAATGGTTCTTTTCCAAACACTTTAAATCAAAAACATTTTCCTCACACAAATATTGTAGTGCAATTGTTCTGATCCCCGATGTATGGCTGATTGCATGGAGGATTGGATTTGTTATTCTCAGAGTTTGGCTTTTGATGTACTTGTAGATAGGCAGTGTTCTTGCTTCATGGCTAGGGATAGGTCTTTTGCTTGTATTTCTAGCTAGGCCATGAAAGCTGCTGTATACCCTTAGGTTTTTTTTTTTGTCAATAAAATTTCTTTCCATGATGAAAAACAACAAACACAAAACCTGAAATGGTAGACGAAATCACCAAAATAGTCATTATTCTATTTATAAGCTCTAGAATCTTCAAAGGGAGGGAGACTATAGATATAATAGACTATTCTTCTTCTTTGGAGTTGGAAATTTCCAGTCTTCATGTTACTCAGATAACCAAAACTTTACATGTTTGAGGCACAACAAATCGCTGTAGCCTCGTAAACACTTGCGCACTCATATATATCATAAGTCGTCGAAGAAGAAGAAGAAGACGACCATGAGAAACCCCAGCAGCACACAATGTTATTCTAAGTAGTAAAGTGACCTCCACAAGGCAGACATTTCATACATTTGTATTATTTCACCCTTCAACAATTGCACAAATAATACGTAATACTAAAATTATATAATCTCATCAAATCACCATACATCCTATTTTCCAAGAAAAAAAGTGATATATCCGACTTTATCATATATCATAATAAACCGTGTAAAGAACCAAAGCCTCAATCAGAATCGCACATACTATCTACTACTATGTGATTTATTGCCAGCTATGGGAAACAACATATATATATATATATATATATATAAAAGAACCATTCCTCTTTGAATATAGATATCACTTCAACCCTTCAGGAATCAATTTCAGTGCTCTCATTAATGAACAAAATAAAAACTAAAAACTAAAAACCCATATAAAAAAAGCCATCAAATCGTCAAAAAAAACCAGTGAGCCCAGCCAGCCCAGCCCAGTTGTTATGTAACTTAAGATTCTAACTTCAAGCCAGATGACCTTAGTGTAGAGGAAACAGCATCACCAACACGATTATTATTATGCTTGAGACTAGGTACCTTCATCATCATGTCACGGTAGAATGCACTAATCTCCTCCTCTGTAAGACCACCCTCATCAGAATCCTCCTCACCAGAATTAGCCACCCAACCAAGTGAAATTAAGAATGCAGTTTCCTCCTCCTCTGAAATAATTAGATTCGGGCTAAAACTAGTCTTTCCATTCCTATCATGCTTCTCTGCATCACTGCAGATCGAGTCACCCTGGCTCTCTTTGACTTCATTTTCATTCTGGGTATCTAATGAACTGACATCCCTCCCCTGAGAAGGAGCAGGGGCAGGGGCAACTTCTATCTCACCCGTTGCTGTACAAGTCACAGTCTGCCCACGTTGTGCATCTGAGACAATTGAAGAAGTAACCCCAGATTTTTCCTCACACAATTGAAAAACTCACTACGGCTTTGACCTTGAGATGTGGGCTTCTTCTCTAACGTTGTCAGGGCGTGCTTACGCTGCAGAGTTGGTGATACCGGACTACTAGTTGGTCTCTTTGAGAGGATAAACCCGCAGCAGCAGCAGCAGCAGCAGTAGGTGAATTTATCACCTTAACACTATCTGCGGAAATGGAGCTATCCTTTACAGCAGAGGTGACAACATTCCTCTCCCTTGCCGGTTTGAGGACCTGAAGTTTTCCAGTATTACCCGTCTTTGATACATCAGCTTTCATAGTGCCACCACAAACTGAAGGGCTACGAAGAGTGGAAGAGGTCGGATGCCCAAGGTTGCCTCCTTTCACTTTATCCAACGAAGTCATCGCCTGAAACAAATTGTGTATTGAGTCTATTAACAATATATACGTACAAAAACGAACAGAGTAAAATTCATGTATTCCTGCATTGTGAAGTAAAATTACTACATGTTTTGTGATAAAAACATAAAGGTTGTATCTTCCTTTGTCACGTATTCTAGTTTCAATCCACAGAAATCAAAGGACCAGATACATGGACAAAACAAATTTTTAAACCTTACAAGCCTAAACATAAACAAAATCACATGAACCCATTGTCATAATCAGCAAATTACCGTAGAATACGTTACATGGTCCAACCAGGGAGAGAGGGTGTCTCTCCTAATCATATTGGCCAGGTTTGAACGAGACAGAGAAAGAGAAGAGGGGGATGGTGTAGGGTGTGAAGAATATGGTCCTTAGAAAATTTTGCTACACTACTACCATAACCTCAGACTACCTTTTAGCTAAAGTGAATACTTAATATCCTCTCTAAATACTCTAATTTCACCTCTTTCCGTTGACCTGGAAACCAAGGAAAGTCTAGGTTCGACAAAAACAAGTGTTCTCTTCAATTGCTGTTAACCAGTGAAGTAAAAAGGCCAGGCAACTTCTTCAATACCCTCTCCCTACCATAGTCAAAGATTAGCAGCTAAAAAGGGAACATAAGAAAGATCGCGTCAAACCGCCAGACAGAAATACTCAATTTCCCAATCAAAGCTGCAACCAGCAGCATAATGAAAGCTATCAATATGTCTATACAGACTACCAGGTACTCAACATGAGATTCTTTAAACAAACAAGTTGAAAGGTATTCAAACATAGAAGGGGCAGTAATAATTTTACAACTAATCAGACAGCCATTGACAAGTAAGAAGGTAAATAGGAAACTTTTCAGTGCTCCAGGCATTTTTTTGGCAAGAAATTCCAAGGATAAAAGAGAAATTAACAAGGATGTTACTGGAGCAGCCCATTAGCTGGCAGAAATTTTCATAAGACCAATTACATTTTTTTGGGGAAGGGGAAAGGGGGGTGGTGTACAAAGATCAACCACTTCATCTATCACACGTCATGCATGCACCCAAAAAATAATATAAAGTAACAAATGATATTTTTAACGCTTTCAAGACTGGCTGTCATATGGATATCCAACACCAAACTAGGATAAGTTTTTTTCGCAAAATAACTTCAAATTGGGACTTAGAATGACAACCTCTCATCCAGAGATATATTCTCAAGGCGCAACTTTTACCGGATAACAAAAGCATGTTAAACGAGCAATTATGAGTGACAACATGAAACACAACCCTGGTGAGAAGAATTGCATATAAGAACGAGAAAAATCTCCCATTTGGCAAGTAAAAGGAAATAGCTGTTGGCTGTCCAACAAATGTCCCAATCCCGATGATCCAGCATGGCAACACCAATAATCAAGTTTGTCAAAATCGATTGGTATGAGTAGGGTTCCCAACAATTTCAGCTATCCCTAGTTATAACTTACAAAGAGGCGCGAAAGGAAATTCTGTTGCCTTAGAAATAACATCTTTTAGTAGAGCTAATTATACAAGCATTACACCCTAATTCCTTAAGTAATCAAACGAAGAAACTCTTTGTCATGCCATTCAAATAGTAGCATAGGATAAGCATAGAAGTATATAGCAATTATGTCGTGAATACATTTTCACTCCATGTGCACCACACCAAGACCTCTATTTGACAATATAATCCATGCAACATAAAAGTAATCCTTCTGTCTCCATTCACTTGGCTACTTTCCTTTTTACATGTTCTAAACATGTTAATAATTTTTCCCTTATACGCCCATTTTTAACATAATCACATTCATAATCAATATGCACAAATGCTCAGCCTACGCTTTCAGAAAAGATTATTAATTCTCATAACATTTAATTCAGTCGAGCTACATTTATTATGTTTAGCAAAAAGTCAGCTAATGCAAGTAAAAAGCACAGAGGAAGTACGATTTCAGTCCAAGCAAGTTGGGGTTATGAATTTCAGGAGGAAAATATTAACTCTCTGAAATCATTATATGGCTCTATGCGCATAAGAGTAACAGACAAGAGATCAGGTGGGAAAGAATGTCAAAAGAAGAAACAAGAAAAGAAGGGGAGAAAAAGAAATGAGAGTAAATACAAACACTATCTACCTTTTATATGATAATTTGCTGCTAGAATATTAGTTAGAAGATAAATGATGGAGAACCTTCTCCTAACATTCCAACATCCAAGCAAGATGAAACATTACAAATGCATCAAGGTCCAATGACTAGATCTCAAGCCAAAAGGATCAAGGATGAACTAAACGCTTGGTGATTTACACACGTCGTCAACCTCTTCCCCATCAACATCTACATTTCCTATACCTTCTACCAACATAAGGAATCTCCTCAAAGCTGAATGGCGTAATGAAGCAGCACCATCATGCTCTCGAGTCCACAGATTGGACTAGCTTGACTATTTTGAGTTCTTATGAACTGTGTTATGTAATAAGCCCTTGTATGGCCCTAAAATTTTCTATGGGCTTTTTGTGCATTATGTCTAATATGATTAGGTTGTATTAGAGTAATTAAAAAGGTTATAAACAAGCTTGACCAAACCCAAAAAAGTTGCTGGACCGGCCTTGCAGAATTGGGCAGATCGAGGTAAATTTTGCAAATCAAGGTTAAGCGCCTCAAAGATGGGCAGCTGCATGAAGAAAATGGGGCTATTAAGCCACATTCACAACCAATCAGAAAAGGTTTCTTCGTGACAAAGTATCTGAATGTCATTATGAATATTCTCTTGAAACTTCAGGACAACTTCTCAGGCTGTTGTGGACTATCCAAGCAGCTTCTCCGCCTCCTTAGAAGTCTATAAATAGAAGGCTAAGCTCATTGTAAGTATTACATTGTTTTGGATGAAGAAAAGCTCCTGTTTATCCTATTTAGTGAGGATTAAATCTCTTAGACCATTTATGCACTTCTTGAACTTATCAAGCTTGTTGAGCACTTGCTTGTGGCGTTCCTACTTGATTTATAGGGGCTTGGTTTATACAATCTTTAGGATCAAGCTCTTTATGGCACGCTTTGGTTTCAAGATTTGCATCCAAACAACTTCAAATCGCATCAAGCTCCAAGTTCCTACGTCTTGGCTAGAACTTATTTGCCTTATGTAAGTAGTTTCTAGGACTCTTGTGGATTACTTACATAAATCGAGGGTCTTAGATCTCTCCATATCAAAGGTTCTTGACAATAAATTATGACCATAAATTAGGAAAAGTATGCATAGACAATAAATTAGGAAAGATTCTCTTTGAGTTGGGCAGGACAGCAGTAAATAGGTAGCCTGTGTTTTGTCCTTTATGACCATGTGTATTTGAATGGTTATGCTTATCTGGGATGGACTTCTCAAAATCATCCATAAAACATACTAACTCGCCTAAAAAAAGAGAAGGATAAAAATATAAGAGATAGGAACAAGTTGGGCATTTTAAAGCTTCCTAACAGGCCACACCAAAATGCCTGATGACCTCTGATATGCCACCAACCAGGATTACACTGAAGGAAACGAAGGGGAAAAATCACAAAATTTCAACACTCAAAGCTAAGTAGCATGGTTTTGATAGAGTTAGAGACGATAACTAGGTGGATGACAAGGAGCAATGAAAAGAAAATGCGATCTCCAACACAAATTCAATATTTGGTAAACGCACAGAATCATTTGACACACTTTCCATCATACCTAGAAACCTACATATGTGTTCCACCATGCACAATATACAAAAGTATATTTTAACCTTCAACCATCAGATGGAAAACTATGTCATCTAAAGGTCATTTAATCTTCAGAAAGCATTTCATGCTGAAAAAGAACCCAGCCATTGTAAACTATAAAATGATAAGCAATGGAAGCATCAGTAAGGGGCCGTTTGTTAAATCTCAAGTCTGAAATATGAATTTATAAAGTAGTTGAATTATTTAACTGCTGAAGTTTTGATAAGAATGTCTGAATGTAAACCAACATACATATTTTCGTATTTATAAAATAAAAAACCTGCATTGCAATTTATTATGCTAGTTTTCACATAAATTTTTAGGGACAAGAATTTATTTTTACTTGCATTTCAATTAAAGCTTCATGTCAAAACACCTAAGAAAAAAAAAGGAAAAAAAAGATATGTATCAACACATTTTCAATTATTTTTAAAATTAAATGCATTAGAATTTAGAAGTACAAACAAAAGTAAAAACTTTAACAGAAGTAAATACAGTACAAAGTGCATAAAAGTGTTTTGGCATAATGGAATGGGAGGAATAAAAGAAACAAAAGAATATATATATACATAAATATATATATATATATAGAGAGAGAGAGAGAGAGACACACACACATATACAAAAAATCAAAACAGAAAAAATGGGACCAAAAAAATAAAGTGCTTTCCTTATCGGATTCAGATACAAAGAGGACGCAATATAAACGTCAACAAACAAAATTCAGGTGTACTAAAATAATTAAGCCGTTCTTTAAAATGTTATACACCACTTAATTTTAATCACAGCTTAAAATATCCAGAATAAGTGCTTCATTGATTTAACAAAGAGGCCCTTAATCTACATGGGATGGAGTAACAATGTTTATCATATGTTCTAGGAAATTCTGACCATTAAGAGACTAGAAAACAAAATGTGCCAGAATACTAAATAAATCTAAAACAATGGTTACAAGTTATAAGACAAGAAGGTAGCAATAAAATGCCTAATAAACAAGAAAGTACCAGACATTACCAAATGTTTTGGCGCGGCAGGAGTGACTGGAACTAATTGTCGACATTGTTTCAGAGCCAGCTCTTCACGTCTTTGTGATCTAGTTGATAACTAGAATACATCATAAACAACATATAAACGTCAAAGTAATACAAGGAGTGCTAATTCAGCAATACATGTATATATACATACATATGTTGTTTTAGAAATGCTCTAAAGCAAAGGAACATTTAAAGATACCTGTGAATCGGTTTGAGCCCGTAGAGGACCTAGAGACAAGGCTTCAGCCATATTGAGTCCAGTGGCATTGCCCTTGTTTTGCTGTAAAGAGCTAGAAACAGAAGCTTGTTGCCCTGATAAGATATTAGTGCCACTGCTTTCCACAACTGCAGGGGCTTCAGCAAGAGCAGAAATCCATTTGTCACCATTGCTGATAGCTGAGGCACTGGATTGTGAGGAATGGAAGGCACTACTCAATCCTGGAGATGGAACCCTTCCCATCTCAGGAGCTGCTTGTCTTTCTTCTGAAGCCAGGGGAAGAAAGTTATCTTCCATTGCAGCATTGTGCGAGCTACCAACATATGCATCCTTCTCCAGCACACCATTGGCTCTCGCAACAGTTGATCCTGCTGAAGGTTTCTTTGGCCATACCTCACTACGCCTTCCAGAAAACATGGACTGTGAACGCCTTATACCATCCTTCTCAAAACCAGAGAACATGCCCCTTGGAGAAATATCCTTCTCCCTATGGTCCCCATACACTTTCCGATTCTTATCCTGATACTCATGTATATCCCAGTTCCTACCATGGTTATTCCTGCCAAAATTACTATAAGACGAGGAGTGAGAAGTGCCGTTACTGCTATAACTCCTGCGGGAAAATGACGGAGAGATGCTATCAGAGCTAGATGTTCGTCCAAAATCCTGATCAATATTCCTCGATGATGATTTATTCCTCACCAGCCTTGACCGTGGATGCTCATCTAGAAAAACAAAGAAAAGTGTATCAATTTCACTTCACTCAAAATGTAAACACGGTATCATCAGTAGAAAAACGTATAGAAACTTTACCTGAAAGTGAAGATGATGATGAACGTGGGCGGAGAGTGCCCACACTGGTTACACTTCCACTGCTTTTCAACCATTCTGGTACTAATGAGGGCTCACTTCTCTCCATAACTAGAATAAAACATATCCATAAACCCCTAAGAGGACAAAAACCAACTCATTCTAGTGCCCCAACTAGCCGCATCCAAGTCACGTAGTCCTACCACCCCACGTTTCTTCAAAGGCTCACTGCAGAATTGGCCAATCTGTTGCTACTAATGCCACGCACTATGTTAAAAAGGATTTCTTCAACGGCTCCTCCAATGCCCAATTTGGACTCAGAACCTTCAACCACTATAAATAAAGGAATGTATTCTAAAACCTATTACAAAAATTTGTCTTTTTACCTTCAAAAAAAAGACTCGTCTTTTTATTTCCTCTACACTTTATGTACTTCTTCCTGAACCAACTGAATGGAGATGCCAACTCACTTTTTCAATAGAAAAAGCGAGCCCATAAATCTGGTAATGCCAAAGAGAAATCAAACACAAAGGCTTCAGAAGTCCTCCAAGTCCAATGTACAAGCAAAGGCTTCTAAACGGCCATAATTCCAATAAAAACAAAATAATAGGATGAGACCTTTATCTCCATGCACCAATTCTACAGAATCCACAAAAAATAAATAATTTTTTTAATATATGTCTAGCCCTCACATTCAAAAACAGAGACGCACTATATGGATGAAAATCCAAAACCACTCATTCAAGGCAAGAGAGAGAGAGAGACAAACCCTAGCCCCCACAATTACCAAAAAGATTCAGCGCTACTCTAATTCATGAAAATCAACCACCGCAAGTGTCAGTAAGGATGATAAATTAAAAATCTCAGTCAGTAACCATTGAAGCGAACAAAGCAATAAAAAAAAAATCGTATATTATATATAATAAACCAAAAACACACCTGTAAAAAAAAACAAAACCCTACTCGTGTTCCCCCGGACTGCACGCACGTAGGCACGCCGCCTTTGAAGGTTCCTGTGCGTTTCAAATTCTTCTGGAAAAAGAAAAAAAAAAAAAACGGAAAATAAAGAGTTTGTTTGACAAGTTTTATTAGTCCTTGTAGAAAGAAAGTAGTTACTACACAGATGGATGATGAAGAAGAAGGAAAGGAAGAAGTTGAGAAACACACAAACAACGGATTGGCAATGGGCAATGGCGGGGGGACTATGCGAAACGAAGAGAAGACAAGCCCAATATTATACGTGAATCGTGTGACCCAGAGAAATAGGGGAGATTTTCTCTACCTACGTTATAGTTGATTATTTGTTTTTTTTTTTTTTTTTTTTTGAGGGTATATTTATTCTTTCAAAAATATCAAAATAAAATAAAAAAGTTTATTATATTTATCTTCTTCTTTTTTTTTTTTCCCGAAAGGTACATCTCTGTTTTTTTAGAAGAGTTACATCTTTTTATCTTTATTTTTAGCTCTAAGTTATCTTTAAATTTTTATTTTTTTTAAAAAAAAGAAGTTATCTTTAAATTTTGAATATATCATATCTTTCTTATATTTACTATTTTAATTTTATTTACATCAAAAAAAATATTTAAATTTTATTTGATATTTTTTCTTTCATTTGTAAAATTAAAATTCTTTTAGAAGACTGTCGCAATTTGTTGTTTGCTTTTGTCTCGGTTTGTTTTTCTTTTGTCAAACGGTAAGAAAATATCTATGTCTATCTTTTAGACAAATATGGCCTTCACCTAGCTAGTACTGTGGAATGTGGCTCATCCCGTCCCTCTCATGTACTTCTCATTATTAAGGCGGATTGCGATTGATTGAATAAAATTCTTTAACCTTTCAAAAAAAAATTCATTGATGTAGTATAAAATAAGGCATAATTTTGCATAGTAAAATTTCACATCGTTTAAAGCCAATAGAAAATCGATTAATCTCTATAAATTTTAATAAAACTCTTTAACCTTTAAAAAAAATCGTTGTTGTTGTATAAAATATGGCATAATTATGTATAGTAAAATTTTATATCGTTTAAAGCCAATAGAAAAAAAATATTTGAAAAAGCAAATTTTATTAATCAATATCTGTCGAACAGGCGATCAAAACGTCACCCGAGGGCGAAGAACCACAAAGTGTCCGAGAAGAAACCAACAATATATGTCTAGCTAGAAGATGCGCTGGGACATTTCTCATGTGCCGAATAAAGAAAATGAGACAGACTGAAAATTAGACGAATGCGCCAAATAACCCTGGACTAGACACCCGTAAGCAGTGAGATCCTCCCCATATCTGCGAAGGCTTGCTATACTCGCTAAACAATCACACTCTACTTCCAGCTGTCCAATCCCTAATTGTCGCGCCTTCTTCAAAGCCAGATAAATTGCTCGAAGCTCCATATAGTCCACGGGATCGCCCGGATCAAAATGGTATGCAAAGGAATGCAGAACTAGTCCGTGTGAATCCCGAAAGATTGCCCCAATACCTGCAGCTGTCTCTGTAATTGACGCATCCAAATTACACTTTATTATACCAGACTGCGGTTTCGACCATCGATCCGGTAAGTGCTGGCTTGAGCCCTGAGACCGATAACTTGCCATCGCTGCAGTATACTCAGCTGATGCAGCCAAAGACTGCTCACACACCGTAGACACATAGACCGCCTGATTATCAAAGACTACCGAGCAACGGGCTTTCCAAATTCCCCACATAAGCCACACGAACCTGGCTGCGTCCTGGACACCCTGGTCCGCTACTAATCGCATAAAGAAATCCGTAAATGATGCAGAATGGAGATGTTGTAAGGTACCCCTGAACGGCTTGCCAAACTCAGACAGCCAACTCACACTCGAAGAGGACATGCCGTAAGGTTTCCAAAGTTTCCCCGCATGCCAAACATACACCATCCCCTAAACTCCTCCACTGCAAACCCTGACCAATTGCAAGACAATCATGAAGGCATCGCCATAAGAAATGTTGAATACGCGGCTGGACTGGAAGGTGCTAACAGCTTTTCCAAAGACGGCCCTAGCCTGTTGAGCTAGAAGGGCATGCTCCCGCCGGTGACCGATAAAGCGACAAAGCCAAAAAGTAGCCAGACCGAACCGTATACATCCCCCTACGGTCATAGTGCCATATTCGTCGATCAAAGTGCCCCTCCGGAGCCACAATGGTTTCTAGAATAGCATCCGATTCCTATGGCCGAAACACAAGCCGCACTTTCTGCACATCCCAAAACCTGGACCCGATATAAAGAGGTCTGAGACAGTGGTGTCTGCCGGAAGCTCATGCCCTGCGTATGGTATGCAAAACGAAGGTTGTAGATTAACCCAGGCATCAAGAAAGATATACACTGACTCACCATCCCCCACACGCCACCGCAAGCCATTGTACAGAAGATCCCATCTCTCTAGAATGCTACGCCACAAGTAAGACGGTCTAGCCCCTAAACCGGCCGCCAGAATCGTACTATCCTCAAAGTACTTCGCATGAAGCACTTGAGCTGCCATTGAATCTGGACTCGTAAGGATGCGCCATGATTGTTTAGCCAATAGGGCCAAATTGAAACACTCCAAGTCCCGGAAGCCTAAGCCCCCTAGATTCTTCGGTAAACAGCAGGTCTCCCAATTTTTCCAATGTATCTTACGCTTATGCTCCGTGTCTCCCCAAAAGTACCCTCTAATCGATTGCTTAAGCTCATGTATTAATGTAGTGGGAATCTTAAAACATTGCATAATGTACGTGGGAATGGCCTGTAAAGAAGATTTAATAAAGACCTCCTTACCTGCTGGCGAGAGCAATTTATCTTTCCATTCGGAAAAAGGTGGCTGGGTGGAAAGATAAATTGCAGGGTGGAAAGATAATACGTGACCGTTTAAACCCTAAATCGGTTTGGTCTTTATATCCGGGCGGTCACTTTTGGAAGGGTTTATCTTTACACTCTAATCTTGATCTCATTGAATTGTTGATGGAAAAGGAACATGATTCCAAGCGGTCACTTTTGGAGGAGCTTATCTTTCCACTCTAATCTTGATCATGGAAAAAGAACATGAAAGACTATGCAGCTAGATTTGTCAATACCTTTTGGTTGATTTGGAAAAATAGATGCAGTTTGGCCTACGAGCAACATGAGCCTCACCTAGAGAAGATTCTAATACGGTCAGATATAGAAGCACATAGTTATTTTCAAGTTCCATAATGAGAACATCTATTCCTAAACCGTCGAATGTTAAGAAACTATGAAGTCACCGAGGGAAATCTTAGTAAAAAATTAAATTTGGATGTGCCAGGGTCTGAGGTGGCAATTGGAGCCCAGGTCATAAATAGTTTGGGTGACATCCTCCACAGCTTCTCTCTAAAGCACGTAGGAGGCTTTGATGTCGCCATAGCTAAAGCCTTAGCCATTCACAAAACTATGGTCTTTGCAATCACATAGACTACTTTAATGTCATCATGAAGGCGATTCACAAATTGTCTACCAAAAAGCTATAGTCTTTGTAATCACATAGGCTACTCTAATGTCATCTTGAAGGCGATTCACAAATTGTCTGCCAAAAGTTGTTGTCGCATGAGGAGAATTTACCCTCCCTTAGGTTCTATTATCGATAATTGTAAACTTTTTATTCCTATTTTTTATTCCGTTCCTCGTTTCTCAACAGACAGGGCAATTTTCCATCTTATCTTCTGGCAAAAGAATGTATGTCTCTTGTTGGTCTCAAGCAATAAGGCACGAGACCGCCTTTCAATGTATTTTTGACTTTCTGTGTTGGTTTGAATCAATAAAAATTGTTTTTTTCGAAAAAAATACTATTTAAAAAACTAGTATTACTATTCAGGTTTTTGTTTGATTGGTTACAGAGTTTGTTGAGTACATAATTTTGGGTAGACCGCAACTGCAAGGGATAAGGCTTCAAAGTCGCTATCAGATGAGATCCCATTCCTCGGACGAAATCTATTTAATATTACATATTTATTTCAACCTAAATTCGTGGGTAAGGTTTACATCATTTTCTATTTGATGTGCAATTTTTCATATAATACCTTGATTAATTTTTACACTGACGAACTTAAAAGTTGATTAATTTTTACATTTACAAACTTAAAGTTAAAAAACTTAAAGTTTGCATTAGGAGGAGGGTGATAATGTGATATACAAACTAAAAGTTGTATTATGGATTATTGATGTTGTTGTAAATAACGGAAAACATATTTTGCACAAATTCTTTAACTTTTTTTTGATGTCTTACTATGTGTAACACCCGGAAAAGAATAAATATCCAGCCTAAGGAAATAATTAACTGAGAGAAAGTAAACAATGGAATGAACTGAGAGATTTGATCAAAATGACTCTAAGGACAAACAGTTTCTAGCAAATTTTGAAGCTCCATTGTCGTCAATTCAACACCATCTTCCTCTATTCTTTTGCGTATATCATCGGTAGCTGTACTTCTACCGGCAGCAATATACGTCTGAAGCGTCTGAAGCAACATCTCGTAGACATCTGAATCAAGCGGTTTTAGCTTCTTCAAGTACTCGCACAACTTTTCAGCACCATCTACGTCTTTTTCTTGTTTGAAACACGAAAAGAATTTACTCACATTCTCAAATCTCGGATACCATTCACATCCTCCTCCTCCATCTCCAATTGCTGCTTTCAAGCATTCCAATGCCAGCTCCGTTTTCCCTGTATTCAAACCGTATGCCATCAATTTTTCCCAAGCTATGAAGAAAGGGCCATTAGATCTCTCGTGTGCACGTCTTATTGTGGTTTTAGCTTCTTCAATCATGTGGTGTTTGATGTAACCGTCTAAAACAGCATTAACCAACCTAGTGTCGTAGTAAGAGCACGTCGACTCCCATTCCTCAAAGCACTTTTTCATGCCATCCACATCGTTGAGTTTGAATAAAGCTTGAATCATTGTGAGGTAGTTTAAATTACTAACCACCCTGACGTTTGATTTCAAGGACTTCCAAACACGATGAACTTCATCGTGATTTAAGGTCTTAGCATACAAGGTAATCAACCAAGAATACCCTTCAGGATCATGAGGTCTAGCTTTCATCTTTAGCTCACACTGTTTCAAAGCCAGCTCGGCTTTTTCATTTAGTCCAGCTTTCACATATGCCATAGCCAAGTTACTATAGGTTGTCCAGTCACATAGTGTTTCATTGTTTGTCTTAATCTCCTCGAAAACTCTCTCGACTCCTTGGATGTCATTCATTGATGAATAGCTCTTCATCCATATATTATAAGTAAACGTACTCAGTCGGATTTCCCTTTCCTTCATGCTTTGTACTAATGGAGGCACCTTCTCAGGCTGACCTAGTCTCATATATAGGGACATAATATTATTGAAAGACAAAGAAGTTTTACCAATTTCATCCATTTTTTTAAAGATATCACATGCCTTGTCTGCCATCTTTTCATTGCAATAGCAGTTCAATAGAGCTCCATATGTTGCATTATTGTTCTTCTGTGAAGGTGAAAGCCCGTCAAAATAATTCTCAGCAGCAGCTATCCCATGGACTTTTGCTGTAAGATCCAGCCGTCTGGCATGGTCGCCAAACCCAAAGTTCATCTTTCTTTTTTCCATCCATTCCAATATCTCGAGGGCAAGGTGGTGTTTCTTATATCTACGAAGTTCTTTGATGCAGGTTTCTAAAACGTCTTTTCTAGCTGCTTTGCCTTCTCTAATATAGGCATTTATTGTTTGGGCCACGCATCCTTTCTTCCAACCCAGTGCTGAAAGCCTCTGATACAATGTCGTCTGATTTTTCCTACCCGTCGTCGCCCATTTCTTTTCCGGCGGTACCTCTTTTTGCTCCAAATCCATATCCACCTCAACTGATGTGGAAAGGCCCCTAATTAGCACAGCAGATCTTCCATTGAACAACCGACAATTTGCAAATACACTTTTTACCGTCACCATTTGCCCCCTTTTGTTTGGTACTTTGCAGTAGCACATAGAAGGCATGTTTCGATTTACTTGGCTTTGGTGCCAAGGAGCAGTCAGAAACCTGTTTACGGAGACCATTACTTCAGTTTAGTCTCGTAAATGTCTCAGAAAACCTAAAAAGACGCGTGAAATCTAGGTGAGTAACTTGAAAGGTATATAGTGTCGTTAACTAACCAAATGTTCCCAGATGAAGGTTAAAAACAAAAGATGAAAATATAAAATAACCAAGTACCAAACAGTACAGCAAATCAATGACAATTGACAGCATACAAATACAGTATACTTCATACTCATATAACAACTACTCCTGCAGAACTAAATTCAAGCTGTTAATGAAAGATTTTGACATGGCATGGATTTGTCAAAGCCAAAGGGTACGGCTAGGAACTCTAAGTAATATAGACAGCATAGTGTTGGATGGCTTTAAAGAATCATGAACATAAATGAATGCTTAAAAACAACAAGAGCAATGGAAAAAAGCATGAGAAGAATGTGTGGAAATTTTTTCTTTTCTCCTCTTGTCCGTCTTATGACTCTTATATTCTGTAATCTTTATCATTCCTTCTAATCCTTACCAAGTCAAATTCAAACGGAAACATTCAATTGTGGTCACAAGAATTACAAATAGTTGTTACAAAAAGGTTAATAGGCTTGCAGAACTGAAAAAGTATAGCAATAAGCGTAACAGTCGAACAAATATCTCTAAGCGCCTGCAAGCGGAGGTGGAGCAATAGGGATCAAAGGGGGTTCATGGACCCCTGAAAAAAAAAAATGAAGATTTGGCCAAAAGGACCAAAAAAATCAAAATAGGCAAATAGGACAAAGGTGTTGAAACCAAAGCAATAAGGGGGCAAAATTCCAAACTTTGGACTGATTTACCCTTCTTCACCAAATGAAAAATGGCACGTCTCTTTTCTCTTCCCTCTACCATTAACATTTAAACAACAATATCTCTTGATCTACACATCCAAAAAACACAATTCTTTCACTCTCTTTCTTTTGAGACCCATATGCACAACCTTTTGCCATCATCCCCGAAATCACAAAATTTGGCATTTATACAACAACAAAATCCACTGTTTATGCCAAAAAAAAAAAAAATACTTGGTACATTCTTTGAAGAAGGTGTAGTAAATGATGCCACATCAGTGGTGCTTTCTAATGCGGTCCAGAACTTCAACTTATCCCACATCAACTTAAGTGTGGCTCTGCAGTTAGTTGGGACATTTTTCTATTTAATAATTCTCTCAATCACTGTTCTAGGAGTAGTTGTGAGTCTTTTTTTTCCATCTCCAATTTACATCTCTATGTATTGGGTACCCTTTATTTCTGTTAGTTTGAATGAGGTAGCATCCTGGTTCTTCCTCGTAACAGAACCGTTCGACAGGTTATTACATCTATAAGTAGGTTGGACTTCTCAAAGCTTACATTATAGAAAAAAGATATACTTTAGAAGGTATAGACAATTACTAGCCACAAAACACCATATATAAACATTTGAACTTGGATATAGCGTATAGCAAGTTTAAACTTCTAAGAAATGACTGCACCATAAAATTACAGCAAATCTAATGTGAACACCTTATTATTGGGTAGGTATGTAAATCCTTCGCGGCATATGTATGATAAATCTTATACATGTTTATTGCCAATATAAATCATGATAGTAGATCATTTTGACACTCATATACATTCATCACAATCATACTTGTTCGAATCTTATACATGTGTATTGCCTAGATACTTCATGATAGTAGAACATTTTGACGCTTATATACATTCATCACAATCATACTTGTTAGAATCTTTTACATGTGTAATGCCCAAACTCGTTTACTAATAAAGTGATAATATTGTTCTAGTGATTTTCACACAAGGAAATCGCTCTAGGTGTGATTGTGTCAGCTAAGACATGGTCAGGAAACTCTTATTATGCCTCCCTGCAACCGGGGAAAAACTTGCTCTCTCTCAATGTCAATGGGGAGACTTCAACACTCTGTTTATCGTGACCTCTTTGCCACAGTGAGAACCTCAGATTCAGCCAAAAATCTGACACATTTTGCTCGGACATTGTCAAAACTCGCGACAATCCTATTCTCAGTGAAAACTTCAATAACGGGCCTTATTCTACAAGCAAATGAAAAATAAACAGCAGGATATTACCTGTTAATCGCTATTGAAGCATAAAGCAGTGGTCTGTACAGCTTGATGATGGAAGGGGGGCTAGTGTTCAAGACAGCTTCCTATTAGTCGAATAACTTCAAGAGAATGAGGCCCGAATTTCCTTTTAAAACCGTTTTGTTAAGTTCCGATTTGAATTTACGGACATTGATTATGAGCTTGAAATTTGCCAAAACTCTAATATTAAGCCAAGAATATTGATCAATTTGACAATTTCTAACTGACAATAAATATGGGAAGAAGACTAATTTGTTGGCACTCGTTCCAAAATTATTTGCTGTTTTGATTTCTGATGGATATTTTGTTCATTCATCATTTGATATCCGAAATGTTATTACAAAGAAAAAAAAAAAATCATTAAGTGTAGACTGTGTAGTCCATAATAATAATAATAATAAGCGTGAACACAGTTACACAATCTTGGAAGTTTGCCTAAAATCAACATACCTTTTTTTTTTTCCCGTATAGTTCACAGTTCACACCACACACCAAACTCCAAAGTATCATTGCTATTATATTAGCTACAAACGTTATATATATATATATATATAGCAAGAGCCAAAAGGCTATACACCCATCAGTTCACAGCACATGAGAGAAGCAAAAATGGGGATTTGCAGAAAAATAACAGAATTTTTGGATTGAAACAGCAAGATTTCTGCAGCAAAGAAGCATGAAATCGATTTCCCGACTTACCGTGATTCCGTGAAGGAGTAGAAGACGATCGGCCGGAACGGAGACAATGGTCACCGACGAAATCGATTGATTCCGTTATGCTATTGAAAGAATAGCAGCCAACTAGCCAAGCAGCTGAAGCGACGGCGGCGGGGCTGGGAGCCTCTGAGAGAGATCGGCGGTGAGTTAACCGGAGGGGAGAGGGGAGAGGGGAGAGGGGAGGAGGGGAGACTCGGGAGAGCTCAGAGCGGCGGGGGTAATTTTACTAGGGTTGATTGTTGGGGGCTGGGGCTGAAATGCTGATGAAAGTGATGATAATTTGGGGATATAACATATAAGGATTATTTATTTCAAAAAAAAAAAAAACATATAAGGATATTGGATATTTGTTAATTGTTATTATATATTTATTATTTATATAATATATAATATATGTTCACGAACACTAACGAGCGTTCACGAATGCGCCGTGTTATTTCATTTACTAAACGAAGCGGAGAGAGAACTCGCTTTCAAATCTACTTCGATAAGATAAATGAACGAGCTCGAACGAGCTTAAACGAGCCGCGTTCGAGCCTCGTTCGTGAACGTTCGGTTCGTTTAACACCTCTATTTGCAGGGTGATGATTCTGAAAATTTGTAGTTAGTTGGTGGTGCTGGTTGTTCCAGTAGGGTTCGCTAGTGCCCTTGGTTTCCCGACTAATGTTTTTAGATATTTTTCCTTACCAATTAATCATAATAAGGAGTACCTATTATTTATGTAAACAAAGGGACGACTATTCTGTCGTGTTCCGTTTTTTTTTCCCTCCTTTTTTGCTTTCGAAACGTCGTACCATCTATGATACTATGTCGTGTTGTGTAGCACACACACCTGGTACACGTGGCCGTCCCGTATGTTGCCTTCTTTCTGGTCCAATGTGAAGAAGGCGTATGTACTCTTACCACCGTCAAAGCCCGTGGTTTTGGCACATGGTTTCTGCAAATTCATTACAAACTTCATTCCCTTCATTCTATCTATTTCTTGCATCCATAGCTTCTCTCCTTGTCGGTTTCGTTTCTTCTTCATCCCTCTCCCAGATTAATATATGCTTTAATTAAGCCCGACTGCTTTTGTCCCGGTCGTCCTCTCAAAGGAATCAACCGGATGAATCATGGGATGATTGCCCACCATATCTCGATGAAGACTTCTCGGATCTTGAAGCCCTTCAATTTTCGTCTTGAATTGGCTTCTGATAAGGCTGGTAATCGGATTATCCGCATAGTCGGAACATATATTTTCCTGGTTTTTTTTTTTCAATCCGTGTAAACCAGTGTATTTTGTATTTTCTTTCATGGGCAACTCCTATTTGTTTCCTACTTTTCCTGAACAATAGATATTCTGAATCTGAGATTGTTCTCTTTGATCCCCCGCCCTCGGCCGAGTCGGCCCTCCACCAACACAAAATCGTATAGAGTGTTCCTTATTTGCTTTTGATGGGCTGGTCTGAAAATTCTTTCTCATCATTGAAGAATAACACAACTCTTTTCCCTCCATCATTGAAGAATAACACAACTCTTCAAGCTGTATAACATCACATTTTTTTATTTCTCAATTCTCATATATCTTTGTTAATGTTTTTGTCTCCCTTTCTTACAGATATGAGCTCCGTGAAAAACGATTTACTTGATGTTGCAATTTTTATGATCTATTTGGTTTTATTTTGATTGCAGATGCTTACGGTACAGATCTGGCGATTATGATTCATTTGTTGGATAGATTAAAAGCCTGATTTGTTGTTTTTTTTCCTTACAAAATTCCTAATACCGTAAGTGACTTCCTTTGTACCTCTAGCTCTTTAAACGATTCATTTTCCCCTTTTTCCCTAAATTTTACCCTCTCTTAATTACAGTTTCAGAGTGGATGAAGAGAATACATGCAAACAGCCGAAGGAGGGTCGTGCTGTTGCGGTTGGTATGTCAATCGACTCAGAGGTGAGAAACAGACAGTAAGTAAAAATGTTTTAGATTCCAGATTTATTGATTTATCTATGTCTCGGAATTTCTATTTAGTTATGATACTGTTGGTTTTTTGGGTTGCAAAGTCGGAAGAAACGTTGATGAATGTTGAGGTTTTGGATATTCGACAGAAGAACTCATTCATATTTTTAGTGATTCTACACGTGTGATGTTGCACCATTCTGCCGATGTCCATTTCTTCATATCATCTTGGTTGATGTATTTTGTTCTGACTTCCTACTATATGAAGCCTTTCTTCTTCTTTTTCGACTTTGGTTTTTTCAATTTATTTATTTTTAACATTCTTCACTTTTTGCTTTCATATATACAGAGCAAGAAGTCTTGGATCATTGTGAAGAGGTTGGGTAATTTCAAAAGTAGACTATGATGATGGGTAGTTGGCCATTCCATCACTTTCAGAAGCAAGTTATTCCTTGGACTAACTATTCATCTTTTTCTTCAAACAAATTTGTATTTCTTTCTTTGTTTCTGTTTCGATCATGATTATTAAGTACTAACCTACAATGTTTATGCTGCTCTTTTAAATTAGAAAGGTGTGGAGAAGAATAAAGGAGAAAAGAAGGGCGGAGATACGCGGATGAAAAGCGTGAAAGCATTGGTTACCCTGCTATCGAGACAGTGCCTTTGCAAACATTCGATCATACGTAGGCACAAGAAGTCCGATCAGGTATGTAAATGACCATTACAGTTTGCTCCTTACTTCATTAACAAAGATTACAATCAAACTTCATTGGCTTTTTTTGCTGGGTTTCATTATTGCCTATGCCTAAACCGCCCATCAAAGCCACCAAAACCGCCGAATAAAGCCAGTGTTACCCATAGTTTCCATAAAGCCTTCAAAGGGACGTGAAGTGAAAACTAGGATTACACAGCTTCAAGAATACACTGTTATCGATCGAGAGTAAGTGCACGTGCTCCTCCCGACTCACTACTTTCATAATAACAATTAATTTATCGATAGCAGGTTAGTTATAGCAATTTCATTGTGATCTATGCTTCGTTTCCGGGAGTTTGATTTAGTGATTGGCCTGATTTCTGCATTCCCTTCATTCGTTTAGTCCATATGTATGTTTCGTCCTTCCTAATAACTTTTTGGATTTTAATGTTTTGTACACGCTATATGAAAAAATTCATTTTTTTCTCATCCGATTGATAACTGACATTCAGGAGGAAGACAAGATAATATTAACAGATTGGTAAAAGTGATGCTGAGAACTAGAAGGATGCAAAACAAGAAAGCAATGCCGTTAATTCCAGCCCAAAGAAGAAGAAAATGAAGCTTAAATCTCCTGAAGTAAACAGATGGCTAATGCACGCTCCGGCCCAATGAAGAAAGTTAAGCATAAATCACCTTAAACAAAGTGATGACTAATGCTCATTGCCTTCGCAAAAAAAATTACTGGCCGAGGCACGTGAACTTTTTGTTGCACAATATAAGGCACAATCTGGTTATATTGACTAGAAAACGAATAAGCAAATTTACAACAAATCAAATCGAAATTACAACAGAACCAACTTACAGTTTGTTTTGAAACAGATTAAAAGTAGAAGGAAACCGAGCCGTGTGTTTAACACACTTTCCTTAAGACTAATTCGTCCCCTCACCGTCGAGTGCTTGAGCTTCAATGGAATGTTAGTCTCCCAGGATAGAACGGTTAACAAGGACATGTTGCACCATAAGAACTATTTCGGTGTATCAGCTTATGGTTCGTAAGCTCCCTTTTTCCTGTTGGAGAGTGGATAAACTGATGGAAGATGGAAGATTTTATTTGCAAAACCGAGCCTTATCGTGAGCCCTTCGAATCGAGCTGCACAAGCCCAAGGGTAAACCAAGGTGAAATCCGGATTGGATTTGCACCCCCCCTGCGCGCGTGAGATTGTGTATAATGTTGGTTTCTTATTCCAACTACACTAAAACAACATCATATAAATATTGACTCTTTTCCCTTCTTCCAACCAATGTGGGAGAAATAGCTTCTTCCCATTTTTCCTTTCCATAACACTTTCCATTCACACACTTAAGCCCAATATGCCCAATATGACATATCATTTAAAATATTCAATTTTAACCATCAATTTTCCAACACTTTTTGTTGGCACTTAGAATGTGTGAATGTAAATGTACTCAAATCTATTTGTCTATGTACAATTTGTTGCAGACATAAAAACTATCATCACTGCATACAACAAGTGAGGGCCACACCGTGCAACGCACGGTGCACCCCCACTAGTTTGTATCTTAATTTTAAAACTTGAAAGTTATAAAAAAAAAAATACTACCTCAACCACTAAACATGAAAGTTGAATAAACATCTTTAAGAAAAAATTATACGACCCTAATACTCGGTGCATAAATAGGGGTTTGAATGTACGTTGATTCTCTTCAAATATTAAGTTCATTGTGAAATTGATTAAAGTTTGACATCTTACATTCAAACCACCATTAGTGTCTCAGGGCATTCACAACAGAGTCTCCAAAAGGTGTCCAATTTCCAAAACGAGGATAAAATATAATGATAACACTCAAAAGTCTACAACAGAGTCTTTATCCCTATTTCTTTTTAGGGATATGGACAGTGCATCCCTACATTTGAGGATGCACTATTCATGTTCCTAAACATATTTAATTATAAAAAATTATAGGGATAATGATAGGGATGTTGCTGGAGTGAAATAATGAATATTTAATGTATATGTATATGTTTCTGAAGTAGAATATATGTTATTTAATAGTATTTGAAATGTTATAGAGATAACGATAAGGATGCTGTTGTTGAGTGGTTTGAATTGATATGTTGTAAAATGTTGATATGTATTATTTTAGGGATAAAAAATATGAGGACATGTTTGATTTAAATCAAATCACCACTTTATTCACTCCACTACCTTTTTAATTCATTATTTTACACATTGCAGTGATATTTTACAACTTCTTCCACTCATCATTTCTTTCATCTAAATACAAAAATATTAAATCATCTCTCGCAATTTCACTTTATTCACTTCATTACTATTTTTACCATTATTTTATTCATTATACTACTTTATTACAATTTCTCTCACCAATTATTTTTTTTATCAACATAAATTTAAAAAAATATATTCTCAACTTTCTAATCTTACTACGCTTTATTTTATTATATTTTATTCTTTTGATTCGATTTAGGTTGAAATAATTCATGTCCAAACAGACCTCTAGAGTGTGACCACCTTCTTCGGGCCGTCGATGTTTGTCATCGTAATAGTTGCACTTATATGTGATATATGATCATGGAGGATATGGATCGATTCAATATGGTGATCACGTTTTAAGTTTGTGATGAGAGAATCTAATTGGATCACAATATGACTATTTATGTATTTGATTTTTATTCTAATGTGACTACAAACTCATGCCGTTTCGGGGTGGTGTTTGATGTGGCGGTAAAGTAAGCTCTATGAAGCTTTCCCAATCTCATCCACGTTGGCATCATTTAAGGATTGGTAGCCGGAAATGTAAGTCACAAAGATTGAGTCCACTACTTCTTATGGGAAATTGAGAGAGGGTTCCATCGGTTGTTAATCTTGGAACTAATTGATCATCCGAATTTATGATATTATCATAAATATTGATCACTGATGAACTAATGGTAGTCAGGGATAAGACATTATGCAGAGGTTGTACGAACACTGTATTGATTCATGTATGAGTCGTTTATGGAGAGTTTTTCATATGTAATTGTTATATTAATGACGCTCGGTAGTTGTATGCATAGTAGGGTAAGATGCTATAAATTCCAGAATAATGCAGCCTCAGGTCCATAGCGATGTGACAGCAAGATTATGGCACCAATGCATGTTCGGAGGATTTTGCATCACTAAACAAAAAATAATTTATAAACCTATACCTAACATGCAAACTAACTCCTAACCGGCCGAATACCGGGTAATTGCTAGCATAGTAGGGTAAGTACGGGTATCGATCCACAGTGAATTGGGATGTTGAACCTAATCTTATTAATTCCTTAAATTGTTACTACTATTTATTACTAAACCTAAACTAAAACGGAAAATAAACTGGACAGAGGGTTGTCAATCCAAAGCCAGGAAAGATAAAAGCGATAATAAATAAATAAAACTATAAACGAAAAGAACATAAAACAAAGACACATGGGATCAAACAATATACAAACCAAGTGATTTCGATCCTAGTTCATCTCATGATTTTAATTCAATATTGTGGTTTCACCTATCAAAGGTATGAATTCCTACTTCCGTAAGTAATCCGTCTATCAATCTCATCATCTTCCGATCTATAGAGATTAACGCTCTCAAAACAAGGTGCAAGATTTATTAGATCTAACAACCTAGAAATCTAACCTATCAACTTCCGTTATGTCAAGGTTAAAAGTCTAATCTTTCCTATGGTGATCTAAGGTTTACACCGACTCTCGTCATACGGTAAACATCAATAAGCAATTCATCTTCCGATATTGATTGCATAGCACATAAACATAGGAAGATACAAAACGAATCAAAGATCATAAAAATAAACAAAGGATTGAATAAATTAAAAGATAAACTCACATAGTTTGGTACAATGGATGATCTCCATGAATCACAAACGAAAAGAAAAAAGCATCCTAATCTAACCCGGATCACCCGAGCACAAGGCTCGGGTGACCGGCCTTGAAACTCTCAGAAAGCGGCTGCTGTTATGAGAAAATCTGATGTCAAAACTTATGTTTTAGGGTTTGGGGCGCTGCTGCTATAAATAGGAAAATAAGTCGGCTAGGTCAAAAACTAGGTCGGTTGTGCTTAAGTCGGCCGCGGACGCCCGTCTGGAACACTTGGACGCTCGTCCAACTTCTTTGGGCGCTTGAGCGAGGCGCCGCCCACCTCCGTCCAAACTCTCTGCTCAAAATTCTTCTCCTGGGCGCCATCCGATTCAATGGACGCCCGTCCATAGTGGACGGACATGAATGAACGCCCAAAGATGCTTGGAAGCCGATTTCTTCATCTTTATCCTTTTCTTCTCATCCCTATCTCTTCTCTTCATCGTAAAAATCCGAATGCAACCTCTTACAATCCTCTTTTAGCTCGAGAACATGTATCTAAAAGATAGTAAAACATACCAAAGCGTAACATAACTCCAAAATAATATAAAATCACAATTTAAGCACATAATTCGTTACGTTTTGCAATTTAGCTATTAAAAACACCATTTGCTCAATATTTCAATATAAAGCTCGATTTCTATGAGAAACATACGAATATGGAGAGAATTGTTACAAAATATATCCTTATAAAACGTATAAAATCACCCTTAACAATGCATATCTTCATGGTAGTTATATTTTTTATTTAACATGATATATGACGATGACAAATTATGTCACCCAATTAATCCAGGCCTTGATGAATCTAATGGTGAACACCCAAAACCCTAATGCCTTAAGAACGTGTTGTAGGTTTTATGATGTGTGGCAGAGTCTAAGAGCTTGTCTTAGATTGCCTACGTATCCTGTAATTGTCCAGGAATCAAGCCTTACGTAGTTCCTGGAACATGGTATTTATAGTGATAATACATGCCCTAACCCTAATATTAGGTCGGTTTAGGCAATTGTCACATTAACCTTAATGGGTCTTGCCCCTTGCCTAAGTTACCACGCTGATAGTGGGCCTTCGTAGCTGGTGCGGACTCTGTCCTCTACGCTGACTTCACCGACTTGCGGTGGTCGAGATGGGACCTTCGTCCTACACTGCTTGTGTATCGACCGTCGTAGCCCCGAGTCTGGGCATCGACATCCAGACCTTGACTCTTATCTATATCATGGAGACCAACTGGAAGACGACACGTGGAGGGGTGAAACCATGTATCGTCATAAGCCCCCCAGACTTGAGAAAGGAGACTCCCGTCGTCTGAGGTCGAATCTGCCATTTGAAATCGTCCTCGATCTAGGTCGTCGTTTGGACAGGAAAAAGCCCGCCACCTGCAACCCTAACCGATCATAGCGTCGTGGCGTGACGTTATGGCGCACTAACACCTCGTCTTCTTTCAACCATAACGTCACTGCCTTGATTCTCTCGATTTGTAGGGGGTTATAACTCCCTCAATCACGTCCTTTCAAATCACTTTCACATTTTTGCAAGCATAAAAAGGGGAAGAGAGACTAGAGAAGAAATCATTTCGCCAATTTGTCTACATAAACTCCAAGTTCCAAGTAAGCATATTTCTTGGATCCTTCCTCTTTTTTCTGCATTTTCTCATGTATAGTAGTGCCACAGAGTCAGATAGGGGTAGTGAATCGCCTTCTAACAGTCAAGCTTCGCCGTCTGCTCAACCTGATCATCCTCTCCGGCCACTCTCAGGCGAACCCGTAGGTTCACCCCCTCCCGTCCTTAGAGAGCCTAAGAAATTAGTCACTAGGATGGACAAAAAAGGTCCAAAAGGTTGTCTCACAGCTCTTTCTTCTGATGATATTGATAAAATTCATCAAAAGTTTGGTCTTGCTAGCCCCCAGTTTGAAATCCAACTCCCTTCCGGCCAACATCAATACGCCGACGAGCCTCCGGAAGGGTTTTGTTCAGTCTACGAAGCCCAACTCTCTAGTGGATTGAGGTTTCCACTATGCCCGGCCGTCGTAGCCATTCTTCATCACTATGAGATAAGTGTATCTCAATTAGGTCCCAACGCTATCAGGACTCTAATGGGGTTTGTACTGGCATGTCAAGTGGCCGGGGTCTGCTTCTCGATCCCTCTCTTCCGATACTATTACAAGATGACAAGCATGCCGGACAAACTGTGGTACACTTTCCAACGAAGGACAAATCGACACGAGTTTGTGTTCAAAGGGCCTTTGTCACACGGGGACTGGAATCCTCGATTCTTCTTCCTACGTCACGGCTTAGATAACCCCTACATCGGGCAGTAGAGGTCGAGGGGAAAGAGGTAAGATAAACTGGATAAAGGTCTAGCCCCTCAAGAGGCCCGAATAATGGATGGCTTCGGTTTCGAGGTGGCCACCCGAGATCTGAGCCTTCTCTATGACCTGGCCAATCTGGAAGAGGCAGGGCCGATGCCCTACGGAGGAATTCACGCCGGAGATCAAGAGAATTGTAGGATGTTTCTCTGTGCACTTATTTATGTTTTTCGTTCCCGAGGTCCGTACCATTATATTGATACTAACTTTGTCTTTTTCTTTGCAGTGGGGAAGTTTTACTATCATCACCGATCCTGCCCAAGTCCCCCAGCCGATAGGTAAAACAGCTCCGCCTCTCGGGGGTCAGGTGGCCGCTTCTGCTAAGGCTGTCGAGGAAAGGACAACTCCTACTGCTGGAGAAGGGAGCTCTGTCCAAATCGAGACTGCTCCTGCTGGTGGTGACTCGGCGATCCCAACCCGTTCCCCTAACCGACCTCAGCCTGCTGGTGGTTTACTTGTCCGCTATGGCTCGTTACGAGACGAAGATGACGAGGACATCGTCGATATATCAACGGCCGTCGGTGGGAATGTCGAAGAAAAGACGACACAACCCAAGAAGAGAACCACCCTACCCGACCTGGTGAGGGATCTGCAGAGACAGGCTAAGAAGGCCAAAGTTAGTGAAACCCCAGCTGAAGTCGAGATTGACATGAATCGGGTTGCTGATGAGTGTGCAACCATGGAGAACAAGTCTTTATCTTCCGCACTTCGGAAGTTGTGTCGCATGGTAATCACTCCCATTTTCCTCTTTTTATCATGGCCCTATCCTTTATTTTTATTGAACCACGTATCTCTTTCTCTCGATAGACAAACTATCTCGGCAAGGAGGCTGCTAAAAGATTGACCCTGCCAGTCGAGGCAGATGCGGAAGAGGAAGATTCATAAGTTGCTTGACGAGAACGCCAAGAAGAGCACCGATGTAGCCGGATTGGAGTCTCAGTTAGAGACTCATGCGAGGGAGGCGGATGCCGAGATAAGAAAGCTGAAGGGCGAGCTGTCCTAGTCTACCGATGAACTGACCAGAACTCGAAGCGACTGGTGGGTTATGGAGAAGAAACTGGCCGATCTGGCGGTGGACTACGAGAAGCTGCAGGCAGCGCATAAGGCTTCGGTGTCCGAGAGGGATGCTTTGAAGGTCGAACTTGAGAAAGTTGGCCAAGAAAGGTGCAGTCCTCGAGTACCGCCAATTGAAGGAGCTTGATGACGACATGACCATGATGATGCGCACGGCCATGACGGGCGGCTTCACATTGGCGGTGGATCAGGCTATGGAGGCCTATCCAGAGTTCGACCTTGCTAATCTCGCCGCGCTGCAGTTCTACAATCATGAGTCGGAGAAGCTGTACGATCTGTATAGTGAGGAGTTCCAACGAGGGGAATCTCTGGCTCGGAAATATGGTCCGTCGTCTTCTAATGTCGAGCCGACCCCTGCTATCACAGAGCCGACTCATGACGCCACTTCTTGATCGTTGTTCTTTGATCTTTACCTTTGTTGAACTTTTATCTGCACAACTTTAATTATTCTGTATAATCTTTTTGATTATACTTTGACTGATTTTGGCTGGTCTTGTCGACCTGACCTCATTTTGCTTTAATTTTTGTAATATTTTCTGCTTTTTTCTTGTCGACTTTTATCTTTTATATCTCGATGTATTTTAGCTTTTCGCTTGTCGGGCTTCTGGCCCTGCTTGTTGTTTGCCTTATTGATGCCGTGTTGCCCCCCAAGTGCATTATGAACCTTCGGTTCTTATTGCACTTGCGGGTCTAGTATAGTTGAGATCGACCTTGTTACCTTAGCATTTTTTTGTCTTACGGACTTGTTTTGCTATAGGTGGGTCGATTCTCTGGGCGTTTGGTCGGACTTTGTGAACCGTCCCTCTGCCTTAGCATTTTTTTTCCCATTAGGCATTTTTGCTTTTGGCTGGCCGATTTTATGGGCGTTTGGTCCGACTTTGCGAACTATCCCTTTGCCTTAGCATTTTTTTGCCTTGTAGGCTCGCTTTGCTTTAGGCTAAATTGAGGGATCCGGCTTGCAGGATTTCCCTTCTCGTGCTCGATGGCATTGCCTTTGACATTTTGTATCGCGTTAGACTTATAATGTTAAGGCTGTAAATCCTGAAATACATAAAAGCATCTCGAGAAAAGACATGTTTATTAGAATATCCGTAAAATTGTCACATAGACTTATTACAACACATAAAACATAAATAAGTCGAGACAAGGTTCAATCAAACGTAATACTTCCTCAGATTATTGGCGTGCCACTGTCGAGGAATCATGGTCCCATCTGCTCGTCCGAGTTGGTAGGACCCTTTGGGGTGAACCTTCAGGATTTGATACGGGCCTTCCCAGTTCGGGTCCAACTTACCAGTCGCTTCTTGCCGGCTTGCTTCATTTTTCCGGAGAACCATATGTCCGACTTTGAAGTATTTGTACTTGACCCTTGAATTGTAATACTACGAGACTTCTGCTTATATCTCGCCATTCGAGCTGAAGCTACTTCTCTTCGCTCCTCAACGCTATCTTTTTCTTGTCGAAGATCAGGATTGTTGGTTTCGACATTGTATGCTAGAACTCGAGGGGAAGGAAGACCGATCTCTGTGGGAATCACCGCTTCGCATCCATAGACCAGAGAGAAAGGTGTTTCCCTTGTCGAAGAATTTGGAGCTGTTTTATATGACCATAGGATGCTCGGAAGTTGTACTGCCCAGTCTCGACCTTCGGATTCTAGTCTCTTTTTCAACCCTAGCTTGATCTGTCGATTTGTCTGCTCGACCTGACCATTTGCTTGTGGGTGAGCTACCGAGGTGAAGTGCTGACTGATTTGATATTCATTGCACCACTCTCTAACTTTTCGGTCTTCGAACTGAGTGCCATTGTCTGAGATTAGAGCCTTGGGAATTCCATACCTGCATAAAATATCGACCCATAAGAATTTCTTGATGGTCGAAGCTCTGATGTCGGTCAAAGCCTTGGCCTCGACCCATTTCATGAAGTAGTCCGCTGCGGCGACCACGTATCTGTTGTTACCTGGAGCTCGGGGTAAGGGTCCAACTATGTCGACACCCCATTGATCAAAAGGCCAAGCTGACGAGATGACGTTCATTTCTTGGGCCTGTTTATGGGTGATATTATCATGGATTTGACAAGTCCTACACCTCTGAACCAGGCGGTTTGCATCTTGTTGCATCGACGGCCAAAAGTACCCAGCTAGTTTGCATTTTCGGGCAAGCATCCTATCCCCGCAATGATTTCCACAAACCCCTCTGTGAATTTCTTCGAGAAGGTATTCACCTTCTTCTTCTGATTCACATCTTAACCATGGCGCCACAAAAGATTTTCGATAAAGGATGGAGTCGAAGAAGGCATACCGTGCTGACTGAAGTCGGATTTTTCGTGCTTGTACCTTGTCGGATGGTAGAATTTCGTCCTTAAGGTATAGGGCTATTGGATCCATCCAAGTCGCCTGTTGAGTGATCGGTTGTACTTCTGATTCCTTGTAGCTTCTATCAGTCAATAACTCGACTAAAACCTTCTTGTTCGAGACGAAGTTCGAAGCAAGTTTAGATAATGCATCGGGTCTCTTGTTCTAACTTCTGGGGACTTGCTCAATCTGAACTGACTTGAACTCTGGTATGAGGCCTTGTACCACTATCAAGTAATTTTTCATGGTTTCTTCCTTGGCCTCATACTCCCCCTGATATGATTTACCACCAACTGCGAGTCCCTGTAAACTACTAGATTCTCGACCCCCACCTTCAAAGCTAGCTTCAGACCTGTGATCATAGCCTCATATTCTACCTCGTTGTTTGTCGCTTTGAAGTCGAAACGAAGGGCGTAGGGGAATTCTTCACCTTTCGGGATAATCAGAAGGAGTCCGACTCCTGCCCCCTCTTTGCTTGACGCCCCATCGACTTGGAGTGTCCATTGTTCTTCTGTGGTTTGCTTCTCTTGCTCGAGTTGGATGGAAATTACTTCAGCTAAAAAATCTGCCAAGGCTTGGCCCTTAACCGCAGTCCGAGGCACGAACTCGATGTCGTACTCTGCCATCTCCACCACCCACTTTGCTAGTCGACCCGACTTGACGGTCTTCGCTAAGATCTGTTTCAGCGGTTGGTCAGTGACCACCGTAATGGGATGGGCTTGGAAATAAGGCCTTAGTTTTCTCGAGGCGTGTACCAAACATAATGCTAGTTTTCTGTTGGTGAGTATCGGGTCTCGGGTCCATGTAATGCTTTACTAACAAAATAAATTGGCACTTGGCCGTGGACCCCTTCCCGAATCAGAACCGCACTTACTGCTTCTTCACATACTGCCAGATAGACCAGCAACTTCTCTCCGTGAAGTGAGAGGGGGTAGCTCCGACAAATATGCTTTTAAGTCCCCGAAGGCTTTTTGACACTCTTCATCCCAATGGAACGGACTAGCTTTACGAAGAATTTTAAAAACGGTAGAGCTTGTTGGGCGGATCTCGATAAAAACCTGTTGAGGGCGGCCATTCGACCAGTGAGTCTCTGTACTTCCTTTATATTCCAAGGCGCGGGTATGTTTTTCAGAGTATCGATTTTATCCGGGTTCGCTCGAATCCTGTCTTTCGAGATCATGTATTCCAAAAACTTCCCCGACCTGACCCCAAAGGTGCACTTCTTCGGATTTAACTTCATCTTTGTTTCCTTTAAAACTTCAAAAACTTCCCGAGCGTCTACCAAGTACTGCTTCATTGATCGACTCTTGATGAGTAAGTCGTCGACGTATACTTCCATACACCTACCGATCTGTTTGGCGAAAATCTTGTAGACTGCTCTCTGATATGTAGCCCCAACATTTTTCAACCCAAATTGCATGGTTACATAGTAGAAAGTGCCAAATTCCGTGATGAAAGCCATATTTTCAGCGTCTCGAGGGTCCATTATAATCTGATGGTATCCCTTATATGCGTCTAGAAAACCAAACACTTCGAAGTCGATAGTAGAATCTACTAACCTGTCGATTTTTGGCAACGGATATGAGTCCTTTGGACATGCTTTATTCAAGTCAGTGAAGTCCACGCACATACGCCAGCTTCCGTCGGGCTTCTTGACTAACACTGGGTTGGCTAACCACTCGGGGTGGAGCACTTCCCTTACTATCTTTGCCGTTATGAGCTTCCCGACTTCCTTCTCTATGGCTTGGTTTCGTTCAGGTGCGAAACTCCTCTTTTTTCTGTCTGACCGGCTTCCGATCCTGATCTATCTCGAGCTTATGGACCGCTATATCCGGGGATAATCCCTGCATGTTGTTGGCCTTCCACGTGAAGACGTCTCTGAACTCGATTAGTAGTTCGACCAGCAACTGTTTTTCTTTAGTTGGGATCCTAATCCCGACTTGCACACACTGGTCTTCTTCGTCTTCCCATAGCCGAACATCTTCGATGGGATCAACTGAGATCCAACTCCTTTCCTCTTCTTCCTCTAGAATCAACTCTTCAATCAGGACTTGTTGCACGGTCATTTTCCCATCCATGACGATGGAATTGCAGCTCCGGGCAGCTTGAATGTCACCTCTTACTTCATGCGAGCCGTTCCTGGTAGGAAATTTCATGCTATTATGGAAAGTGGAGATGATAGCACGCAGGTCGAAAAGAGCAGGTCGGCCCAAAATGGCGTTGTATGCCGAAGGGGCCTTAACTACCATATAATTTAATTCAAGGGTCATTCCTTTTTCACCATCGCCGACCGTCGTTACCAACCTTATCGACCCTAGGGGATGGATCGCTTGGCCTGTGAATCCAAACAAAGGAGATGCTAAAGGGGCCATGTCGCCTTAAACGCCGAGTAGTACAAGATGTTTACTGCATTACCGTTGTCGACACAGACTCTCGATACCCGAGTTCGGCTTATCACCGCCTCAATTACCAGTCCCTAACCGGGATTCCGATCCTTAGGAATATCATCTTTGGGTCCATATCCGACTTCCGTTGTAAATATCAGTCTCTTCTTATCCCTCGAGCCGTCAATCGGCTCTCGACTAGCTCGGTCTTTATCATTCTTAGCTGGCCTAAAGATCGTATTAACGTAATTATTGGGTCGATTATCGTCATACCTATCTCGATCTTGGTCACCCCTGCCATTTCTTTCTCGACCTGGAGATCGCTCGCGACGTGGTAATCGGTCCGACGCCTTTGAGCGTCACTACCTCGGTCTCGATCCTGTTCAGAAATTTTTCTTTTGTACTCTCGGCGCCCTTTGGGCTCATTGCACTGAGACCTATCGACCACTTCATCCAGCTTACCTTCTTGAATACAAGCGTCTATGTCTCTTTTCAAGTCATCGCAATCCTCCGTCGTATAACCTATATCCTCATGAAACTCACAATATTTTCTTGGATTCCTCTTCTCTCGAGGCCTTTTTAGTGGCCTCGGCTTCTTCGCTATGCCCTTCGAGATCATAATAGACAACACTTCCCCCCCGAGACCGATTGAGTGGGATGAAATCCTTATCACGTAGGGCTCCTTTCTTTCCCAAACGGTCCGAGATGGGCGCCGTGATACGATCCCAGACTGTCGGCTTGTTCTCCGTGCTCTGTCCTTTGGATTGATTCTTATTTCGACTTCAATTGTCCTTCTTTGAATCCATCCAGTCGGATTGGGTGTGCCTACGCACTGCCTCTTCTCTTTGACTGAATCTATGCACCACATTAACACATTCGTCCATGGTACGAGGGACATCTCTGCTCAACTTCATATACAACTTTGTATTACGTAACCCTCCCATAAACGACATGATTAGAAGCTGATCATCTGCGTCATCGACCTGCATGGCCTCGAGGTTGAATCTCTTCAAATAATTAATCACAGTTTCATCTTTTTGTTGCTTCATATTCATAAGGTGTGTAGCACTTAAATGAAACTTCTTGTTTACAATAAACGCATCTCAAAATTTATGAGCTAACATAGCAAAACTAGAGATCGATCCTGGTCGTAGCTTGGTGAACCACTCTCTGGCTCGATCGACGAGTAACGTTTCGAAGGCCCGACACCGCATCGCATCATGTGTGCCAACCAACCTTATGTGAGATAGATACCTGTGTAGATGGTCTTCTGGATCTGTGGTGCCATCATAAGGCTCTATCTTTGGTATTTTAAACCCTGTGGGTTTGGGAAAATCCTCGATTTCCTTTGTAAAGGGGGATTCCAACCATAATGAGACCTGATTTTTGCCCAGAATAACGTCCAGTTTCTGCCTGACGCTATCCTCATCCATCCTTTGATGTTTCTGTTGAATCTCACGTCTTTTTTTCTCCACAGAGCTGGACGATACACTGATCTCTTCCCTAGGGACGTGCTTGGCGTTGTCGGCGGCTTTCTTCTTGCCGCCGTCTGCATGTTTCTGTGCCATGAATGCCTCTGCTATAATTCTGGGCAACAATTCACGATCAGCCGCTGCCAATTGATCCACGATAACTTGGTGTTCCAGGGCAAGACCTTGCTTCTCCTTCTGGGGATCTTCGTGGATAGGATCTAACACCGGATCCTTTGCCCCTTGTGGATCCAGATCCACGTGCTCATTGATCTGCGAACCCTGTGGATCTGTGGTTTTGGACGTAGTTTTCTTGGCGGTCCTATCCTTGGGAGGCATCATGATCTTGGTGTATTCAACAATAGAAGGCCCTCATTCTAGCGCCAATGACGATGACAAATTATGTCACCCAATTAATCCAGGCCTTGATGAATCTAATGGTGAACACCCAAAACCCTAATGCCTTAAGAACGTGTTGTAGGTTTTATGATGTGTGGATGAGTCTAAGAGCTTGTCTTAGATTGCCTATGTATCATGTTGATGAGAGTCAAATTGGCTATCATTTTCTATGTAATTATACCCCGTTTATACCTCGTTTTATATGTTTTCTGAGACATATGGTTGTATTTTGATGTATTTACACCTTGGTTATCATTTCGGGACCTAGGACGTAAAGTCCGGGATTCTCGGTCTTTTTCTGTGTAATTTACTATACTCTCGGTCACCCTAGTGTCCTGTAGGGATTATGTGTGGTATTTGTTGTGATTTTGTACAGGACTTAGGTGTTTGAGATGTCCGGAAGGTGAGATACGAGGATTGGAACGTGTGTCCGAAGCTTAAACGTTCAAACGGATCAAAACGCGTGGTACTACAACCATACCTTCCATTTATCTGAATTTTGATCCACCTTAGATGCATTTTATTGGCTGGGCATCTTCATGAAAGTTGTATACAATTGAATGAGCTTTCCAACGCATCTTGAATCACTCAAATCGAAGGTCTACAGACAAAGTTATGGCTGTTTTTCTGAGGGTCTGTCACCATAGAAAGATGCTGATGGGTTTTGTGAGGGACAAATCGGCGAGGCGGCCACTGTCGATCAGTTTTCCCGCCTAGTAGTCCAGATCTCATAAAACACTATAAATACCCCCATTTTGGATCTTGATCCACACCACCTTCTTCCCAACTCGTTTTCTGCACTTTTTCTGCGATTTTTCCTTAGTTTAGATTAGTTTGTAGATATATTAGCTTAGATTAGGCTTAGAATTTTGTAATTCGGAGGATCTCGAAGATAGCTTGACGCTTTATTGATGGGTTTTCGTTCGGTGGATCGACTTTCGACAGCCTATAATATATTTGGTAATTCGTTTTCCTTTCTTGTTCTTGATTTTAATTTTGTTTGTGTTATTTTTATTGTTGATTTCTTGTTATTTCTTAGTAGAATGAGTAGCTAATAGCCCGATAGTCGAGTTATGTGATAGCCTTCGAAATCGAATCCTTAACTCGTTGATTGAAGTGTTTTGATGTTATGATTGTTAGATTCTCGGTGTTGTTATCGTTCTAGAACTTATTCTAAATGAATTTTGTCGAATTAATTACTCGATAATCGTATTTCATGTGTCTTCTTTACATATGTATTTTGCGAGAGGATACGGGAAAAGGGGTTCTAGGATCACCCTGTAAACCGACTGAGTTGTTCAGATTCGGTTTCGTGTGTGAGGTTTATATCATTGTTAATGAGCGTCACATAGATCGTAGACCGTGTCGGGTCAGTTAAATCCGGTCAGCGGACTGTTGAACCTGACATAGGAGGGTAGATTATTGAATTAATGTCTATACTCGGAATTAGGAAACGACACCCTTTGAGTGACAACGAGGCAGACTGTTGAACCTAACATAAGTGGGTAGATTATTGAATTAATGTCTATTCGGAAACAGGAGACGACACCCTTCAACGATGCCGAGAACATTAGAGTTTGTCGAAACACTTCCGGAAACGAGTTAGGGTTAGAGAGTAGTTGGTTGGATCATAGCTCGGCTATCTTGTTTTTCGTAGTTTAAAATCTTTTCTCTTATGTTTAGTTAGTTGTTAGAACCGGTGATCTGACAAATCACCACGTTCCATTATTGTGTTGGCCTGAACTAGGGACGAGACCGACTTTGGTACTCGACCAGATTCCCTGTGGGATACGACCTTGACTCGCCAATTCTAGGCTACAGTTGACCCGGTACACTGCCGGTGAGATTGGACACTTAGAAAAGGCCGATCACATGTAATTGTCCAGGAATCAAGCCTTACGTAGTTCCTGGAACATGGTATTTATAGTGATAATACATGCCCTAACCATAATATTAGGTCGGTTTAGGCAATTGTCACATTTAACCTTAATGGGCCTTGCCCCTTGCCTAAGTTACCACACTGATAGTGGGCCTTCGTAGCTGGTGCGGACTCTGTCCTCTATGACGACTTCACCGACTTGCGGTGGTCGAAATGGGACCTTCATCCTACACTGCTTGTGTATCGACCGTCGTAGCCCCGAGTCTGGGCATCGACATCCAGACCTTGACTCTTATCTATATCATGGAGATCAACTGGATGACGACACGTAGAGGGGTGAAACCTTGTATCGTCAATATACTTTGATATTTCATCTTGCATGTTACAATTTTGAAGATGGCTATGTGTGGGATTTGCAAAGAGGCCGTTCTACTTTAAGGATAAATCCGATACCAGTATTTGGGTGCTATTGACATGAATGAGGAACGAGGCTATTGACACATGATCAATGCATAAAGCTCGTGAAATGAGACCACTTCCTCACATAGCCCACACAAGAGCTTAAGTAACATTTTCATATCATTGTTACGTTCATACACGGTTCATTCCTAATATAGAGCTTTATGACCGTATAAGTAGTCACCCGAGGTCTCGAGCAGGTCTTTGACTCGATGTGCACTCGGTTACCAATCGCGAGACTCCGTCATGAGTGTAAGCGGTCCTAGCCTCTCGTTATGTATGTAATAAGCTTTGATTTGTACCTAGTGCTGTTAACGAGCCGAGCCAAACCGAATATCAGTTGTTCAAGCTCTGTTCGTTTAGGTCACAAGTTTGTTCATGCTCGTTCGTTTAATAAACGAACATAAAAATATGTTCAAGCTTGGTTCGTTAAAGTAACGAGCTTGTTCGCGAACATTTGCTTAATAAACGAACATAAAATCATGTTCAAACTCATCTCATTTATAAAAAAAATTTGTTCGAACTCGTGTTCGAGTTTGGCATGCTACATGTATTTTTGTCTCTATATTCAAGTTTGACTTATTAAAGTATAATAAATCAAGTCTAAATGAGTAAATAACAAAATACAAAGCAATATTCAATTATTATAGTAATAAAAATATTATGACAACTCTATCAATATTCTATAAAATTACTCTAGACTATCTATTAGATTAATAGATGTCTTATCATCTTACGAGTTAAAATTAGGCTTGACATTGATTTATCTATATAAGCAGGTTCGTGAACATAGTCGAACGTTCATGAGTAAGTTCGTATTCGTTCGTTTAGGAAACGGGTTTAAAATCTTGTTCAAGTTTTGTTCATTAAGCTAAACAAACGAACGATCACATATACTAACGAGTCAAACACGAGATTGTTCGTGAGCGGTTTTGTTCGTTTAACAGCACTATCTGTACTCCAAGGGTCACAAGCTGGCCTATATTCAATTGGAAAACAACAACTCAATTATAGTGACTCAACCAACACAAGATAGGACACAATTGTCATGTGACAATCCTTCATCAACTCTACTGCAGCCGAGTTCATGAGGTATGTTCCCTTTTGCATTCCTATGTGTGCATTACTTGTGCATCATCGCCAATACTGCTTTGCCAGCCTGATGATTCAAGACCTATACAAACCTAACGCGTCATTTATGGTCGGATACACTATCTTTCTCTTTACCTAAAAAAAGAGATGCACATAGTTTTCTCTAATCCTTTGGTGATGTAATTGGAGAGGTATACAAGGTGTAAAATCTTCTCTGATCGTAAGTGTTTAAGGTTCACATACACTTAAAAAAAACCCTCAAAGAACACTTGATTCAACACTTGGCAATATCACACACATTTAGAATACATAGGACATCCTAATTAACAAAACTAGAGTAGTAATAGAGACACAATCACTCAACCATAACAGGTGACGTAATTTTTTTTCGTTTATCATAATATAGATAAAAATTTATGTCATCGATTGTGGCCGAATAACGGTGGATCTATCTTACTCATAAGTAGAGTAATTGTAAATGAACTCCCGCCTTTCGTGAAATTTCTTTCTTACTCGACTCGTAAGAGAGATCGACTCGATTCGGTTTTTTTCGAGTTCGAGCTCGAGCTACTTGAATAATTAACCGAGCTGAGCTCGAGTTTAAAAATATATAAATCGAGTAGCTCGCGAGCTTAATCGAGCTTGATTAAATAATTATTTAATTAATTAAATAAATTAAATTTATTATAAATATTATTTTTCATAATTAAAAAATTATTATTCGAGTCGAGTATTAGACGAGTCGAGCTCGATCTTGCCATATTCGGCCATATTTCATTAAAAAATAAATGAATTCTAAGAAAATAATCGAGTTTACGAGCCGAGTCGAGCTTTATCGAATACTTAGCGAGTCGAGTTTGATCTTATTTTTTTAAGACTCGATCAAGCTCGAGTCTAAATTTTTTTAATCGAACCCTAAAGAGTATTGACTCGACCCGACTCGGCTCGACTCGATTATACCCCTGCTCACGAGGGACGAGAGTAATGAAGACTAACGACGGTATAGCACTTTACTTTTGGGGAAAAGTATGAGGGAAAAAAGAGAAGGAAATTGGGTTTAAAAAAAAAAAAAAAAAAAAAAAAAAAAAAAACTACCGCGCTCTCATGTGTTTTTCCCTCGATCTCTCCGTATAACCCTCCACTCCTTTCTCTCTCTACTCTTTTCTTTATTTATTCCCCTTATGATAAAAGAATATTTCACATTTTCAAGTTATTCTCCATTTCCAGGCTAGTTAACAGGTAAAGAATCACACAACTCTTCGGATTTTTTTAAATTTTTTTTTATAAAATTGTCTTCTGGGTTATGTGAATCTGAGTGAATAATTAAAGTCTAGAGGTGATGAGCTGCGTTGTTTTTTTTTTTTTAGGTATTAATTTAATATGAAATGCCAGCTGCTTTAATTATGAAGCAAACTTTGTTCCATTTCAGATTATTTATGTATTTATTTGGTATCTCCTCGCGTGATGATTCCGATTTTGCACGTTGTTGGTTGCGTGTTTTCGGTGTTATTTTTTTTTTTTCCTTATCGAAATCTCAGTGATAAAAGGTCGTATGTGGGTTTGTTTGCATCTGTGAATGCGTTTGTTGCAAATTCGGCAGCTAGCTGTGCGAGATTTCTTCTGGGATTGAGATTTGCAAGGTGTTTGTGCTTTACTCAGATTTCTTAAATTCTGTATTTTCAGTTTCTGTTTTCGTTAGATTCCTTTTTTTTACAGTTTAATTTGTTCAAGTTTGTCTTAAATGATATTGATTGAATTGTATGAATGGAATTTTGGTGGATTAGGCAGCACTGGGGAGACGGAATCGGGATTCGCTTCGTCTGCTTATATGGGCATTTTATTCGTATTAATTGCAGAAATTGAAATGAAAAAGGTTTCTTAGTTGTGATTCTATTGTAAGTTTTGTATAGCAAGTGGAGGAAAGTGCATTGTTTTAGTTTATATATTTGGTAAATCCTCTCTTTGGGTGACTTGAATTGTTTGAATCCCGGATTCTGATCGATCTTGCCACAAGTAGAGAAATTCCATCTCTCTCTTTAAAAAGACGCCTCGGTTTATTATGTTTTCAAATTGAATTTGCCTCTGTGTAAAACTACTGTTTCGTTTTCTTCCAACTTCTTCTCCCATAAGAGCTTCATGGATTCACAGCATTTATCAGCTGAATAGTGATCATTGTACAAAGGTGCTAGCAAAGGATCTGCAACCGAGCAACATAAATAGTTTGGATGATCTTGTTTTTCACTTTCAGATTCGTGTTCTTAACCTGTAAATCCATTGTAGGCTTTGAAAATCTTTTTATGGTGAAGAATCTGTACAAGATTCAGCTCCAATCATTGCTTGATGACTCTTTTTGGGGCAAGATGTTTTCACATTGACTTTGGTCCTTAGTCTTTTGTTATTGGTCTAAACTAACTGAATTTGGGGCATTCTGATTCTGCCATACTTATGAGAGATTATAAATTATCACTTCAACAGTTGACAGAAATTGACGAGCTTCCAATATTCTCCCGCAAAGGGGGCGTGAGAAGATTCTGTCATTGTTACCCGATCTAAATAGTATTTCTGTTAATCTAATTTGGTGTATGTGGGTTCTTACTTGAGTAAGAAACATGAAGTAGTTTTCCTAGATAGGAGCTGGTACTTGCAGTAATTCTTTGTATTACCTGATGGAATTCATTAAAAGACTTAGAGTTAGGCATGATGCATTTTGTAAAACATTTTCCTCTTATATTTATTTGATGTTTCTTTTTGCAAATTTCTATCCTGGAGTCAAGGTCATAGGCATGCACCAATTTATCAGGTGTTTTATCTCCTTATTCGAAATACTTGAATTCAAAATGCACATTTGAGTCATTTTGCCTCCTTTGAGAAGGAAGGATTATACGATTTCCATTGCTTGTGTTATAAGTTCATCAAGAAAAGCATGATTATATATCTCTTTCTCTGATTGTACTAGATTTCTTAAGGAGATGGCAAAAGGTACCAGGGAAAGGCGCAGAATTGCTTCGCGAAGTCCCTATTCACCACCGTCAAAGATTCATTCAGATGATGAAATGCTTCAGAAAGAAAGGTCCAAAATAGGTCACAAGAAAGACTGGGAAGATGCTACATGCTCTGTATGCATGGAGTATCCTCACCATGCTGTTCTCCTCCTATGTTCCTCTCACGACAAAGGTTGCCGTCCATACATGTGTGGAACTAGTTTACGTCATTCAAACTGTCTTGACCAATACAGAAAGGCCTATACGAAGATTACATTACCCTGCCATGATCATCCACATCTTTATGGTTCGGTGGACATGGGAAATGCAGGAGGAGGTCGTTTCTCTAGTTGGCTTGCTGATAAGAGTGAAGTTACAGAACTGGCATGCCCGCTCTGTCGCGGTCAAGTAAAGGGATGGACCGTAGTTGATTCTGCAAGAGAGTATCTAAATAGAAAAACGCGAAGCTGCATGCAAGATGGCTGCTCTTTTGTTGGGAACTACAAGGAACTGAGGAAACATGTTAAGGCAGAACATCCTTGTGCAAAACCACGTGAAGTCGACCCGCTTCTTGAACAGAAGTGGAGAATGCTTGAAGGGGAGAGGGAAAGAGAAGATGTAATAAGCACAATAACAGCTTCAATGCCAAGTGCACTGGTTATAGGAGATTACGTGATCGAAGGAGGAGGAGGAGGAGGGCGTTACGGTTTTGCATCAGAGGAAGATGAAGATGGCTTTGATGATGAGGATCTGGAGCAGCAGGAAGGTAACGCCTTTGACATTGGGATCAACACTAATTTGATGAATGTCTTCCTTTTTCTGCAGTCAATTGGTACAGGACGCCATGATAGGGGCACAAACCTTACAGCAGAAGAAGAGAGCACTGTGGAATTCAACTATTCTGATCAAGACAGTGAGGATTACGGTGAAAATAATAATGATAGTCCGTCTCTTGTTAACCGTCTCCGTCGTCAAAGTCCACTGTTTTTGGGGCGTTCTGGTAGGAGGCGAAGGCGTAGGGATGCTAATCGAGGGAATCGTTAGAGGGGTTCATGGGGTGGTAAGAAAGTCTAGAATCCTTGGCACAGTTAGGATCTCTCATGGTGGAAAACAAGTCTAGATTCTAGAAGAAGAAGAAAAAATGGATGAATTGCAGACCCTAGTTTAGGTGTAAGGGAAAAAAATGAATATATATGATTCATGTGCATTGTATAACTTGCCTCCATCTTCACTGTATTTTTAATATTTCCTCTTTTTTATTTTTTATTTTTTATTTTTCTTTCTTCATCTCCATTGGTATGTGCCGTGCCATGCCATGCTTGTATCAATGTGCTGACAATAGCATTGGCTCAGAAATTAGGGGGAGAAGACTTATGGCGCGTGTTAAAGACACCATACATGATCTACGCATGGCTATGGTTTGACTTTGCAGACATTTAATAATTCTAGAAAGTCGAATGTCACGGTGGTGTTTCATAAATAGATCAATTATGGTGTCTTGCCACAATCAGCCTTGTTCATTTCAGGTTATGTTGTAGACATTGTCGGTTTCAGGTTTTATGTTGTTACCATTGTCAATCCGTCGTCTGTATCTGATTTGTAATCATTGAAATGTTATTGTTTCCTTTTTTTTTTTTTTTTTTGTACGTTCTCTTTTTATAATAACCTTCTTCTATGTTTCATCTCATTTTTTTTTTTTATGTTACAGAAGGGGGAAAAAAATTGGAATCGTCCACTTTATACATTTACTAATAAATTTCTGTAAATTCATTTGTATACTTAAACTCCAACTATTTGAAGTAAAAATAAATGAAGCAACATTAAATGCCATGATATAAAATCAACTACTTTTATAGCAAAAATTAATTACTACATTAACAGCAGAAAGTACATACATTTAAGATAATAAGAATAATAATAATAAAAATTTGGGTGTTACAGGTCTTTTTTTTTCCATATACCAGTTGGAACACCATAACAAACAGGGGATGCTCCAATGAGGTAAGGGAGAAGGCAAGCTTTACGCGCTTGACCCATAAATGCACCAACCTTAGGTCTATGTTTACAACATGGTACACAAATGTTAACATCAGAAGAAGAAGAAGATGCATTCTTCTGTAACTTATCATCTGTTGATGATTTCTTCTTCCCTTTACTACGGTTGTGGTTTCTTCGAGTTTTATTATTGTCGTAAACTTACTTCTAAGGATCTCAACTTATCTAAAAGAAAACTACTACTGCTGCTGCTACATTCAGGACAGTCTGCTGAAACAAGTGATGATGATCTTTGTTTTAGCCATGCATCCAGTACGGCTTTACCAAATCTATCGATATCTTTGTCCGTCACTTCCCACAAGTTGGCTACTATCACTGGAGAACCTGCTGACAAATAGCTGAGGGTGCACCTTCAGGGGCATACATTCCCTTTGTTGACAATGTTCCGCTGCTGCAACCCATCAGTAGCGTAGCTGCACATGTTTCAAGCTTCCGTATCTCGTGTCCAGGAATGTATTGAGAACCTATGTTCATTACACAGCCAAAACCGTCAATAACGGATCTCAAGAGATTAACAAGTTGGATATCATCAACTAATATCTGCTGCATATAAGGGTTGGACTTCGCCTTACCACTTCCATGTCCAAAATAGATAAAAAGGTCATGGCTTTTCAAGGCAGCCACCAGTTCTTCGATTGTTGGAGAACTTCCACTTTTGCCCTGTGCGTTAAAAGGTTTTCAAGAACATTAATTAAATGGTAACAATTGAGAGCTCACAATATGTCATATTATACTAGGATCATAAAAGTGACTCAAACAATTCACGATTAAAGCAACAGACAGGCCAATCTTACAGTTGGGGAACTTAAAAAAATATAGGCACAGTGCTAACCTCAAAGTTTTGATGATTGAAGTATTCTTCAAATTCCTCTTGTGTCCGGCTAAGGTCACCACTGGGATTTAAAAGATAAAATGAATCCAACGGATCTATAAAGGGAAAGCCTTCAGCAGCACCACGCAAACTAAACATTTCTTCATTGTGGCTACACTTATCAAGTGTGGCAAATATGCTATCAATACAAGGCATGCGATATACTTCCTCATTTCTGAATATTGGTAAACTCTCCCAAGGAAGCATCTGTATAATCATGATCAACCCCACTCATTTAGTAAAAATGTTTTCTACTAGCAACTGGGACCAGAAATAAAACAAAAGTTTGTGGAATTCAATTTCAACAACAAATGAAAAACAACCGAGTCGTTTGTTGCAATTGGTGACTAATTAAGAGATTCCATTTTATAGACGTTTTAGATATTTAAGATTTATACTATAAAAAGATAAAGGAAATTAAGAAGTGAATGATTTAAACTTCAGCTACATATTGTAACAAATAACTCAAATGAATGATGAACCCGAAAGAGCTCGACTTGTGAACATAGATCTCTAGTTTGAGTCGTTTGACTGAATTCCAGAATTACGACACCAAAGAAATAAACAGAATTGAGGACCACCTGTATCTCAACATCAAGAACCAGCACGACTGGCTGTCTGACAAAGGATTCTATCTCAAGTCCTTGAATGGCTTCAACTATTTCACTAAAGAAGTCCGCTGACAAATTTCTGCATTTGGCAGATGAACTTAATATTTCCTCGCAGCATCCACCCACATAGCACCCTTTGCTGAAAATGAGCTGTAATGCTTGTTCTCTTAATTCAGAAGAGAATTGTACAGAACTGACAATAACTCTCACAAGATTCATGTCAACGTCCACCTTGTACTTGAGTCTTAGATCAGCCATAATGTCTTTCTCCAAAGCATGCAAACTTTCATTGTTTGCCCATTCTCCCAGAAGCAAGTACTTCCAAGGTCCTAACCACAAATCTTCCAAATCCCTGACATAAGATGATAAAATAATAATATTCTCTGCCAGATACGAGCCTTTTTAAAAGTTGAAGAACCTTAAAATTACAGATACACATTCGGAATGGAAACCTCATCTAAGAGGAGCCTTTCCCTTGGGTTGATATATATTTGATTAGGAAATAAAGCTAGAAAACATAAGAGTAGAATCGTGCATTCTTGTACGGACAAAATTTCACTTGAAGGAAATTCACTCTGTTCTCCAAAAATAAAAGAAACTTTACGCTACTAATAGTAATGCAGAATGTTATTTTGGTGAGCCTAGATTCAACAGGAAAGATACTTACTTCAAAAATTTAGCAATGCACTTGTCAAGCCTCTTCCTCTCTGACCACCACAATAACCTGCTCTGTTCTGTATCTTCAGCAGGATATATTGAAGATGACAAATAATTTTCTTTCAACAGAACTTTGAATATTGGGGCAACATTGTCCACCACGCTGCAGCTCCAAGGACATTTCCACGACTTGACCAAGTCCTTGGATTCACATGACTCACTTGAGGAAGAAACCATTTCAACTGAAGATTCTGCAATACAAAACTCAATGTTTCAGTCAAAGAGTCAAATAGTAAACATTGCGTAGGAGTCTTGATGCAAGGGTAAAACTGTATGACTTTTAGTCATAGGTCATGTTCTAGCATATGAAAACAGTTTCTTGTAGTACTAAAAAGGTTGCACAATTGGGGGCAAATGTACTTATCATTCTGATAAGCATCATCTAGCAAGAGCTGTAAATGCACCAGATAGCTGTTTTAAACACAATTATTTCAGAAGTCGGTATTACCTTCCAAGATACAACCAACAGGCAGAAGTAGACAGACAGGTTGACCTCCAGAATGCATGCGAGATAATAGAATCCAAGCTTGAGCAGAAACACAGCCCAATAATTTTGTCAACAAGATGGCATCTGAGCCTCCAATCATGCTAACACCAATGATAGTTGAGCATGGCAATCTCTTGAAAAATCTTATAACAACGTCATCCAGATCTTTGACTAACTCATGCAAAACCCTGCAACATGAAAAATGTACTCAGAAGCGCATTTGAAACATATAATCATCAGTAAATTATAATGAAATAGTAGAACTGTCGTACCCGAGTGAGCTACATCTTTCCGGAGCAATAAACTTCGAGCCAGGAGTTTGGGAAACCTGAGAGCAGAAATATTAAATCACCAAAGGAAACTTCACATGTACGGCAGTTGTAAAGCACACTCTTTCGCATTTTTCAAGCATCATATGCATGCGAACTCTCAATATAAGTTCTAGGGAAAAAATGTCCCCCCTACTGATGAACAACCAAGCCAGTTGACAGAAAGGAAAGTAAACAAACTCACAAAGCTCGATCAAATCTGTACAACCACACTCAAGCCTAGGTGAAGTCATCTCTCAAATAACATCTAGAATATCAAACAAGAAAACATGCAACAGTAATACTCTATAATAAAAGTAGCCCGATAGAACACATTCCCTAGGTCCATGTAGAATGATAAATGCAGTAGAAATCCACAACATATGCACAAAAAAAAGACGAACCAAATATTGGTGAGGTGATAAGGTCATTATACTTTCTAGGTAATGATGCATGCCTCCCCCCCCAAGGAAAGAAACAAAATATTGTCCCAAGGAAAAATACAAGGATAATTTTTGATTTGTTTTTAGTTCACAGCTAAATCAAAACGTGCTTTCTTTTCTTTTCCTTTAAATTTGAGAACTTGAAGATAATACCATAAAATCTGTCATTCTGCTTTTACGCTCCCTCACCAAGCAATTAAATTGCTGCTGCTTCATACAAGGACCAATTGAAGCTTGATGGAAAAATGAAGCCCAATGACTTTCAGATAGAGCTTGACGCGCAAAGAAAAATCTTTAATAGACGTAGAAAGAACATAGAGAACTGCAAGCAACCTCGAAACCTGTCGAATGTAATTATGAAGCAAAGTCAACTGTCACATTTTTAATTATGGAATCCTATGCAGGAATCAAAACCTGGAAATGCCAACTAACAAGAAATCAATTTATGAAGATTTCTTGTAACATTCAGAAGGGCGTAGGCACCTGTATTTTTATTTTCTTATTAGAAATCTCAATCTCATGAGCAAGTGGTCCGGCAGACACAGAGTGACTTTTGATAGTCCAGGTCCAGACTACACTAAATAACCGCAAAACAAGCTCACCTTTTGGAGAAGCAGAGGGACTTCAACACTGAGTGTAAAGGCTAGCTTCAGCCAAGAAAAGATCTTAGCAATCCCAATGCATGAAAGTCGACAGCTAGACTCCCTGCTCAACATTTCACAGGTACAAGTGGACAAGCAAATCAGAGGAAAAAGAAGGAAGCTAACCATGTCGGAATACAAGATGGGAATCCAGCTTCATTATCCACAAATGCAAATAGACTGATGAAATTGGAATACGAGACAACAGTAACAGCACACACTGAGGTAACTAAGATTCTAGTGTAAGCATTCCGCCATTGCTTCGAAAGTCAGTTAAAACTACCTCGTACTAATAGATGAAATAGAAATTTAGAACTCAGTTCAGTACATATAAACGCATAAAGAAATTCTTTGCCACTACGATTAATATGTGCCAACTTGGAGATGAAAACTGCTCTAACTTTTCAAAGAGAAACTCAGCTTATCCAAACATTGGAATATTTGTAAATTTGTATATGAGATTAGATATTCCACAGAAAGGCTACAAAAGAATTAATTTACAGATACCTGGCGAATTTGCAAGAATAGTCTTTAAGGGAATCCTACAGATGTGGTAAAGTAGCATTGCACATTCAACGGCTAACAAATCTTGCATGTTTTCCTTCTCAAGGAAGTCAGTCCAGGAATCAGGAGACAGCGATGAGAAACTAGGACAAAATGGGGTTGTCAAAACTGATATACTCAACAGAATTGTTTCATGTGCTTTGTGGTTGTCGTTACCAACATCAAGGCATTCCCCTATATGAAAGTAGAGCAGAAGAAATTAAAATTATGTTAATGACATTTCTAGAAAGAAAAGCTAGCAAAGGTGCAATGTAATCTTTCACGATTCATCAATCAAAATCGTATTTATTCTGAAAATTAAGCAATCAAACTGGACAAGCAAGAGCTGCATGATGCGAAATTTATTTTGCCACTGACTAAATATACATTCCAGTGTACTATCTAGATCAACACAAGGCTGTGTTGAACATTTTTGTCCCACTAGACACCAATGATACTTTAATAATGTTGGAAATTATAATGAGAAAAATAATTCACACAGCAACGACAAGGTCATTTTACTCCATGTAATAATTTGAAAGAGCAATGCATGTACAAACTCATGCACCGACTTCCTAGCAAAAAAACCAAAAATCTAGGTGTAACACCTAATCTATGAGAACAAGTACCCATGAGAAACTAGCAGCATAAATTGCTCAGAATATAGATGTGCTTAGGTCTTTCACGGTGAAAAATTAGAGGGAAAGAGTAATATTACTTGAGCATTATAATATACCTATGCTAATCAACAGCATCAGCAGAAGTCGTTTCCGCATAAGCTCCCACTTCATGCGTACAAGATCAATCAAAGACAATGATTTGCTAACTTGAAGACCAAGACAATGCCAACACTTCATATTGGTACAAATGCTTCTGATTTCAAGCACAGAGTTGGCTAGAGAACCATTATCTGATGCATCTTCTCCCATAGCAACTGGTTGAGGATCATTTGTATTCACCTTATGTTTGCTTTGCACACCATTTGCAGTCGCTTTACAATGATTTTTCAAAGACCGCGACATGGATCGAGTTGTCCTCAAATGATACCCAGAAACCAAGTCATTACTTGATGAAGCCTGGTCTGTCTTTGTCTTTCTATGCTTTCTTCGATCAACTTTTGCTTCTTTCTTCCCAATTTCCCCTTCAATTGCTTCTGAGTTGAATTGCTCTGTTCTGCAATCAAAAGTTTTGCTTTGAACTTCATATACAGCCTGCCCAACCCCATCTCTCCCAAAACCACTGATTTGCCACTCCCACTCAGAAATATTAAGTTTTTTTGCAGCTGAAAGATAACTTTTTCCAGCACAAGACAGCGTTTCGGACTGAGTATTGCCTGGGCAACTGCAAGGTCTGTTTTTTATCAAATTGCCAAGTTGCAGATGAATAGAAACTTCAAGCAATGTTTGGCACTTGAGGCAAGAAATCATATTGCAGTTTTCACCTAAAATTTGTGAAGCGGCTTCGAGTTCCTTTTCTGCCGACTCCCAAACCATTAGTTTCTCATACAGTTTTCCTGGAAAATTACATGATTAAGTTAGACACGGATCAACTATAAAGAAATATAAAAGCAAATAAGTTCTCCATTACCTAGAGCCAAGGAAAATGAAATCAAATAAATAGGCAAGCCTTGACGGAGGGCAATGCTCTTCCCCAGTACAAAAGAGCTTCCGCTTCACTAGCATTGCCAAGAACCTCATGAATCAACCCAACCTGTAACTCATTAATCACATTAGGCGAGAATCAGCACATATGTAAAAGATTTAATTGCAATTCTAGCTTCAAAAAAATCAAATGATAACCTGCAGCGTGCTATCAAGGTAACACTGCAGAACATTCCAAGGAGTAAGGGTAGAGCCCTTAAAATCACTTTGAACTTCAATACCCCATGCTTCCATGGCCACTTGATCGCGTATGTGGAAGGTGCCCAAACTATAGAAATGGTTTTGGGAGGCATTCGCACTTTCTGTGAAATTTTTGGTCTGCTGCTGATCTACAGAAAATATGAACTTGTCTTGGAAAAGTTTGGTGCGCGCTTACGATGGGCTTCTTTATATGATAGAGCCTGCACTAAACATCATTATCATCCTGCCCAAGGGCTCGAGAGGAAACTAGTGAAACCCTAAATAAAAGTACAGAAACCCACTAAAAGGGTTAAACTATTACCATTAAGCTAAAGGAGCACATCGATTGACATATATTGAATGAATTAGTGGGAATAGTTTTTAATGAAACAGTGCATTTATCTGGATAAAGATTCAGAAACAAAAAAAAGTATTCATGAAGAAGAAAGAAGATCCATATCAGATAAATTGGGAGATAATTCAGGCACTCCTAGTGTAAGCTTTGTACAATTTAGAATGATTGTGCTAAAAGAGTTTAACAAAGTTTCATGGACTAAGGTCTAAGGACATGTTTATTGATTCTGGTCTGTGGCTGATTGCATTTTTAAACAGCAATAGGCATATTAAGGAAATGATTTGCACAAGAGCACAAGCATGTTACTTAATAAGGCAGGTTTATGAAATGATACAACTGTGATGGCACAATCGTAATTGATGTCTCAATTTTTGTGTCCATCCTTTATGCTGGTATGTTTTGGAGAAAATTGTCTTCAACAATAAGATTCTTCTCATACTGAGGGGGCGGGGGAGATCATTACACCAATTTCCCAGTAATATCCTTCTGGTACAGCACCATCAAGGTACTTCAACCATTGTAGCAGCATTGATTATAAGGAGAATTAGGAATAAGGACACAGTTTGAAATATTTTTAAGTAACAGGACAACCACATATTTTTTATAGGAAGAAGGACAACTTCTATAGTTTTTATAGCCTGAAGGACATATCAAAAATTTAAAAAAAAAAAAAAAAAAAAATTCACGCCTGTAGCCGTACCTGGGCACCTGGGACTTCTTTTTTTCCCCTCTTTCCTCCCCCATTTTCAAACACTCATATCTTTTGATCTAGAGATCCAAACGCAATAAAAATTTCACTGAATTTTTTATTTTTTGATGCTTTTCGTTTTGAGACTTGGTTTGATATAATTATATCATTTTTCGTGAGATTCACTGTCGAAATTCAATCAGTGAATATCCCCACTGAATCCCGAAAATCAGTGAATTTCGACATTGAATTTCGAATAATAGTGAATTTCGACAGCGGATTTTCTGAAATCTCATTGGAATATGTTGAATGTGGTCTCAAAATAAAGAGCATGAAAAAATAAAAAATTTGGTGAAAGAATTTTCAAATTTAGAGTTCTACATTGAGTGATATGAGTCTTTAAAAAAGATAGATGAGAGACGAAGTCGATTGGTTTTTTTTATAGAAAAAGCCCCAGAATTTAAAAAAAAAAAAAAAAAAAAGTTGTCCTTTATGCAAACGTTTCAAAAGGATGTCCTTCTACTTAATTGATGAAATGTTGGTGTCCTTCTCCCTCATTCCCCCATTATCATATTGGCAGATTATAATATTCTTTATGCATCAAATTGTAAGACAAGACACACAATGGCACAAATTCTTAGTAGCATTATACTTACATTACCTCAACTACTCGCCCTTTCGCAACAAATTTGTCACTCAGATCATAGCAAAGATAGGCACATTGGAAAACTGAAATGCTGGAGTCAGGATCCTAACACAAAAAACACACCAAGAAAATTAATTAAAGTTGACTACAGCTTCAGAGTTCAGAGGTCAAAACACATTACTGAAAGGACTTACAGAAATGCTGAGATCGGAAGCACCAAGTTTGAATTCATCAGCAGAAACCTAGCATGCAAAAGGATAAGATAATACATTCGCATGATTTTAGCATGTAATGGGGGTTTCAAGGATCATAATTGCACTCATAGACACTTAAAATGATAATGAAATATCATCTTTCTGATTGAAGAGCTTACATGGCAAACAAGATCAGAAGGTGTCAACATATCACTGTCTTTTGCATCATCTGATTGATGAGTTTGACCAAAATGTGATCTTTCCATAGAGACAGTTAACATTGAAAGCATAGACTGTTGAAAATCAACAAGTAAAGACTTTGACGGCTTCAAGCAGTCAATCCAAAATCTGATAGACTTAGAGATATCACCATAATGTTCTGACAACTTTGAGATAATTATCTCACTTATGGGTGAAGCACACAGCGCATGTCCAAGCCTTCTATTTTGCCAAAAGACGACCAAAGCATCTTCTAACGGGAGTTTCTTCCACTTGAACAGCCGGATAAGTAATTCATATATGTCCAGATGAACTTCCATGTAGCACTATAATTGAACATGAAAGGTTGAATAAAAATATTTATAAAAAAAACTTCAAAAAACAAAGATCAACCTTAAATACAATAATAATTATAATAATAATAATAAAAGAGGATTCCAAAAACACTAAAGAAGCCCCTTTAAAGAAAAAAAATTGCAAGGAAAAGGTGTAAAGCTAACCTTAGTTGATAAAAGATCAAGGACATGGCACAACAGCCTTAATATATCATCACTCGACCTGGTTAACTGATCAGTACCATGCAATGAACTTAAAAAAATATCAATTACTAAATTAGACTGAGCATCAGAATGTTCCTGGTGTGGTTTCAGCCAGAGATTAAGTGCACTTCGAATATCTTCAAAATCCCTGCCGAAAGGAAACCCAAACCACAATAAACATCTTTTAATTGGTAAACCAAGACACATATAGAGCTCCAAGAATGTTATTGGTGGTGACAAACCTTTCAAGCATCATCTTAGTGTTAGATTGAACGGACTCGTGCAAACACAACGCACGTAAACATAAGGCATAGGCCATGACATGTGATGCTTCGATGACAAAACTGGAACTTCCCAGAGAGTTGCCGTGCTGTAGGATGTGTTATTTCAGGTCAAATAAGATGCAAAGGTAAAAAACTGAGTAAAACATAAAAGCTGCATAGGGCCGGCCTACAATGGAAGAAAAGGATGAATACCAATGTACATATGGCTTCTGAGAGATAATGAATGCAGTCATCCAGTCTTTCAACTCCAAGAGCTCTGTACTCCCCACCTTTAGCAATAAGTGTTCTGGCTTTTTTCACAAGACTATCATTTGTGACATATACTCTCTCCAAAAGGGTATTCATTATTAAGATACGCATTTTCTGACAATATCCTGGGTCCACTACACGTGCTGCTTTATACACAAGCAGTTCCTTTTAGCCAGAGAAAATAAGTAACAATGAGTACAAACATCACTAGAAACTGATAAATGGAAAGTCAAAAACTAAATTAAGCATGCATAATATGAATAGAGGGTGAAAAACTAGGTAAACATTAACCTGCTCTAATAGTATTCCAAGGGCGCGTTGTGACACAACTATTGATGATGACAGCAAAGTATACAATGTTGTGGTGCTTTCATCAGTATTTACATCCTTTACATCTTTACATTCTACCTAAAACCAGCATTGTTAGAATATAAAGAGCAAGAATTCACAAAGCACATAGGGGACATTTATGTTTTACCTTCACCCAGTGTTTAACCAAAGAAAATGGAGGAGGAAGCAACTTGCACATACTCTCAGCAATTGACCATCTTTCAAGACTTTCTTTCATTATTCTGTTAATCTTTTCTCTGCTTCCATCATAAAGCAAATCCAAGAGAAAAGCAGTTTTCCCACATGCCTCGGTGAGCAATTGCATGACCTCCTTCACAAAATCTTGGAAAGCATCACTAGACTGATCACCATCAGGTTCAGTTGAGTAACAAAAGCATACTAAACATTTCCAAGATGCTTTGCAACTCAAACTCAAAGCTTTTGAGGCCTGAAAGAAGAATGAAAGGTTCCATAATGGAAAAAAAAAAAAACTAAGCAGAGACAGGGTACAAACAGAAAGGACAAAATGTTGATAGTGGCAACTATGTAAGTGTGAATGCTTCTGTATCAATATCTACAACTAACCTTGAGGGGGGTGTTGAATATACACGAAATTATCACAAAATAATTATGATTTATTTTGTCTGATTTGTTGTATAATCAGAGCTGATTATTGGGATCAATTAGCCCATAATTCTAGCAGATCAGCACGTGTTATTTTTTTTAAATCAGTCAGAATTAGTCAGCTCATCTTGCTGTCTTTAGGAGAATTTCTTTCCTTAAATAGCTGATTTGATGGGTAAAGTGAATTACCAGAGTTAACCCCCTAAATTACTATATATTGTGAGAAACACTTGAAATTTTTACTCCTTCCGTCCCATAATATAAGACCTTTTGGCTTTTATACTTTGTACCATAATATAAGACATTTTAGAATACAAATGGGGCATTTATTACATTTTTCCTTCTCTTACCCCTAATTTATTATCAATTCAACAACCATATATTACTTTACAACTATAACATTAATGATAGTCAAGGTATTTTTGACTTTTGTCATTCAAAGTTATGGCATTCTTCCACTTTCATAAATTGTGTGAAAAAAAGCCAAAAGGCCTTATATTATGGACGGAAGGGCCGAAGGAGTACTTAGAATTCTTAGATACGGATACCTCAAATTTACCCCTTGTCAAGGTTTACTTTTCAAGAAATCTATTAACAGGGAGGTCAAGGTATTCAATAAAATTGATTAGGCAACTTCCCCTATTGACAGAAGATCTACCACAAGGTATTGCTCCTATGTTGAGGAAATCTCGTAACATGGTGAAGCAAAAAACTCGTATGTAAAGGCAGTCAAGCAGGCTGAAGATGGATTCAGGGCTCTTGCTCTAGGAATTTGTGAGGGTATCCGGCTCAGACGGGTTCTAGAATTGGGAAATTCATGCGACTCCTATTAGATGTTGCGTTATAATTATTCAGCAATTAACATTGCTGAAAATCCAGTACATCATGATATACCCAAGCACGTGGAGATAGATCAACAGTTTATCAAAGAAAAGGTTGAAAATAAGGAGATCACATTGTCTTATGTTCCGTCTAAACAGCACAAGGCACATATTCGTACTCAAGGCCATCCCATTTAGACTTTCAAAATCTCAAAAGCAAGCCTGGTTGTTCTTCTATATACAGCCAAGCTTGAAGGGGTAGAAATATGGAAATATTAATCGGGATTATCTGTGTATCTTTTGTGTTATTGTCATCCCTATTTTATCAACTTTATTTTGATATTTTGTAGCTCTTAGTTTGGGCCTCTAAAGGAATAGTTTTGACCATTAATTTATATGTTTGAATAGGTGTTTGGTTGTATTCTCTAGTCGTTTTAACTTCCTCAGTGTTTGCGGAGAAGAATGATGAGAAAAAGTCATTCTCTCATCTTGTCTTCTGTACTTTTCAACCTTAAACTAAACATGGATATCTATCATGCAAATCATTAGTCGCCACAAAACGAAAGGCACAAGCTGGGAGGAAATTGGGAACTACATGAGTGACGTTAAGAATAAAGTTGTTGGTTAATTACCAAACACAATTAGGATAAATCTGCTATCATGACATGGCTTATGTGTGTGTGTGCCAGAGGTGTCCCTGGGGCAGGTCAATTAGCCCACGGCCTAGGGTCCCTCTCAAAATCCATGTTTTAAGGGCTCCTGTTTTTATATGATAGTAGTGTATTTTAGGTTCATTTTTTTGTTAACTTTTAAGAGAACAAAAATTGTGAGACTCACAACAATACACATATTCAGTATTTAAAAAAAAAGGTGTAACCAACTTATATACCCTTATTTTACACCTTTTCACCTAGTATACCCTAAAAATATTTGTTACACCCTAACTTTTTGTAGAATCAAGGGCCCTAAAACAGAAATTTGGCCTGAGCACTTCCCAGCGATTACACAGAGCTTTTTGATGTGTGGTTCCCGATTAAGAGAGACGGCTCTAATGTGTGGGAATATATGAAGGACTAAAAAGTGATGGCATGCACATAAGCAAGTCTTTTGATCTTTGAATTAGCATAATGTGACATTATATATAAGGCAAAAAAACACAGCTAATTTTACCTCTTTCACTTTCTTATCTTTATATAAAAGGAGAGCAATGTTGTAAAGCCAGGCAAAGAGATACTTGACTCCATTGACTTGAACCCAATCATCTGAAATTAGTCGCTTTACCAGATTCACACTTTCCTGTCACAAGAAGCTTCATTAGTGGGGTTGAATTATCCTTCCTTGTTGAATACGATATCAGATGGCTACAATTGTAAAGGTTAATAATAACAGAAATCACATAGCAGAATTCAATGACACAGGTGTACGGACCTTCATGTAACGACCGGTTCTGATTGATATAGTGAAAGCAGCAACGGCAGAACGGGCTATTACCTTAATGTCTTCAGAGATATTATTTTTCAATTCATTATTCTGTCCAGCTGCACTGTAAACAAAGTAGTTATAGTGCGTCTAGCATGTATGGCTTGAAACATAGTTGATAATAACATTTCTTTTCATAAACATGCTAGATGAAAATGTTGACAAGATATGTCAACACAACAAGCTTGCTTAAAGGGTGGGGTGGGGGCAGAGACAGAGAATGACAGAAAAAAAGTTGTGGTTAGCAAAGTAGGGATTATTAAAAAGAATATCCTGCAAAATGTTTGGGCTTAAAATACTTTAGGAGAATGCATAGATTAACAAGCATTATAGGAAGCAAAGATACCGGTAATCAATATGACTTGAACCTATGTCATTTCAGTTTGTTACTGCCTTTAAGCATAGTGATGCAGGCTTGTGTAACTAAGCAGCTGGTCAAAGAAAGATTGCTTGATGCACAAAAAATATTACGGATATACCTATGACACTGAAGAACGAGGTAGCATAACTGAAGACATGCATCCTGGGAGATGGAGAGATTGTCACTCAGAGAATCGCCATCTCTTTCACCCAAAATCATTTTCTTCTCTGCATATATATGTTCAGCAAGTTGGTGGCACAAAAATTTCAAACCGTTGTAATATGAGGGCATGTATGCAGTTCCACCGCTCCCGTCGTTGTCAAAGAAACCCTTCAAAAGTTCCAGTGAAATAGATACTTCTTGGAGCACGTTCTTTTTTCCAGGAAAAGTACAGATCCAGCCGTATTATCTGAATGCATTTTAGCATTTTTACCAAAATTATGTTGATTATTGAATGAAAGAATGACCAAGCCTGTGGCATAAAGTTGCAGGATGCATCCAACTATAGGTCTAGCCTTCAAAACAAACAAGTGTATTGTAAGATTCTACACTATTGTACGATAACATAACAAAATACAAAATGGCAGAAAACGTACCTGAGAACTAGCTAAACTACTTAGTTCTGCTGCAACAGAATAACAAAGCGCAGGAGCTGCAGAGTAACATCTATTTGCACAATAGTATACAAGTTCCAGAAATTCAATGGCATATTCATCAGCTCCAAGATCCTGCTTCCCATTCAACAAAAGCATAATAGTAAATGGAAATTCACTGAAACTCTGTGAGACCATCAATAATCAAATAAAGAAAAACATCTGAAATATGCTCGAAGCTCAAATTATTGCTGAATCAGTTCAACTGTACATGGCCAAAGAATGGCTGAAAGTAAACAGAAATTGGTTTTAGCAAATAATAAGTGAATCCTATCAGCATAAAAGTAGCTGCCCAAATCTGCAGAAAGCCATTTCGATTTGACTGTTATCTGTTTAATTTTATTAATCTGCAGGTTATAAGGAACACTAGATTTTCGCCTCTAATAGTTTACTGGTGGCAATTATCTTAAGCTCAGAACAGAATTCACCATAGACCTCAGCTCCAAAACTTATCATATGGGAAACACTACCTCAAGCAGTCAATGCACATTCCACGCCAGAAAATTGTGAGATACCTAGCACTAAACAGTTAGCCAACCCCTTTCAGAGTGAGGGATTAGCCCTGAACAAGACAACTTAGAGGCTAAATGATAATGAAAACATAGATTATATATGCAAGTTCTTTTGAAAAGGAACAGCATGATAATTTGCCTTAAAATAGTTGTATTTTTATATTATTGCCAAATAACACCCTATATTGTGAGGTGCATCATTAGCAGCATGAAGAGAAAAACGGGGGAGGGGGAGGAGGGAAAGAGGAAAGATGGGGAGAAAGAGAGAGAGAGAGATGCTGAAAGGTGACAAACCAAGAACTTGTGGTTTGAATTTGATAAACAAAGACTAGACAGGAGATAGGGAAGGACCCGTGGACATACTCAAACTTCCAATTCATAATTATGGAAACAAACCTCAAAAATTCCAAAAAGTACTATAAACAGGAAATACAGTGCAGAAATATGAGCAGAAGATGATAGTACATCAAGTTAAACCCTTGCTAGAACAATTTATTCAAAACCAAATTCAATGGTATCCATTCAGCGAGATAAATCAAAAAAAATAACAAAAATATTTATGAAAAATCAAAGTATTTTAACATTTTTATAGTGATCTATTACCTTACATCCCACGGCTGCATAGCTCAATGTGCATCTTAGAATGTGTGTGGTGCTTGAGGATTGAGTATCTACTGCTGAAAAAATAGAAGAGCATATTCTCGTTGCAAACTGTACAGCAAAGTTACCCATTAGATAAGTAACGGAAACAATTTTTACAGTCCAAAATCAAGCGTTAAATTATCGCTCACCTTATACATTTGATCTCCAAAAGATAATCTTGCATATTCGGAAAATGTTGCCTCACAAAACTTATGTACCAAGTCGAGGCCAAAACTGCCGACTGCCCAAATAAATACAAAGAAATTCTATCCAGGTATGAAACAAGCATCCTCTGCAATTTCTCACACTCCTTGGCATCCAAAATCCTGGATGATCATAATAAGAGTAAGAAAATGCATAATCATTCCAAATGAACGGCACAAATTAACAATTAGCAAAAGTATTAAAATACAATTAGATAATCTGCCAATTGCTTGTGCCATGTTTAATCTAAAGCATGCAGAAGGATGTGGAAAAAGGAAATGAGGTTGTCTCACTTGAACCAAGGAGCAGCTTCCTCAACCAAGCTTAACACACGCTTATATGAAGCTGTTCCGTTACTTTGATTCATGAAAACACACTTCACAAGTGTCACCACCATTTCCACGACAAGCAAACTGAGCTCTCGATCCACGTTCTCCTCACATAAACTCGGAAGCAACTTCAGCCTAGTATTCGATTTGAAGCTGCTTTCGCTCCGAAACTTCCACAAACTCTAATTCGCTCCAGCACCAGAAGTCCCTCGGCTTCCGCCTCTTCAAAAAACTTCCAACCCTCCAAACAATGAATAAATCTTGCCCACTGGAACTGCACAGAGTACGGCTTACACGACAGCTGAGAAGAAATCAGCTCAAGGCAGCCAATGCAGAGCCTATAAATCTCAAACAATTTGCGAGCGGAATTTTGTGGTAATTTAGTCGAAGATTCAGTTTTGGAAGCAGCTTCGGAAGAAAGGCGTTTGGGTAAGATGGAGAGGCATTTGTTAAGGAAAGGAAGGAATTGTTTGGCAAGAGAGCGGGCGGTGGTGGTGTCTAGGGTTTTTGTCGTTTTTGACGATGAGGAAGTGTTGGAGTTTAGGTAGGGTGTGAATGGGTGAAGATAATCGGTAAAGAGGTTGTAAATGCTGTCGACTTCCATAGAAGTCTGTATTTTGGAGAGGAGGGAGGATTCCATTGGCGGCGCCGCCGTGAGGAAATGGGAAGACGGAAGGAGATGGTGGCAATGGGGAAAGAGTGAGGTAAAGGTTTACGAAAATTTCTCAAGCTATTGGGCGCGAAAATCTGCCGCTGTGAAACTTACGAAAATAGAATAAATGAGAGTCGTTTTCAATAAAATAAATAAATGAGAGACGGTTTTGGAAAAAGGAAAAAAAGAAGAAATCTCTCTATTCATTTTTTATTTTTTTCTGTAAAATTCATTTTTTTTTTTTATTAAAGCCTCCGGTATCCGGATTAACTCCGACTAATTCGGAATTCAGTCCGGATCGTGCTTGTGTATCGAGTCGAACCGATGATCTCTCTAGAACAGTAAAATTGTCATATTTGATAATCTTTTCATTATATATTGTTAAGATCGTCGATGTATACCACAATGAATAATATAATTCTATTGTGGTATCATGCTCAATCTCTCTCAACACCCCCTTCAAACGTGGCAATCTCTCCCAACACTTGCATAATTTTTTAAATAATATTCACACCAGGGTTCGATTTCATGACCTCTGGCTCCGTTACCATATTAAGATCAAGCGCTTATCATTCTACTAAAATCAATTGGTGGTAGTAAATGTGCTATTATATTTCCTTATACATTCAAGAGTATGACAATCTCTCCCAACGCCCCAAGTATGACAATCTGTCCCAACTCTTACTCAATTTTTCATTCAAGAGTGTGAGAAATCTCTCCTAACACCCCCTCGAGGAATCAGAGCCAGAGGTCATAAGATCGAACCCTGGTGTGAAGAGGTCATGAGATTGAACCATGGTGTGAACACTATTTAAAAAATTATGCAAGCGTTAGTAGAGATTGCCCACACTATTGAATAAAAATTATGCAAGTGTTGGAACATATTGCCCACACTTGAGGGGTGTGTTGGGAGACATTCCCACACTCATGAAAGTATAAAGAAATATAGTAGCGCATTTATTAACACCAATTGTTTTAGATAAATGGTAAGCGTTGATCTTAACACAGGTATCGTCGAGCCAGATGTCATGAGATCGAACTCTTGTGTGAACATCCTCCACTTGAGAGGGGTGTTGGAAGAGATTGCCCACACTCTTAATTGTATAAGAAAATATAGTAGCACCATGGGTTCGAACCCTGCCGTTCTACTACCACCAATTGATTTTAGTACAACGGTAAGCGTTTGATCCTAACATAGTATCAAACTAGAGGTAATGAGATCAAACCCTGGTGTGGACATTATTTTCACAATTTATATCGTGCAAGTGTCGGGAGAGATTGTCCACTTTTGAGGCGGCATGAAGCCTTTAATTAAGATTATTGTGCAAGTGTTTTGGGAGAGATTGTCCACACTCTCTTAAATGTATATAAGAAAATATAGTAGCACATTACTAACATCAATTCGTTTTAGTACAACGGTAAACGCTTGATTTTAACATACTTTAATTGTGATTACATTTTTGCCACTTATACACCACAATTTCATATTATTTCCACATCCAAGTTTCTATAATGCAAAAAATGTCCGTAAATTTATTTAATTTACACATCATATATATTACATATAGACCACGATTTTTCTCCAACAAATATCAATTCTTCATCTCGATCTTTCATATCATCACATCATTTTCTTCGTCTTAATCTTTCATCACCATCTTCATCCTCCTTAAACTCTATCATCGTCTTCATCATAATTATATTCAACAATCATCCCCATCATTTTCTTCAACTTATTCTTTTTATTCTTTACCATCTGCACCCAACTTATTCTTTTTATTCTTTACACATATATATGGTATTAGTACAGGCACAAAATGTGAAGTCCATGTATGTGTTTAAATAGTTAATTAGTGTGTATACTTTGCAATAATTGGAACATGTTTGAATTATATCATGTGTTTCATATTGCCTTAGGCTGCTGGTGAAGTATCTCCAACAATGCAATAAGATGAAAACATACAGCAAAGTTGACGAAAAGGGGTGTTTTAGAAAAGATGATGAGGAACTCGCAGCAAAGTTGACGAAAAGTGGAGTCTTCCTGAAATATATACAAAAGGCATTGATGGGATCTAAACCCAAACAATGCCACTTTCGCGCAACTACAATGAAATAGTGAGGTTGAGGAAATTATTAAGAGACAGTCGGACGGTTATGCAAAAGGTAAGGCTGATGTAGCGGATGTGTTTCTTTGTTACACACGAGATGGTGAGCTGGTAAGTCATGTGTATTGAGCCCAAAAAGTGCATTGTTGTTGGCGAAGAACTTTCCTCATGTGTTCTTGAGGGATTGCACTTACATGACTATAAATTTCCGTTACTACATTTTGTGGGGGTCGCTTACATCAACTTGACATCCTCCGCTGCGTTTTTGCTTATTTAGTTTCAGAAAATATAGAGAATTATGAATGAGCTTTACAAAAACTGCATGAAGCAATTATCACAAATACCAATTTGATTAAAGTGGTTGTGGCGGACAATGAGCAATCTTTAATGACCACCATCCGCACAATATTTCCAACAGCCAAAAATCATTTGTGTCAGTGGCATGTCGAGAAAGCAGAGAAGGCAAAGCTTAGGCAATCTCTCAGTGAAAAGAATTCTGATAAGGTTGTTAAGAGCAACCATAATAAGCTACTTCTGGAGATATTCTTTCATGCCTTTTGTCAGAATAGATCAACCTCTTGGCAAAATATAAAATAATGGAAGGGAAATAGACAGCTCTTTTTTAAGACTGTCTATGCTCTTATCTATATTAAGAGAACATTTGAGACAATAGTCTCTCAAAAAGCGCCCAACTAGGATTAAAAAAAGCATTTCATTAATATTTAATATTATTTTCATTAATAGATTCAAAATATTTCTTACCGTTATAATATCTAATCATAAACAACTAATCTCCTACAATCCTTCTATATTATCACTATTACACCATCACATCATATAAAAATTATTCCTACAACTCTTCTATATTTATCCTCCACTTATTTTTCTCCACGTCACATAAACATCAACAATCAAAAGGCTTCTCCCCCGATCATCATTAGGGTTGCTCTAAGGTATGAAAGCGAATCATGTACAATGATATTGAAGAACAATTCTTCGTTGGAGTTGATGAAATAATGAGTAAGGTTAGGTGAAATTTATTTAATTACATGAAGACAAATTGGTGAAATGAAAGCAAATAACAATACCGTGTTATAGGATCAATAAGTTCCACTAGTAAGGTTATTATGATAAATTTGATATCTTATTTATAACTAAATAATGCATCATTATAAAAAAGGATAACTAGGGATAATGATACAATCTGAAATATTTTTAAGTAACAGGACAATTACATATTTTTATATAGGAGAAGAACAATCAGTATAATTTTATAATGAGAAGACAAACAGTGAATCTCAAAATCAAATGAATCACCCTAGAAAATCCCAAATCAAGAAATTTAACAATGAATTTAAAAATCAAATGACTTTCGACAATGAATTTTGAAAATTAATGAATTTCGACAATGAATTTAAATAGTGAATTTCAAACAAAAGTGAATTTCGATAGTGGATAAATAGTTTTATCCTTTATGCAAAAGTTTCAAAAGACTATCCTTCTACTCAATTGATGAAATATTTCTCTTCATCTCCCTCATTCCCCCTTATAAAAAACTATCAAAACTAGTTTCAAAATTTGCGTTAATAATTCTCAGAAGGTTTAGAGCTGCAGTTGGATGATAGAGATTTCAACCGATGTTGCTCTCTTCAAATAAACAAATAAATAAACAAAGGGCCCTTCAAATTTTGAAGGGCAGTACAAGCCGTTAAGAAAGTCTCTTTCTGTAAGTATATACTTTTGACTTTTAAAAAGTCGATTATAGACCGTATATAAATAACCTTTAAAACGTTGATCATCACACTCGACTTTCACTGTGATGCATGTATTGTGGTTATGGTGTCAAAGTAAATTTGATCGGTGTCGTGGGACCCAATGACATGCTACATCATTTCAGACTAGAAGATGAGAAATAATAGCCTGTTTTTTGTGGCACAAATGCAGGTCACTGAACTTCAAGGAGACAACACTTGACACACACACACACACACACACACACTAGTAATATCACTGGCATTAAGTGGACTGCTAACACATAATTAAAGATACAGTTGCGTTATAACTGAATTCAGCTCGAAGAAATCACAAGTTCTGCCTTCTTATACTCCAGAAGCTTCAGTTCTTCCCGCCAGCTTTCCAATTTTGACAACTTCTCCAACTGTTGGGGATTCGAATTTTTCTCCACATTTTTCTGCTGCTGAGCCTCTGTTTGCCGTATCTGAAAATTACAAGAATATATGATTATTGGATCTGACAAAGTGGTACAGGTCATTAGACTTCCCGATGAGAACCAGGGTTCAAATCCGAATATATGGATTCATTCATGTTCATATGATCAATCTAATCAATTTGTTACCTTCTTTTTTAATGCACGTATTTTCTTATCGATGTCCTGAATGTGATCCACTGGACTCAAACACTCTGTTGAATTTGACGGAGGAGCAACCAACGAGGAATTTCCGAGATATTGAGCCCATTCATCTGGGAGGCAACAGACTCTACAGGCTCCACCACATTGTTTGCATCTTCACTAGATGATATCTCATTTTTTTCAAGAGCTTTACCTTTCTCAACAGAAACCTGCAGCAAGAAAGGAAGCATTAGCTTAAGACGGATCATGAAACCGACAGGGGAATGGTAGTTTCCTATTCAAGAGAAAATATCTTCTAAGCTCAATGAAAGAAATCAAGAATCTAATGCAGATATGTAAAATTAATGCATCGGGACCCCAGAAACATGTATTTACACGGACAATTCAAATTAATGACAATAATCATGTCAATGATTGACAAGGTTAAGCATTACAATTCTCAATTCATAGAAGTTATCACCAGGGGGTAAAAGGGGAAAAACGATAAAAGTAGCACCGGACCCTGCTATACTAAAAACAAAGTAACATGAGTCATATTTTGGCAACAAGCTACACCACACACACACACACACACATTTCTAGCATGTTAAAATAAAATTTAAAGGAGATTGGTTTAAGTCTGTATAGGAGAACTGGAGAAGGCATTATATTTTTGAGGTATCAGGACGAGGATATCAGAAAGCTTTCTAATTTCCTTTTATAGACTTTGGACATTCAGCTTGGAGGCTATGCTATGTAACCAGGAAAACATGGGCCCACGTAGAGTTATCTGGAATATATTATGGAAATTCTGGTATAGCAATACTCAATAATGGAGCAATCATGGCTTATGCCATTGAGCAGAAAAGTAAAATCTTACACGAGTACATAGTTACGATATACAGAGACTTTCTAATAAGAGTTACATGCTAGGACAAGTACAACTCCAGGCCTCTTCACCTTCCTACATGCGTTATCATTGCTTCCCATATATATTGCTTGTTATGCACAGGTCTGCTACACAACATTTCAGCCAATGCTCAGTAAGAAATAGTGGGGAATTCTTGTATGAAGGGTCTCTTATTGCACCGCACAGTTGGATGACTGACACGTGCGTAAAAAGACAACATGTTTTGTCTTCTTGTAAAAATGGCACGCATTTGATAGTCTAGTGCAGTACAGACTTTCTACCTAAGAATCTATCATTCTCATCTGCGCTACTCTCTAACAGTAGACAAAACTCCCACCTGAAGGAAAAATGTTAACAAGAAAAATTCTGAATTTCGATCCAAAACCTCATAACTCTGGAACCAAGAATTAGACGATGATCATGTGATTAATTAATGCTTTTGTGGCAATAAAAAAATACACCAGCCACCCCCCACTGCTTGAGTCTATCTATGCCTATCTACTGTGAATAACATTTGTCAGCACCTTGCTCACAATATAACAGCATACCTGAGAACTCTTTGCCAAACCATGCAACTGCTGCCCAGGACACAGTAATACCGAAAGTCTACAAAAAAATCTGCAACACTCCTAATTGTTAACAGGCCAAATCATGTAAGTAAAAGCCAAGAAGCTGGATTTTAAGAGGTGTACAGCCTAATCACTGCTCAATCCTATTGCTTTTTCAACGGGTCAATTTCTTGGCCAACTCAGCATTCTTTCTATCATTTTAGCAGCCCCTGCATCCTCTCCACACCCATATTGTCTTTATGTAGCCACTGGAATGACTGTAGATGCCAGTTATTGCACTACAAACTTGTCCTTCTTCCATACCCTATGTTTTCTTCATCTTGCTCCAAGCCAATTCCAGAAAGTAAATCATCTTCTCCATATCCACGACCATGAATGCACTGATGAGGCCTTTACAACCGATAAGGTTTGAACTCTTAAGTAATACCACATTAACCCACTTGAAACATATGGACTTTTATAAGTAACGTAGATGCTTGATAAAAGAAGCATTGCCCATGCAAGTAATCTCTTCAGTCCAACTGATCCTGCTGTTTTGGTGAGGGGTACCGTACACAGATGAAGCACTTACGGGATTGAATTTCATTTTAATGCTACTAAACAACTCTTGAATCTCCTAGGTCAACGCAAACTTAAACTCAATAAGACGCCGTTTGCAAACCCTCCTAACGGGTTACGCAGGTACAACCTAAGACTGATTTGCTTAAATTCTCTTTGGTAGAGTTGGGTTGAGTTGCAACCAATTTTACCTCAACCCCATTTGGCCTCGTAACTAGGAAGTCCATGAGGAATCGGTTTTCATGCAACTTGGTTAAATCTACCACCAAAGTGAACTTGGATCACATATGTTATATCAATACCTTCAAATAAGTTGAGATTTATCGTACAAATGAAAATTTTGGAATTAATATTTTTATTTGGAATTCGGTTAAACAAAAATGGTATACTAATAAGTGATAACCAGTTCAAATTTACCTTGACTAACTTAATCAGAGCTCAGATCTAGTGTTTTTAAAGCAGGCTTAAAAGTCATAGTCAAATCCTCACCACATACACTTCAACTGCTTTGCTTTTCATGATAACCAGCATTCAAACTTGTAGAACTTTTACGGCTTGGGTAACTCTCTTCCTTTTTCATTAGTTGCCAACAACATATTAGTTCTTTTCAGTCTAGCAATTCAGAGTGGTCACACACAAATGGCTAAAAAATCAGAAAACGTTATATATGGACTTAATATGTCATCAAACTTTGCAGTGACTGGTGAAACTACAAAAGTACCATGATTTTTTATAATAACAAACGGCAAAGTTTTAGATAAATGAAGTACAAAACATTTGCCGTTCTTCGTTATGATTTTGCTTCTATATTTTTAGGTATTTCCAGTCAACGACTGTCATTAAATCCTTTCTTCCATTTGCTCTTTGCTCATACAAGGAAGAAATAAAGGCTAATGAAAACTTGTGTTTCAAGTAATGCAGACTGACTTATTTATAATACATTAAAAACAACAAAAGCTTAACATTAACAAAGTATGCACACAAAAAAAAAAAAAAAATACAAAATCATACTACATGGTGGTGATGCTTGGTCTTTCTAAGCAATCTTTGACGTGAAAGCATAGTTTTTTAAGTGCTAGGCAATGCCAGGCGAAGAGGATCGTCTGATCAACTAGGTGACCCCTAGGCAACACCTGGCCATGCAGGCGATACCTTTCCCACATCTCTGAATATTGATGATACAGTGCAGAAATGTCAGAAAACACAACTATATCCTCCCACCTTCGAACCAAGGACCAATGGAAGTTGCAAAATAGTAAACTTAACTGTAAGTCCGTTGAATATCAAATAGCCATTTGTAACCGTACCGTTCTCACAACAAATCAGACAGTGTTTTTGTTCACATATACATGAATGTGAGAGATTTGTATGCATGTGGTCTATGAGTTCAACAAAAGCCTCATATTTCACATCTTTGGCTGATGAAATATCTTTAAAACGTAATGTTCATGCGATGAGATCAAAAAGGAAAACCATCTCGCCTCTCACCAAGGCAATCACCTTAACAGCTATGCGTGGAAGAACCGAATACTAAAAAGGAAATAGGATCCATTGAAAAGATCTAAAATTAGTTAACTACTACATATCTGTCAAATGAGATATTGCCTGGATGCACTTAGTTAGCCATACCAGTAAAGGGATTTACTTGAAATATTTATGATATTAGCTGAATAACTTACGGAAAATCATTAAATTCTATTTATTTTTTTGCTTGAACAATCTAATTCAGGCTAAAATCCACCAAATTTTGTTTTGGACATAGGTACGTAAATAATCAATATTTTAAAGTAACGTGTGGAAACAAGTAATTCTGTTGTCAAAACAGTCTTATCTGTCACTCAACTACCCAAGTCACATGAAGAGGACAAAAAAAACTACTCTAATTCAAGAATACAGATTGGAAGGCATAAGCCCACAGCCAGCAGAACAAAATATACTAAGCAATTTATGCTTTAGTGACAATATACTTAGTAGAACAAAAAATATAAATTTCGTGTAAATAGTCTTTTACACTTCTAGTAGCTTTGAAACGACAATGCACCACATTCTAAGAGCGAGACTAGAAAAATTATGAACAGAAAACTAAAAAGGAAATTAAAAACTACTAAAGTATATATATGAATGGGTAACATCTCCTATCCAATTTGAAAGATAAATTTGATAAGCATGCGAAAGTAGTTAGCTAGCTTGAACAAGCTTCAAAAACTTCAAAAAAGAGATTGTGCAATAAGCATAAAACCAATGGTAACCGAGTACACAAATGCACTGCAGCAACAGACAGACTGATGGGACAAGCAGACAAAAGCCACTGTTAACACCAAGTAAACTTCGCCAAAAGAAACAACCACAGGAACTACAAAATTGGCCGAGTATAACTAGATTACAGGGTTGGTTAAACAGTAGCTTTTTTCACTATGAACTGGGTATGAAAATAGCGAATTGCCATGTCAATAGTAGCAATTTGATACCTTTTAACAAAGTAACCTATAAAAACCCCAAAAGACTGATGCTTCCTGCATCTGGCTGCCATTTACCTATGAAAAACGAAAAAGAGGAGCAAAGAACATAGGTGGAGGCGAAAAGATTAAACCTGCTGGCGTTTTCTTTCTTCCTTTCATTTCTCTTAGCGGATTTCGACTTGGGCATGGCCTCCGTCACCGGAACATAGCCCGGGGGCACCTCCATCAGCGAACCCATCTCCTTCCTCATCTGCAGCCGCCACAACCGCACCAATCAGTCCCAAAAGTAAAAAATATAAAGTGAAGTAAAATAAAAAAGGAAATGCGAGCAAACAAACGTACGATGGCGCCTTTGGGCTGGTAAATGGCGACTTCTTCTTGAGGGATGTATCCAGCCCTAATTCGAATCGGTTTCCGGAGGGTACCGTCAGGCCGTCGGGTCGGGGCAAGGATTCTCTCGCCTTCCTTTAGTGGTTTTGCCAGCTCCGCCGCATTTTCTTCTACTACACCACCATTGCACTTGGCGCTGCTCGCCATTGTTTTGCTTGTTTCGAACTTCAAAAGAGCTTTTTTTTTTCTCTTTAATTAATCGCCATTGTATACACGATTGCGAATCATAAAACGATTATCCTACGATGACGATTGGATTTTTAGCGACAATTTTCACGGCATTTTCATATATAAAGATTTTTTTATTATAAATTTATATAGAATTTGGCTCGGTGTAATATTATACCCGATCACGATTCATGAACGGCCCATTATTGTTCTTGAATCATTAATTCGAAGTTCAAATAGTGAATGATGATTTGTCGGTTCTGTGGGTTTAGATGGTTCATTAGCGATTCATGAATTGCCGGTGCAGTTTCAGTCGACAATTGTATTATGATTCGTCTTCAGGTTACGGTTCATACCACGATTCATGTCATGATTTAGAACACATTGCATACGTCTTCCTAGATTTCCGGTTATGAAAGATGGACTTATGGCCGTGAATCAGAAGAAGCATCAAGGTCGTTTTTCTAATTCATGGATGATAGGATCTTTAAGGTCCAAACAATAACCAGAGGCCGGGGTCGTAATTGTTTTGGACCAAAAGCTTTAGATTAAAAAAATTTCCTCAAACCTTAAAATAAGATGTGTAGTTGATTTAATCCCCAATATATTAGGTTAGATCGAAAATCAAGTGGTTAATTGCGAAATAAAAGTATGGAATGATTTAGATCAAATCAATTAAGCCAGATAAGCAATGCAGTGACATGTTTTGATCAGAATGCAGTAACACTTGAGTTGAACAAAATAAGAAGAGAGGAATAGCATTTGTGAAGCTTTCCGTATAGAGTAATATCCATTACATGCTCTAGAGCAACATCCATACATATATATGAAGAAGAAGAGCCTTATCCGCACTACTAGTAAATCTATTCTTGGATTTGCTGAGAATCTACTAACCAACTAATTAATACACCTACAACCATTGGATGAGAAACCACATAGATGGCTAGGATGATGCCACATCATTATTATTCTTAACACCCCCCTCAAACTCAAGGGTGGGGGAACCACATTGAGTTTGCTGTTGAAATTTTGAAATTGAGTAGTTGTCAGTGGTTTAGTTAGGCAGTCTGCCAGCTGATCAGCTAATGGCACATAGGACATATTTAGTTTTTTTTTTGTTTAAGACTTCATTTCTGACAAAATGCACATCAATCTCTATGTGCTTGGTTCTAGCATGGTATACTGAATTCTGAGCCAGGAATGACGCACTAGTATTATCACACCAAGCTGTAGGGGCAGCAATAAGTTTAGCATGTAGTTCAGCAAGAAGATAAGTAATCCATTTTATCTCAGCAGTGAGATTTGCTAATTCTCTATATTCAGATTCTGATGAAGTTTGTAGAATTACAAACACAAAATAAAATGCGGAATTAATATTGATCAAGTAAAAGTTACAAGTTAATTACAATGCAACTGGGTATTTATAGCTTCATACACCTAATGGATCAGTTAGAAGTAAGTTACAAACGGTTATAACAAACTATAACCGCTTTATAGTTTACATTATACTGAAAGTGATCAAGAAGAGGCCGAGGCTTCCATCTTGTCAAAGAGGCTTCATACTATCGTGAGTTCTTTGGTGTCTTCATATCATCGCGACTTGTGCACTCAAAGATTCATTTCACCAATATATCAGTAACACCCCTCATGCCGAGAGTGGTACATGAACAGCTTGCACTCAAATTCCTTTCAAAGACTTGAATTCTGGAAGATCTTTGAAACTCCTAATTTATCTAGTAGATAAGAGAAAATAGGTGTATCAAAGGCCTTGGTAAGGATGTCAGCTATTTGTTCTTTTGTATTGACTGGAAGAAGTTTGATGAGCCATGATTTGACTTTGTCTCTCACAACATGGCAGTCAATTTCAATATGTTTGTTTATTTCATGAAAGACAGGATTGTGAGCAATGTGCATTGCACTAGCATTGTCACAAAATAATAGAGCAGGTAACTGAACTGGAATTCGTAAATCCTGTGGTATATAAATAAGCCACTGGATTTCACAAACTGCATTTGCCATGGCCCTGTACTCAGCCTCTGATGAGCTTCTAGCAATCTGGTCATCAGCAGAGAACAGAGTTATTCTCAGCAGAGATGTTGTTTTCGATGAGAATTCTATGATCAACTCATCAATGGGAAGGATTGTTTGGCGAAACTGATCTTTGGCCGAGAGAATCGATAAGAAGGGTGGAGCTTCAGGTGGAGTCAACTGAGATGCAACACTCAAATTTGAACAAAGTCGGTTTCATATCGATCTGATTCTTGAACGAATCGAATCCAAGCCAGTCTGCTGAACATGGGTCAGTTGAGCATCAAACTGATATTGGTCAGCAAGTATAGCTGTCAGCAGAGCTAGAAGATAAAATGTTGGGATACCTCCCAGAAGGTAGGGTTTGATGATTTGGCTGGATATGCATTTCAAGTTGCAGAAGAGGTGGATGGTTTGAACCTTCTACTTACAAGGAAACAGTGACATATTCTGAGTCATCTCAATGGATTGCTGCCATGGGAGATGAAATGGAGTTATTACTGAAGAATCAGACTTGGGATCTTATTAAATATCCAAATTGATAAAGAGTTGTTACATGCAAATGGATCTTCAAGAAAAAGAAGGAATGATCTTAGCGTAAGAGTCAAGTATAAGGCACGCTTGGTTGCTGTGAGGTTCAATCAGAAAGAAGGGTGGACTTTGATGAGATATTCTCACCAAAAGAGTCGACATACTTCAATCAGAGTGTTACTAGCAATGGTGGCACATCAAGATCTTAAACTTGAGCAGTTAGATGTGAAGACAACTTTTCTACATGGTTAGGTAGACAAAGAGATATACATGACTCGGCCAGAGGGATTTCAAGTTCCTGGTAAAGAAGCATTTGTTTGTAAGCTGAAAAAGTCCTTGTATGGTTTGAAGCAGGCTTCTATAAAAGGTTTGACAATTACATGATCCAGCTAGGTTATAGCAGAAGTCCTTATGATTGTTGTGTCTGCAATAGTCAGCTAGAAGATGGATCATACATCTATCTTGTTCTGTATGTGGATGATATCTTTGATAGTTTGCAAGAAAGAAGTCGATATTCGAATCTGAAAGACCTTCTTAGTCTTTGAATTTGAAATGAAAGATTTGGGTGCAAACAAGAAAAACTTGGGGATGGAGATCCGGAGATAGAAGCCGGAAGAAATGTTTTTATCTCAAAGCAGGGCTATATACAAAAGATTTTGGCCAAGTCAGTATGTCACCAGAAATCCAATAGATACTCCCTCAGCATCAAATGTTCATTTGTCAGTTTATGCTTCACAGTCAGCTTAGGAGAAGGAATATATGTCAAGAGTTCCCTATGCTAGTGCAGTTGATAGTCTGATGTATGCAATGGTATGCACTAGGCCTGATCTGGCTCAGGCAGTCAATGTTGTCAGCAGGTTTATGGCTTAACCTGGAAAGGAACACTGGAAAGCTGTGAAAAGAATGTTCAAGTACCTTAGGGTACAACTGATGTTGGTCTCATTTATGGAGGTGATAATCAGAGTTTGGTCACATGATACTGTGATGCTGATTATGCAGGTGATGTGGACATAAGAAAATCAATGACTGGTTATGTTTTCATATTGGGGAATTTAGTTGTCAGCTGGAAAGCAACTTTGCAAGCAACAATGCATGGCTTTATCAACTACTGAGGCAGAGTATATGGCTCTTACTGAAGCAGTCGAGAAAGCAATCTGGTTGAAGGGTCTAGTGAGTGATTTGAGGCTACATCAGACTCAAGCTGAGATTTATTGTGACAGTTTAAGTGCAATTTGTCTAGCTAAGGATCATGTTCATCATGAGAGAACCAAGCATATTGATGTGAGATATCATTTTCTAAGAAATGAGAAAAGGGTTGTAGTGAAGAAGATCAGCACCAAGGAAAATCCTGCTGATATGATTACTAAACCAGTTCAACAAAGCAAGTTTCAGTTGTGTTTGGACTTGCTTAACATTCAAAGCTTATAATCAGTTTTGGAACTCACTCAACAGGCGTGTCACCGAGTGGATTCCGTGGAGAAGTCTGGTACAAGTACATCCTGGCATTGACGAATGCATCTGGTACAAGTACATCTGATATGCAATATGGTGACATTGAATGAGAGTTCAAGTCAAGGTGGAGATTTGTCAGTTTTGTGACTTGATCTCTAAAACTGGTGGAACTAATCTGAAAGTCAGTTTTGTGAAGTGAAACTGAGTTTTGGTGGAAACTGAGTTTGCTGAGTTCTACATCTGAGTTGGTTGATTACAAGGGAAAAGTGAGTTTCTAGAAAAGTGAGTTTTCATCTGGTGGAGTCAGTTTGAGCTGGGATCCACATCTGGGGCATTTATGACAATCCGACAGAGATCCTATGGCGGCTAAGGTTTAGGGATTTGTGTCTATAAATACCATCAATTGTAATCAATGATGTGTGTTTTTCAAGAGTGAGAAAATTCTTGTAACTTCATGCATAATAAAATATCTCATTTTTTCTCGCCTGTGGATTAGTCGGCACAACGCCAGATACCACGTTAAATCACCATGTTCTCTTTGTTTCTATGTTTTATCAATTTCTGCCTTATTTTTGTTAGATTGCATCTGTTTTATCTTTCTTAAACTGCAAGTTTCTCGTTTGTGTTTCAACAGAGACTCTGTAAATTAGAAAAACGTGTATTTAAAACCGTAAAATCGAGTATTCGTTAAGAGTATCTAATGCGAGTGCTTTAAGGCACCTGAAAAAACCCCAGTGTTATAACAGGATAGAGAATCCAGATGCAAGATAGATAATTAGTATATGCAATCTAACAGCAAACAATCACACAAAGATAACAAAAAGAACACAAGATTTAACGTGGTTTCCGGCATTGTGTCGACCACTCCACGGACAGAAAGAGTTATTTTATTATGCACTGAATTTCAGAAGGATTACACACTTTACAATGATCAATACAATTGGTATTTATAGGCACATATCCTTAAACCATAACCGCCAAGAATCTTTGCCGGATTGCCATAAATGCCCCATATGTTGTGTCACTCTGCTGATACAACTCAGCTGATCATTGCCCCGATGTAGAACTCAGTTGTACCCAAAACACTCTGCGATCCCCGCCATCCTATCCTCCAAAGACACTGCCTTCGTGAGCAGATCGGCGACACGAAGAAAGCTCAGCAGACTTCCCAGCTGGCTTTCACAGACTTGGATACACTTATCAGCTGGCCATCACTCAGCTGATTACCAGGTTTATTCCACCAGATGTAGAGTTTAAGTCATTTTGCTGGCACCAGTGCTAATGAACAACGAGTAGTGATATAGACACAACCGTTGTGACTCAATGAATGCCACAACATGTATCTACACCGTTGATTCCTAACGTAGAATCATTGATCATCATTACTATATCATGATCAATTGTGTAGATGTACATTGTGGCATTCGTTGTATCACAACGATTGTGTCTCTATCATTACTCATGAACAATTCATAAACGATGTGACAAATACAATTAATGAAACAAATTATATTCTCAATAAAACATTTTTTCGAACTAACCGTTCGTTAAAAAATAAAAAAACGGCAAATCCTTCTTCTATACGGAAAGGGAAGTAGTATATAGGAGTCGGAAAATTAAGAATACATAAACAAGTTTCCCTCTCGAATTCGGATTACCATAACAAGGGTTATTGCCCCTCTATATAAACAGCACTCCTTTGCATTATTCTTCCACCAATTAATATTTTGCTTAATTAATTAGGATCTTTTATTTATTTTTCAAGATAATTGCGTGTCGCCCTCTAGTTAATCTTCTTGTGTTAGTTAGTTATTGTGAGTGGTAGTTCAACAGTGAGAAGAATATGTCGATGATGTCAAGCTTCCTGTTTGCCGACAAACACTTTTTAATTTTACCCCCATTACTTGACAAGGAAATAACGCCACCAGCATCGTCGTCGTGGACGGTGGATACGCAGAATAAGCAAAAGGAGGAAAAGACGATCACTAAGAATGAGGGCGGAAGAGAAAGGAATTCGGTGGTGGAATTTGAACTCAATCCCGCCATGGACGGTTTTTGGTTTGAGACTTTTAAATTATCAAATCCTCATGCAGGACGTCAAAGGGCTCTTTTAGATTAACCATATTTTTTTTCCCTGTTTTATTAAAGTAGGATTAACGTACTTCAGGTTGTAATCTTTTTTTGAAGGCTTTATTTGTTTTATAAATTTTATTCGTTTGTAATTTTTATTTGATTGTTTTTCCTAAAAGAAACAAAAAATACACACTTACCCTTGTTGGCAATTTTATTTGATTCGGTTGGTAAATATATCATAAACGGAATCAAAGTTTATGTTTTAATCAGGCGTCATGGCCTTTAAGTGTGCTTGTATTTTAAATTCCGTGTATGATATCTTGCATCGACCACATGTCATAGACTCAATTAATCTAGTTTTGCTCTCCATACTCGATCTAATAGCTAGCATAAGAGCATCTCCAAGAGAGAGGAATTCCACCACCAAATAAATTTCTTCCAACACAAGAAATTAACCAAAGAATGGTGGAGATACTAATCTACCAAGAATTCTACTGGAAAAATGAGGCACATCAAATCACCATTCATTTTTTTTTTCCTTCTCTTTATGAAAGATGAACGGATTTTTATTATTTTTTTTCTTTTTCTTTTTCTTTGTCTTTTCCAATGTAATATCTTAAAAATGTAATTCAAAAATATAAATAAAATTATTTGATAATTTATATCATTATAGATGTTATATGATAATATTTAAAAAAAATGTGCAGAAACCCTTATAGATTTGCTTTAAATATTTTAATATTATTATATTTTATTTAAAATTAAATTAAATTTTATTTAAATAAATTTTTTTTTTACTAATAACAATTTGTCACGAAAATAAAATGCACAACTAAATAATAATACATTTATTTTTATTATATAATTGAATTTTAGGATGGAATATTCTAAGAATATCCTTATTTGATGTAGAATCATTGGAGTTGACGGATAAAATTTGATGTAAAAGTCCCGGCAAATTGATGATTTGGTGTATTTTTTGCCGGAGGCCGTTGGAGATGCTCTAATCGACCCGGTTTTGGAACCACCGACCCTTCAGTGTTGACACCGCCGGGTCGGCATGTAGTACTACTGAAGGTTCGGTATTGGCGGTAGGTGTGTATATTGTCCGGTTTTCCGGTTTTTGCTGATTTTTGAAAGTACATCATTTTCTTACTGTTTCAAAATTTACAAATTAAAATCGAATCAAAACAAGGTAATAAAACTTTATCCGGCACCGTTTGGATTGGTTTATAATATATATATATATATATATATATATATATATATATATATATTAAAAATACTTATCTATTAAGCTAATAGATAAGCCACAAAGATTACCGAGGTTCAACAGAGTCACTCCAAAATAGTAAAATGTCAAACTCCAAACAAATGTAATGTTAAACCAAACAATCAATGCCTATCTAAAGTTATTTAATGGTTGATCTTTCCAAATATCCCAATCTAAAGAAAATTTGTCGCATCGCTTATTGATCCAAGAAAAACTGAGAGTTTAAATTTCTCCAAGCACATCATCTACCGAAGCAAGCTTTGAGTTGAAGATGAGATTGTTCCTTCTTTTCCATAAGCTCCAACACGTGATTTTTTATGATAGCGTCCCATACATTTGATAAATTCATTTGTTTCATGCACAAAGGTACTACTTGTAAAAGCGGTCCCCAATCCACAGTTGTATGTAATGAAACACGCCACCAAGAAAAACTTTGTTCCAAGCCGTCTTTGCAAAAGGACATCGTAAGAATAAATGAGTTTCGTTCTCCCGGTCCAACCCACAAGACATGCAAACGAGGCTAGTAAGACTGATGCCTCTTATCGATACATTACTAATATTGGGAAGTCTACATTTAGCTGCTTTCCAATTAAGAATGCTTACTTTAGAGGGAACAAAGCTATTCCAGCGAGTTGAAGAGACACCTATCAAGCGAGGAACATCAGTTTCCAGTAGCAAGTTCTTTATATTTGACAATGGAGAAGACACCATGGGGATCAAGCTGGGGTCCAAGACGGAGCATCCGAATGATTTTTACCCAAGAAAAGATCGGAAAATAAGCTAAAAGATCAACAAGTTCTCCTGATTCCCTTCCTCTTATCTCTTCTCCAGTCCCACACCCAACTCCAAGTGCCTTCATTCTTTTTCCATCGCTCCCCCACTACACACTCCTTTTCACTAGCAAGGTTAAACAGTTGTGGGAAACGTTGACAAAGAGGCTCATCCCCAACCCAAACATCCCTCCAAAATTTATTATGCTTTCCATCTCTCTGTCAGGTTTTATGCCCGAAAGACAATTTGTAATTGTTTTATTTAAATAAATGACAGAATTTATTTCATCTTATTTATTCGCATTTATTGCCAATATGTATACACTACAGAAAACCCTAAGTACCTCGTTTATGTAATCACATAACTCAGTGTATGGCTATACACAAGAGGATTGAGTTAGTGAGATGTACTTAAAATTAACTTAGTCCGTAGCGTTTATTAATCTGAGTATGGGTCTCATGATTAATTTGCTAGTAATGCGCCCAGAACACTTTACGGTGTGACAGTCTTATCCGGATCGCTTGTCGGTAATAGGAAATACTAGTGGGGCATTTATATTGATGATTATCATATAGTATTGGACCGATTTGATTTGAGTTCTCGATATAATTCCGTAATCGAGAAGTCTTATCGAATCACAAGATGATCATATATGGATTAATCAATCTGAGGTGATCACTGAGACAACCGCTTAGACTAGGGTAGAGTTTGATGTGTTAGTAAGGATCACTTCGCATGATGTGGGTCCAACACTTCGTTGGCTCTATTCGGAATGAGTGAGTGGTCCGTGTTATCACAGATATGGAATCCATTCCTTCCTCGGCAGGCGATGATGCAGACGAGTTCCTTTATTTGTTGGCCCTAAAAACGATCGATGGGCCCGATTCATACTATATTGGTTATGAACTAATTGATCACTAGGGGGTTAATGGTAAATAAGGATAATATGTTTCGAGAAGGGTTTTACGGAAATATCCCGAATCGAAGTGAGCGATCTATGGAGGATTTATCCGTATGTAATGATTATATCAATGGGCGATTTCGACTCATAAATTGAGTGTAAGTTATCTATATTCGATAGAGTTCGATTTGGGTTTATGGTGGTGTAATCCCGGAATTAATAGGTTGGATATAATTATTCATGCGTCGATTTAATAATTTTATTCGACTTATTGTAAACTAATTGAATATGGGTCCATGGTCCCCGACGTGGCTCTAATATAGCATATAGGCTTTCTCGTCGTTGCACTCAATTATAATTAAATAGTTGGATTGGACTATTTAATTGATATGTGAATTAATTGTTTAGTTGGACTAAATAATTAAATACACGGAAAAGATATTTTTCGTGGACTCGGCCCAAATTGGTGTGTTGACCTTTTTAACCTAATTGGTCAAATATAGAAATATGCGCATGACTTATTTGACTAAGTGTTGGGGCGCATATTTGCATTAATATATTATTAAGAAATTAGTTTTCTTGGATAATTATTTAATGTGTGATTTATCTTTTATTTGTTAAATGATAATTCATGGAATATTAGATAATAATATGATTTATCCTAATTTGTTTGGGATAATTATTTTATTTATCTTTTATTTAGAAAAAGGATTAATGTAATAATTATCTCTTAATTATTTAATCCTTGGAGGTTAAGTTTTACTCTCCTATATAAAAAGAGTTCTCCCAAGCCTTTTGACAATTACAATTCACGCCATTTTATTGGAGAAAAATAGCTTAGAATTTTCGGCTATTTTCCTTGGGTTTCGAGTTGGAATAATCTTCGGGATTATTCCGGTAGCATATCAAGGAGGTTCGGCGGCGGGAAACACCATCCACTTGGTGTTGCTGGGAGACACACGTTGGAAGACGGTGGCTGCTCAATCTCGTGTTCAAGGAGCCTTTTGTTCTTGGAGTTAAGCACCATAAAAGGTAGGCTCCTAAACCCCCTTGTAGATTTAGATCTTTAATTTATGTTCTTTGTTTTCGTTTAGATCTAGATCTGATGCATTCCGCTGCGTAATCGGGTCAATCTATGATTGATCCGACGATATTACATCTAACACTCTCACCTTCCATCTAATGTACAAAACAAGGTTCACTCCCTTAGTTTCAATCTTTTCCAACTTCCCTATTATACTACCCCAAAGTTTTCCTTTTCTGCCTATCCAAGTTCATGATTAAAACCTCCCCCTGCCATATAACAATTGATGATATTCCTCCATATGCTCTCCTTTTCCGAAAGAAATCTCCACCACCACTTTGGGGGGGAGTGAAGTGTATACTATATTAGCTAGAGTAACTTATATGCATTATCTATATTAATATTTTTGAGTGAATAACTCTCAATTGACCCACTTCTTTACAATTACCCGACCCAAACCCGGGGTTTTCCCACAAAAAAAAAAATCTTATTTTCAGATTAAAAAAATAAAGAAAAAACAACACGTGGTTTTTTTGTTTTTTTTTTCTTCCCCTTTCCAGGTTTTGCGAAACTTCCCCACCTCCTCCTCCTTCCATAACTCCCTCGCTCCTCAATCTCACCCTACTCTCTTCAATCTCCCCTACTCTTAAAATTCATTTTCCATATTCCCGGTGTAACCACTCCACGTCTCCTCCCTAAATAGAAGCCCTTTTCGGATACACTGACTCTCAAGGAAGACGGCTGCTGGTATGTAGCAGGAGCAGGTGTGGGGATGCCCGAGTTCTTTCCAACAGAGAAGATCAACGTTTTGGTTTTGTTGAGCGGTCTACATTCAAGGTAAATTTCCCTTTCTTCTTCTACTTATAAGATTTTTTTTTTAATTTCCTGCTTATTCACTTACCATTCATTAAGGCCCTGAAATTCTCCCTAAATCCCTACACCCACCTTCCGAAAACTCCCAACAATAAACAGTTCTTCATCTGCCTATTTGGATTTTAATCATAAACCAACCCAACTACTTCCCTTTCATATGCTTATTCAGTTTGTGTTTTCGCGCAGATATCTTCATATCTTCATATCATTCCCTTCTACGCACAGCGGCACATATGGCACTCAATTTTTTTTGTCTTTTAATTTTTTTATGTATATTTTGACCAATCTTGATTTTTTTAATCTCATCTGGGCTTTCAGATAATAATCAAATGTCTGCTCTGCATATTCTGAATTTATTTGAATTGGATTTGTCCAAATTTCTATGGGCCGGCTAATTTGATTTCATTGAATTGAATGAATTTTATATGATTTGATCATTTACATGAAAATTTTTGTTGGCTTCTTTAGAAGGTCTTGCACTGTTGAGTTTTTAAGCGTCACAAAAGAATGCTCAAGGTTCTATCTTCTTTCCTACTACTTTTTCTGCTCCAAATTTCATTTAACAATAGTGTGACATATCTATATATTTTTGAAGAAAACTAATCATGTAGGTCGACATCTTCTCACTAATGGTTAGAGATGAAGCTGCCTAGATGGCTCTCTACTTTCTGCACTCTCAAACTCTCTTAGAAACGACCGACTTTAAACTTCATATTGTGAGTCCATTTGTTGTTTTTCTTCTTATACATGTTATTGACAAACGGAATGTCTGATTTCTTTACCTTCTTCTCTGCAAACCAACCACACAACAACTAAAAATTTCCCTGTTGACAACCCTCAATTCAAGAGGAGGCTTGAGTGCAAGGTATAAATTAATAAGCAAGTGATTGTAGTTGATGAAAACCGGAGACATTCAAATATTTTCGTAATGATACATTCTTGATTTAGTACAAGACTTAATTTGTGAAGTTCGGTAGGGGTGGGAGACGGATGTTTTTCGTCATTCTAAAATGATAACGTTTTCCTCGGTCATTTTTACAGATTCCAGTAGAGCTATTTGGTGGGAATATACATCATGGCCTTTTTTCATCTACAGTAAAACCTCTATAAATTAATAAAGTTGGGACCGGAAGATTTTATTAATTTAGAGAGGTATTAATTTATCGATAAATTAATAATTATTAATGTATAGAGAGTTTTTGATATCAAACAAAATTAAATTTTAATTATATAAATTAAAAGGGGTAAATGTCCAAAAGGACACATATTAGACTTAATTAGGCAAATAGGACACTAAGAAATTTTATTTGGTTATAAGGACACATAATTAACACATAGACCAAGCTACCATTTATTAATAATAATAAAAAAACTGCCGCTGAAATAGAATAAAATGAGCAAAGCGCGAAAGCAGAGTTGTTGTTTTGATCTGTTTTTTTTTTAAATTTACTTTTTGTGTATGCTAAAAAAAGCTTTTATTTTTTATTTTTTATTGCATGCTGGAAAAGGGTTAGTTTTTTTTTTCCGGTGGCTGCTGCATTGACCACCGCGATGAATTGACCATTTTGATGCAACGACCACCTCGACGAAGTGACACCGCGATGCAGAGACACCACATTGACCACCGCGATGAATTAACACCGCGAACCACCATGATGCAGTGACCACCCCGATACAACGACCACCGCGATGCAGTGACCATCCCCGATGCATTGACCACCTCGATGCAGAGACACCGCGATGAAATGACACCGTATTGGAGAGACACCGCGATAAAGTGATACCGAGATGATGAGCCACGGCGATGAAGTGACACCGCGATGCAGAGACGCTGCCATGCACTGACAACCGCGATGCAGTGACCAGCCCCGATGTAGAGACAACGCGATGCAGTGACCACCCCGATGCAGAGACATCTCGATAAAGTGACAACATGATGCAGTGACCACCCCCGATGCAGAGACACCTCGATGAAGTGACACCACGATGCAGAGACGCAACAATGCAGAGACACCACGATCCAGAGACACCGCGATGCAGTGACCACCCCCAATGCAAAGACGCCGTGATGCAGAAACACCGCGATGCACCGACAACCGCGATGTAGTGACCACTCCCGATGCAGAGACAACGTGATGCAGAGACCACCCCCGATGCAGAGACACCGTGATGCAGAGACACGTCGATGAAGTGACACCGCGATGATTGACCACCCCAGGTCCATTGATTACCCCGATGCATTGACCACCCAATGCAGTGACACCTCTGATGCAGAGGCGCCTTAATGAAGTGACACCGTGATGCATTGACCACCCTAGATCCATTGACCACCGCGATGCAGTGGCCACCTCCGACGCAGAGACACCACGATGCAGTGACCACTCCCGATGCAGAGACACCGTGATGCAGTGACCAATCCGATGCAGAGACACCGCGATGAAGTGACACTGCGATGTAGAGACATGACGATGAAGTGACACCACGATGCAGAGACACCGAGATGCAGAGACACCACGATTAACTGACACCGCAATGTAGAGACACCGCGATGAAGTGACATCACGATGCAGTGACATTTGATGATCCGACACCACGATGAATCAACACCGTGATAACCTTTAAATTTTTCCGACTTAATTTCAGAAAATCGATTACTTTTCTTCATTAAATCGACTTCAAACGGCTATATCTTATGATATAAAACTACGATCAACATAATTCTTTCACACTAATTTATATTTTTTCATCCTCTTTATTCTGATATATCATTTTATGAAGTGATGCTTTATGCAGTGACACTCAACGACACCAACATTTTATGAAATGACATCCAATGACAAGAACATTTTCTGAAGTGACACCCTATACAGTGACACGCAATGGCACAAACATTTTATTCCAAATCATTCTCAAACCCATTATCCAATTCATGTAATTGCACCAATTTTCTTCCAAGACTTCAATATCATTTTCAACAAATTTCCATGAAACCAAATTAAATCCAAGAACTATTTTTGATTTTGTCCCAAGATAAACTCATACGGACTTGGTGATATTTGTTACTACAAGTACTAAGCAGTCCAATGCATATATATGTTTTTTTATTAACTAAAATTTTCAGCATCAATCTCCAATTGCAAGTCGGTTGTTATATTTTATTAAAAAATAAATGAATTCTAAGAAAATAATCAAGCTCACGAGCCGAATCGAGATATATCAGGTACTTAGCGAGTCGAGTTTGATCATGCCTTTTATGGCTCGATCAAGCCCAAACTTTTTTAGTCGAGCTCGAGCTCGAGCTCTAGGGCGTATCGACTTGACTCGACTCGATTACACCCATAATGTGAATGACACTACATTTATTATACAAATTTTCCAAAACAAGTTGCCTATTTGCTCTCAAAGCTGGTAAAGAAAAGTAATGTACAGCTCAAAGGATGGAAACACTAACCAAAAAATAAAAAACTTATTAAGTTTTGTAGCTTACATTCAAAACAAACAAACAGAAGATTGCTACAGCATAATCTCCACTAACCATAATTTCATCAAGTTTCTAAACCTCAAAATAAGCATTCGGCTTTTCCTCAAATGACTTTGCAGCCTGAAAACAACACATACACATATGACTACTCTTCCGAATCCAGGCAACCATCAACTAACTCTGGAGGGTGAAAGCTGCACCATTTTTATTAACTACGCCCAGGGCCGGCCCTCGCTTGTATTGGGCTTAAGACCAAATCCTCGAATTGGGTCTTTTAGTTGAAATTGTTTTTTTTAAAAACATACTTATTGTTAGATATTTTTTTATAAATAAATATTTTGGTTATCGTTTGCATACGAGTTGCCGTACGAATTAATGTTATCGCAACGAAGCGGGTTCGACTCGCCTGTCGTCGCGGTGGGTTGAGGAGCGGCGTCCCTTGCGGCGGGTTGAGGGGCGGCGCCAACTCGTGGGGGGTTCGGGGCAACGCCCGAAACCTAAACCAATGCATGCATCAGTTCATGAAGGGATATGCATTTTCAGATACATGCATTTTCGAACTGATATGTACTTACCTTTTGTGTAAGGGTTGCATGCTTTCATCCGGTGCAAGGAGTACATCCATTCGTTTATGAGGTACTTGCAACCTATAAAAGGCATAAGTATGAAGACGAAAATCCACAAATTTGACAACATCATTAGAAAAACTTTGAGTGTTCTCGGGTTTAATTCAAACAAGTCACTGTTTGAATCAAACACCCCCATTGTATCCTGAAAGAGATTTTCATTTGATCCCTTAGTGACAAATCGTGTAGGACAAAACATCTCTTAAAAGACAACGTTATTAACGTGCCTTGGAGTTTCTAATTCTCTGTCAAATCCTAAGTACTACATTTTTTCCAACAATTATCGCGTTTTTACAATCCGTAAATGCAAAAAAATAATAAAACTTGTTTGTATATATCTATTTTTTTGGGCAAGTAAAATTTTTTATTGGGGCCTTTATCAATTAGAGTAAAAAAAAAATTGGGCCTTTATCAAAAAAGAAAAATAGCATATTATATTAGGTTGAATCGGATTAAATCTACACGATTTTTTTTTCTTTTAGCGAAACATTGGGCCTAAGACCCGGGTCTCGCCGGCCTTAGCATAGGGCCGGCCCTGACTACGCCGCTGGACGCCCAAAATCAATGGCAGCAACGGCAACAATGACTAAACTAGCTCTATCTGAACTGCAGAAATTGAAAGCAAAATAAATTATAAATATAAAAGATTGAAAGCAGAAACATAGACAAAAACAATGAAAATAGGGACCCAAGTTAGTGCCAGCAAGAAGGAAACAACAAAATTAGCTCCAAGATTTCAACCACGTGAAAGACAGAGAAGTTGAAAAGAGCATTACAAACCAATATACCAAATAACTAATTCAAAGAACTCATACATTAAGAATCGCAAGATTTCTCGAGATACACTTGGGTTCAAATGTTTTGAATTACCATTAATGACGGCATCATGAACCACTCGCTCAGCCATCTGATTCCTCAAATATTGAGCACTAGATAGCAAACTAAAGCAATACTACAACAGCAACCGAAATAATGCAACAATTATTACATTCTACAACCACCATGCATCTCCAAAGATGTAAGGAACAAGGTCATACGCAATGCATCGAAAGACACTTTGCAATCACACTAGCTAGATTGAGGACTGAAGAACTATCACCTATTACATCAAACGAAAATAAAAAAAAATGAATTTATTAAGAGGTAAACACATGAGTGACAAAAATTAACCTCACTCATTATTCAGATTGAGTGGATTCAACAAATCATGGCTACCAGTTGCACTGAGTCACAAGAATTAACCTCACTTGGGAGTTGGGAAACACCACCTCACTAAACCTTTGAGTGACATCTTATGCAACGATTTATGCAAAGGACACCCACCTTATGCATCGTTTTATGCAAAGTGACACCCAATGACACCAACATTTCAAGTGACACCTTATCAAACCAATTTAAGGAACATCAAATTCTTATCAAACCAATTTAAGGAAAATCAAAACCATTATCGCATTCATATATCCAACCAGGAGTTCGGATTCTCTATGTGACGAGCGTAAAATGATCCGTCCCCAAAGACTCCATCTAATATATTACTTCTATATCGCAACTAGATTTCAAGCAAAAACAGACAATTCGTATGATATTAAACAAATCATTCATCTAATCTAAACTATCACATAAAAAAAGTAACTTCAAACTATTTCCAGACTCACAGTGAACTTGTCAAAACACATAAATATGCTCATACCGAATGAAATACTAATATAGCAATTCATGTACGATATTGAAACAACGATTCAAATCAAAACAAATAAATTTAGAAGAAATGACCAAGTAATAAAAGAACACCGGAATCAAGATAAAAATTCATACTTTCACAACGTAATCCATCTCGGCGAACTTGAAAGCGATGCCTGCATAACGGAACAACGGGGAAACAAAAGAACAAGCATGGGAGAAGGAACCGACGTCAAGACTAGCTTCGTCGAGAGTACTTTGGGAATTCAAACTGCTCGACAAACCATTGAAGGCCTCCGCCATTCGCCTCAGTCGTTTCTCTCCGCCGTTGCCACTTGCCATCTCCGGCAACTGCTTGTATGATTTGCCGGGATCTTTCTTTGCCCAGGTCGCCATAAATAAGGGAAAAAAGGAGGATAATGCTGGGTTGTAACCAAGGGCAAAATTGGAAAAGCAAATGAAATGTGTCCTTATAAACAAATAAGATTTAAGTGTGTCCTAAATGCCTATTAAGTGTTCAAAGTAGTCCTTATAAACAAATATCCAAAATTTAAATTGAATGAACTGTATGTATTATACTTAATTCAATGTACAGTATATTAGTTACAAATTCAATGTACTGTACATACAAGATTCAGTGTACATACATTAATTTGATTCATTGTATTTTTACAACAAAAATATTCAGAGTATAATAGTGATAGCATGTACTACCGTGTATATAAAAAAGAAAAAAAAAGAAACAACTATACCAAACAATGGCTTCTCATCTAAAAGGTGTCGCAAAAGCAACAATGACTGATGAAATAAGAAAATCATTATGTGAGTACAAAAGAGATAATTCATGCACTCAGAAAGATCTCCAATTGTGACTCGAGGATAAGTTTCATCTAAAAGTTAGTCAAGGTATTTTACAAAATTGTAACATATATATTTTTGTGATTATGGAGAATTATTAATTTATGATATTATTGAGACTGTATATCTATACAGGGATTTTCTAAAAATTATTATCTTATTATCTTTTCGAAATTGGTCATTTTTTGAACTGGCCCAAGTCGGGACCGGAGAAAAATATTATTTTAGAGAGGTTATTAATTTAAAGAGTATTAATTTATAGAGGTTTTACTGTATCTCTTTTTTGAGCAACTCATACATTCGCCGATCGACTATTGGGGATATACTCTTAGCTGGGATATTTTTCTTTTGGATGCCGAAATGGATTTCCAATATTTGAGAAGAATCTATACGCCTATTTCTTCCTTAGGTTCTCTATGCTGCTGACATGTATATATAGATGGTGGTTTAGATTCGTGGACGTTGTTTCTATTGGAAGCCGCATCATATTTTTAAGGTTTTGTACGATGCGGTCTACCCAAGATTGTGTTGGAGAAAAAGCCCTTTTAAAGGGTTGAACGGTCAACTTTAACGCGAATTACGGATAGACTCCGATGTATGTCATCGAGAGTTAATGATATCATTAAATACTCCATACGGAGTAGTTGATGATGGGTTTTTGAATCACTCGATTCGGATATCGGGTGAATGAGAAATTAATGCCTAAAGTTGGTTGAAAATGTGTTGGAGATAAGAGTTGAAGGGAGTACCTCAACTCAATATCCCACATTGGAAAGATGGGAGACTTGAGCTCCATATATAAGGGCTAGTGTATGCTCTTATAAATGTGCCCCAAGGGGCAAGGCACTTTTGTGCAGGAAGGAGGACTTAAATATTTCCACACGCGCGCCGCCGCCGCCGTCCGTCCGGCTCATGCTCGGGCTCGGTTCGGTTCGGGTGTTACTATTAATTTTTTGGACAAAATTTCCTTTGAAATTAACCATAAATTAATTAGTTAATCGTGAGACGGTTGGAAGGTTCCAGAATAATGTGGAAATGAATTCTGATTGGAATTAATTACTTAAATTAATAAATTTGGCCCCAAATTAAATTAATTTCGAAATTAATTTAATTATTTTCTGCCTAATTGCTTTTCTTGAGGGAAAAGTCGAGTGGTTAAATCATCAGACCAATCAGAATTCAGAAGACATGTCATCCGACCAATCAGAATTGTGGAAATAGTTGGTCAATTTTGATTAATTATTTTCGGCCCCTATATCTTTTCCAAGGGGAAAAGACTGATGATGTGTTCTGGCCAATCACATTCAAGCATTGGCCCATCCTCTCCACTATATAAAGAACCCCAATGATGAAGGTTGAAGGATCAAATTTTCTCTTGTGTCTTTCCACCACAAAGAGTCAGTCATATAGATCTAGATATTGAGTCGAAGAAAAGTCGGAGCACTATGTAAGTTCGCCGGAGCTCGGATTTTTGAAGTGCCTCTAAATCCGAGACGTAAAGCCGTTGTATCTTGGGAGATAGTTGCGACTACCGTGGGCACCATACCGGAGCAATTTGTCTTAAGGATAGAGTTTCATACTCACCTCGGTTTGTCATTTATTTATGCATTTTATATTGCTTTACATTCAAGTCAGATCTGTATTGTGATAGTTTAACTGTTAGATCTTAATCGTCATTAGATCTATCATTTACTTGTGTTGATTTATTAGATCTAAACCATAGTTGCTTTGATGTGTTAGATCTACATTAGAAAACTAATTTTTTTAATTTCGAGTTTTATTTTGTGCATTTAATTATCCGTAATTTCATCCGTGAATTACGGATCTGTTCCGTAAATCACTCCACACACGATACACTATCCCAACAAGCTTAAGACAAAATTGCTTTGTGTGTTATAGGATTGATTTGAACCTATTACGTTACAGATCTGGTCGAATTGTTGTTACGATTATCCTCGTGTTACCAATCGTTTATTGCAGATTCATGATTTGAGTGGTGACTGGTGTTGGTACCAATCTATGTATATCGTAATTTCAATCTGTTTATTAAATATGTGTTGTTTCAAAATTGGTACTACCAATCATGCCAAGTTTCGAATAGGTGTTTGATGACTATCATGTTGTCGATGCCAAAATTCACTTTGCGTGGAGGAAAAAAAAAAAAAAAAAAAACCCTCTGAACTTGGTAGCTGATATTGGTATAATACAGTTCAACATGTTTACTGTTTGCTGCAAGATTCTATCCATTCATTCTCATACTTCGCATGGGTATGGAGTTGTTTCTATTGGTTGATACAACATATTAAGTTCCTGTACATGATTTTTATTAACGAATTTAATGTTGGGGTAAGCCCGCCTGTGTGCAGACAGTTTCATCTATGGAATTGTTAAATAGCTTTATTATGCATTAAATTATATAACACGGTTGCAGTGTGGATTAGCAGGTATACTTGCCTCAACTTGGTGGTACAGAGTTGATTTAATTTCCAATGAAAATAATTATTATTCCTAATTGCTTTTGTTGGGCACTGTATACGCATTGCGATCTTGTGTGCATATGGTACGTGTATTGGTAATTAGAAGATAACAACCCTTGCTGGAAAAGGAAAAAGAATAAATACAAAAAATATAAACAAATAAATCTTTGAGGAGCCGTACGTACGTATCCGTTGCTTGCTAGAATCAATTTTGAGTAATTATTAGATTGATTGACTTATTTTATGATACGATTGCAATCATTGATCTATTAATAGTAGTTGATTGAGCATGCAATATATTTTTCCCGACAAATTAGTTCGAAAGAGAAAAGGAAAGGAAGGGAGAAATTTATTATGGTTAAAACATCTATGTGCGTAGTAGACTATACTTGAAGTCGTGAAAAAGGATTTTCGGCAGAATTGACAAATTGAGACGCATGTATTTTAAAACGATTAATAAATATATATAAGCGTCTGTTTTGTTGCTGTATTTGCTTGTATGATACAACATAGAGAATAGAGACACATTAGTGTTTCCACTAAGGTAAATGTTTATTTTGGATTTGGTCTTAAGATTTCGATACATATTTCGTCAATTTTCGGTGCTGTTAGTACTGTGGTACTACCCTATCATTTATTTACAATTTATTTGTTGTAATAATAAGGGATAGGTGCTATATATGTTAATTGTTTGGTTGAATGTTGGCTCAAATAATATTCTTCGCAAAACACGTGTGGAACACAAGAGTGTCCGAATTCATAATGCAATTATGAAAGCTTGAGCAAAGATGTTTGGTTGTCTTCTGTCACTGAACAAAAATGGAAGGAAACACCGAGGTGAATCCTATACGTGTGTCTTTTGTGACACAAGTGTACGTAGCACCAATGACCGGCTGATCTCATCCCTTGGATGGAGAAGTTCGGTGGTGCAACGAACAATGCTTGAATGATCAAACCAGACTGATCAGTACAGTGACGGTGAAACTGTCTGTTGAGCACAAAAGTGATGCTCCGTAAAGAGCCAATCATATTGGATTTAAGATCTGCTTACTTGTTTGAGTAATATTGCTTGTGATACTATGACTAGGACTTGCAAATTTCAGATTCGTTCTTCTATTGATGAACATGGTGTTGTTACCAAATTTGAAATTTGATCCTCATCACAAGTGTCTAATATGTGTTGAAGCCATGTTGGCTAACTCACCGGTTGACCGGTATAAAGGAACACAAAACCTCTAGATTTGTGTAAACTAGAGGTGATAAAAGTATCTTGTTACTTTTATTGGCCATAGCACCAAATATTATGATGATTAAAGGCTGGAAAGCGAAGATAAGGCTTGTGATGCCTTGAAGGTTGTCAGAATGACGGTGATAATAAACATAGCAAACGGATGAGACGCATCTGTAGTGATTGTGGTAGTGGATATGATGTATTGTTTCATGAGCCTTGCTAAGGGCCCGGTATTATTCATCAAACAACTATACCATACACACCTCTACTAAACGGTACTGCTAGACGCAAGAACCAAACTCTTAAAAAGTTGATGGATGCTATGTTAATGAGTTCGGGTTTACCTCAGAACTTGTGGGGGGAGCTGCCCTTTCAGCGAAATTCATTCTGACCAAGATCCCTTCAAAGAAGAAGGATGACACCCCGCATGAGTTGTGGAAAGACCGAGGTCTAGCTACAAATTCTTGGAAATGTGGGGGTGTTTGGCTAAGGTAGAAGTACCTAAACCAAAGCAAGTAGAAATAGGACCTAAAATCATTAGTGCCTATTGTTTTTGGTGCATAAATCAGATATCAATGATGTACATGAACATGTCATCATCGAGTCTAAGAATGTGTGTTCCTTGAAGATCTCTTTCAATATAAGGAAAAGAAGAATCAAGCTTTAGTAAGCGGACATGTGAGTCGGAAGAAGAGTGTCATCCTCAAGAACTTGAGGAGCTTCGTTGTAGTGTAAAGGCTAGGACTCCAAAGTCCATTGCTCCTGATTTTCTGACCTATGTGGTAGAAAATGAACCCAGGACATATGCAGAGGCAATGTCAAGTCCATAAGCTCCTTTCTGGAAAGAAGCTATATGTAGTGAAATAAAATCCGTCATGCAAAACCACACTTGGAAGTTGATTGGTTTCCAAGTGGATCTTCAAGAAGAAGTTAAAGATTGATGGATTTATTGGTAGGCCTTGACTTCTTACTCACCAGTTATGAGAATTACTTATATAAGGGTTCTCATCGGTATAGCTGGAGACTATAACCTGAAAATCCATCAATTGGATGTTTGTGGTGAGTTGGAGAAGAGATGTACTTGGAACAACCCGATGGGTTCATAGTTCTAGGACAAGAGAGTAAGGTGTGTGGACTTGTTAAGTCTCTCTGTGGCTCGAATAATAGCCAGAGCAACGGCATATCAAGTGGGTAGGACATATATATGTCTACATGAAGAACACACCTGTGTGATAGTATGTTTATGGCATGCTGATAATAGGAAGTACTCATGAGAGTATCATGAATACGGAAAGGATGCTGGCAAGGAACTTCGATGTGAAGGACCTGGGAGTTGCCGATTTGATACTAGGGAGTAAGTTCTCTAGACTATTTGATGGACTTGTGGTGACAAACTCATTATATTGAGTTTGTTTGGAAAGATTTAATGTCTTTGATAAAAGTCCAGTGAGCACTCCACTTGACCTAATTAAGAATAAATGTGAACCTGTGGATCAACTGAGATATTCTCAAGTGATCGGAAGTCTGATGTACATAACCATTTGTACACGACCAGACTTAGCATGTGCAGTGAATAAAATGAGTAGGTTCACGAGTAATCCAGATCACAACCATTGGAAAGCCTTAAATAGGCTGTTGAGGTACATAAAGTACGCTATGAGTCTGGGATTACGATATATGAGATATCCGGCAGTATTAGAAGGATAGTGTGATGCCAACTGGATATCCGATCACGAAGATTCAAGTCCACCAAAGGATGCTTATTCACGATTGGTGGTGGTGGTGTGTCCTGGAAGTCTACAAGACCAACGTGCATAGCTCATTCCACAATGGAAGCTGAGTTTATAGCCTTGTATAAGGTTGGAGTAGACGTTGAATGGCTTAGGAATTTCCTTAAGGATATTCCATACTAGTGGCTGCTATCAGCATACACTGCGATAGTAAGTTGACTATAGGAAGGGCACATAGTAGTGTGTATAATGGTAAGTCTCGACACATACGCCGTAGACACAATACCATTAAATAATCGATCTCTAATGATGTGATTTCCATCGATTATATAAGGTCGAAGGAAAATCTCGCGGATCCGCGTACAAAAGGTTTAGCTAGAGATCAGATGTCAATTTGACAACCGGAATGGGACTGAAGCCTATTACGCATGTTTCCTTGTAGTGGCAACCCAACCATGTTGACTGGAGATCCCAAGATCATGGTTCAAAAGGGGCAACTAAGCTATAAGGAACAGTCCAGCACTTACCCATTCTGATAGAATAAAAGTGCTATCTGCAGAGGGTGTGAGGTTAAGCTTAGCTTTTAATGATTCCTATATCTTGATATTCAAGTGGGGTAGGCGTAATACCCTTGATAGAGAGGTCACCTATGTAAGTGCGAAGTGGGGCAGCCTTCTATGAGAATTTTGAGGCTTGAATTCTCTAAAACACTTTCTGAAACCAAGTGTTGTCCAGGGCCGAGACGGACACAACCATGAGAACCGAAAGGTGATAGGGGAAATATTGTGTGAGTGCTATTGTCTTGGTTTACACTAAAGGTCGAATGAGCCAAGACCTAGTTCACTGATTAGCCGAGTAAATCCGATAGTATTTCACTAAGGCAGGTTCAAGGCCAGAAGCTACCTCTCCTGATGCAATATTTTTCCGTCTGACTTCTCTTCAGAGTCTGCATTTGCATTTGCATTAATTTTCATTCATGTGGGGGATTGTTGGAGAAAAAGCCCTTTTAAATGGTTGAACGGTCAACTTTAGCGCGAATTACGGATAGACTCCGATGTATGTCATCGAGAGTTAATGATATCATTAAATACTCCATACGGAGTAGTTGATGATGGGTTTTTGAATCACTCGATTCGGATATCGGGTGAATGAGAAATTAATGCCTAAAGTTGGTTGAAAATGTGTTGGAGATAAGAGTTGAAGGGAGTACCTCAACTCAATATCCCACATTGGAAAGATGGGAGACTTGAGCTCCATATATAAAGGCTAGTGTATGCTCTTATAAATGTGCCCCAAGGGGCAAGACACTTTTGTACAAGAGAGAGGACTTAGATATTTCCACACGCGCGCGCGCGCGCCGCCGCCGTCCGTCCGGCCGGCTCGGCTCGAGCTCGGTTAGGTTCGGTTCGGGTGTTACTATTAATTTTTTGGGCAAAATTTCCTTTGAAATTAACCAGAAATTAATTAGTTAATCGTGAGACAGTTGGAAGGTTCCAGAATAATGTGGAAATGAATTCTGATTGGAATTAATTAATTAAATTAATAAATTCGGCCCCAAATTAAATTAATTTCGAAATTAATTTAATTATTTTCTGCCTAATTGCTTTTCTTGAGGGAAAAGTCGAGTGGTTAAATCATCCGACCAATCAGAATTCAGAAGACATGTCATCCGACCAATCAGAATTGTGGAATAGTTGGTCAATTTTGATTAATTATTTTCGGCCCCTATATCTTTTCCAAGGGGAAAAGACTGATGCTGTGTTCTGGCCAATCGCATTCAAGCATTGGCTCCTCCTCTCTACTATATAAAGAAACCCAATGATGAAGGTTGAAAGATCGAATTTTCTCTTGTGTCTTTCCACCACAAAGAGTCAGTCATATAGATCTAGATATTGAGTCGAAGAAAAGTCGGAGCACTATGTAAGTTCGCCGGAGCTCGGATTTTTGAAGTGCCTCTAAATCCGAGACGTAAAGCCGTTGTATCTTGGGAGACAGTTGCGACTACCGTGGGCACCATACCGAAGCAATTTGTCTTAAGGATAGAGTTTCATACTCGCCTCGGTTTGTCATTTATTTATGCATTTTATATTGCTTTACATTCAAGTCAGATCTGTATTGTGATAGTTTAACTGTTAGATCTTAATCGTCATTAGATCTATCATTTACTTGTGTTGATTTATTAGATCTTAACCATAGTTGCTTTGATGTGTTAGATCTACATTAGAAAACTAATTTTTTTTAATTTCGAGTGTTATTTTGTGCATTTAATTATCCGTAATTTCATCCGTGAATTACGGATCTGTTCCGTAAATCACTCCACACACGATACACTATCCCAACAGATTGGTCATTGAACATATACTCCAAAGTTTCAGGTGAGTTTTTCCATATTTCTTTTTGTTCTGATATACTCCTAACATTTACTCAGATTCTATGATGGTGAAGGTGATTATGTGATCGAAAATGTGTTAATCTACATTAAAGAGGGCAATAACAAATTTAGATTGATTATTTACCAACTCAAAGTTGTTTACTTACCGTAGCATGCAACTTTTGTTAACATCGAGTCGGGTTTTTTTTTACTTGCAACTTTTGTTAGGATAAAACACTTGCCTAAAATACTAGATACACATACTTTAATCAATAGATACATGTGTGGATCGAGTCAACGTTGTTATTCTTTGATGAATCTTGCAATACCGTGAAAATGGGGAAGTAAACTACAAAAATTCCCAAATTGTCAGAAAATTATTGTGCCGTGAAGTTGGTCACATTGAAAACGGATAAAACTACTAATGTTGCCAAAATCAAAGCCATGATACATACTCCAATTCTCTAATTAAGAATATGCGGTGCAATTAGTAAGTTTTAAAATAGTTAGTATCAAAAAGTTCAAAAGAGTGGGAATGAGGAAAATCTTAACGTGGATTAGATTGTGGGATGGTGCTTAACGTGGATTTCGCCCACCACGAGGATACCTTTATCACATTCTTTACCCTTTTAAGTTTTTGAAGTTTTTAGCTTTAATTCTCTTTGTTCTCCTGAATTATAGTACAAATTATGTAAGCCAATTTTTAACTATTAGTAAGAAAACTATTCTTGAAGTTGAAGATATTCTCTTTGCTTTCTTTAATAGTAACACATGAGTGGACAATCAATTAAAGCAGAGAGCTTTTGGGTTGAGGAGAAACATGTGGCACGGATGATTGATTTAGGCTGTTAAGAATGAGTTGTACTATTTGACGTGGCCTTTTCTAGTGCTAATACCAGTCCTTAACCGACAGTGTATCGGGTCAAATCAGTAGTCTAGTATGGTGAGTCGAGTGTCGAATCCTCGTGAAACTTGGTAATTCTTCTAAGTGTGGTTAAACACTAAAGAGCTGTTATTAACTCGATCTAAACCGCAATTTTATAACACAGATCACTACTATTCTATTTAACATAAAATAAATGCATAATTTAAAAGTTATTCTAATATAATATATATAGATATATAAATATATATAGATGTACATAAATTGCAAAATATATATATAGATATAAATATATAGATACCAATATATAGAACTAATAAAAGTTTATATAATTGATTTATACGATCTTTTCATGAGACGGAATGTGCTCGATCTTCCCTTACATATTAAGTCCAATTGAGTAAATGAAGCGGTGCACTCACGAGGTTAACAATTCCTTCTCACACGAGCGTATGAAATTGTCATATGTCATTGTCATCGCTTCAATCTCCACAATCGTCCCATGCTAATCTCGGTTAGTCGAGCAGTACTGAAGTACAAATCTACCCCGGATAAAAGAGGTTATTCCATTTGTCGACGACCGATGTTATTCAAAAGGCTCCGGTTGTCAGGCGGATCGATTTAACTTTCCGGTGTTAGTTTCAATTAAACTGTTGATTTTAACATTATTACGATCTCGAGCACAATTTTAACAAGATCCATCTTTCCCAAGACAAATCTGCCCCCGGTTAGGAAATAGGATTCCGTAGTCACGCTTTTCAAGACGCCAATTTTACCTTCCGGTTTTTCTATCTTTTATCTCATATCCTAACTTCTCTCGGTCGGGTTCATCGTTAGGTTATATGGTGCGATTCATCTTGGTTAATTACGCCAATCCGAATATTATCAATACGTTACGAATAGAAAAAGATTCAATTAACTCAATTTTAATCAATTTACTTAGACAAAGATTCCTTTACCGAAAAGATCGAAATAAAACAATTACATGACTTTGGCTAGTTATTAGATCTAGCCTAATAACATTATAAAAAGATAAAAAACAAACATAACAAACATAAATACTTAAGAAATTTTACCCGATTACAACTGTTGAATCAGAAGCTGTATTCTTCCGGATATTACAACGACTTCAACAACACTGATCTTCTGATAATTTCTCGAGCATTATAACGATACTACTTTATTTATGGCATAAGGCCTATATACATACTACTACTACTTAAGAAAAAGAGGTTAAGAAAATATATTGGTACCCCCTCATGTGTCTGCAAAGTCGCTTCTTCTTATAAAAGCAAGATTTCCGGGGCGGATCGATCCGAAAAGGGCGGATCGATCCGGGAATAAAAAATCTTATCCCCAGGATTATTCTCTGCAGGACCACATGCTGGATAATCATTATGTTTCCTCGGATCGATCCGAGGTAAATCCGGATTGATCCGGGTAGCTTTTTATTCCATAACTTGATCTGAAACTTGATAAAATCATAACTTGAGCTCTGGATCTCCAAATGACATAATTCAAAAAGCGTTGGAAAGTTCTTGAAAAGATCTATAACTTCCATGAAGGACTCTTCTTCAGAAAATGCCTTTTTGATGGGCCATTTGTTCATCGAAAATATAATTCGATAATGGTGTCACGAACCATTGATCCACTTGAATTTTAAATCTCGTGGCACTTCCTTACTTCCTTCAAAAGATACGATCTTACTTCAAAAAGTGTCGCCACTCGGGTCTTGGTTTACCTAAAATCAGCAAATAAAATACCAAAAATACCCACGTAAATCGACACTACACTCCGGTTATTAACCCGGTACAAAATTTATAACTTTTATCACTTTTACTAGATTTTTATAGTATTTAGATTTATTCATAACTATTAATATTTTATAAGATTATCGTTATAATTTCTTATATTTTTATATAAAAAGATTCGATAACGTATATAAAATATCGTAATTTTTATTATATAAATGTTATACATCAACTACTCCCCACTTAGCTCTTTTGATCGTCCCTCGAGCAAAATAAGCGATAATATATAAAAATTACAATAAAAATGATATACTTGGTAGATTAAATTTCAAGTTAGTAAAATATCATTTCAATATTATAAATATATTAATTATATCCTTCTTAGAAATTAACAAGATAAAAAGTGTATATAACTAAGATAAATTATCTATCAAATATCATTCAAATGAAATTTCACATAATCTACTCAATAAATATAATTAAAATTCTAGAATTATTCTCCTATCTCAACTTATATGAAATATTTGGAATCAAAGACTAAGTCAAGTAGTTGACAAAATGGCTTATACTTTTTAGGCTCAGGGTGTTGGTTAATCGGAAGGATAGAAAAGAAAATCAAAAGAGATAGAAGCAAGTCGTACGTACTTACACCTTCATAATTTTGATCAAAAATACCTCGATTAATAACATTCTGATATTATTTCACCCTCTTCTTTTCAGATTTTCTCTCTTCTCTTTTTTATTTTTTTTTATAAGATTTAAGAACTAAAAGCGTGCGTGTGTGTAGAAAATCAAATTTACAAGCATTGCTTCATCAAGATTGATCGGAGTAATACTCTTTCGATCGAAAATTACAAGTCCGGTTTCCTTAAACTTGTAATCATTCTTGAGATCTTATGATTCGACTTTTTATCGGGAGCTTTTAAACCTCATAGTGATATAGGACATTTCGAGATAACACCCTACTGCACTCAAATCATTGGTAGCTACAACCAATATTTTTATTTTTAATTTGTCGATCACAGATAAGGAAGATACCTGGTATTTGATTAATTCTGTGTAAATATGGTGCTTCGTTCTTAATTCTTTTATAGAATATTAACATATCCGAACTTATTACCAAAATCGACTATCTTGCAAGCGTCATGAGGTAAGATCGAATATACTAATACTTATCTAATTTTCCAATCTCAAAGATACATCATTCTTAGCTTTTGTGTCATCATCTCTCTCATAAGTAATGCATAAACTCGTGATTTTTAGGACATGTAGACCAAACTAGGCTAAGGGTCGGTTATAAACAAAATGGCTATTTCGAGTGAGGTCTTGATCACTCTAATCAAGGCTGAGGTAGGGACAAAAATTAGAAATTTATTTAGGTAGGCTATTTGGCTATAGTTTATATTTTTGTGGTGCCAAAAAAAATCGTCATCCCTAGTCCAATTCCAAACTCATAATTTGTTTTGAAAAGAAAATTATTCTAACATTTTATTATAGATATAAGTATATTTACTAAATTTCATAAGAAAGTTACTTGATAATATTTATGTATAGTTACATATACTTAAAATCTTATAAAAATCTAAAATTGACATACATAGTATAATTATAATATATCTAATTTACTTCACTTAATTAAAATCTATTCTTACCAATTTATATTATTTTTATTCATATTTATTATATACTATCTACTTATTTTTATTCAAGAAAAATTAACTAAGTATTAAGCACTTAAGTACAAATTTATATGAGAAAATTTTAATTTTTTATTTACTAACTTACCTCTACTCCCCACTTACGAAGTGGCATCGTCCCGATGACCAGTGAGTAATAAAAAGTAGGTTCGAAAGAAAAAATTAAAATTTTATACGATTTTGATTTTTATTGTTTTTCTCAACATATATTATGTTAAAAAATGACATATATATTAAACATTAAGAAAACTATTACAAACTTTAAAGAAAACTTAATTAAAAAGCGATTAAAAGACTAACTTACGACTACCAACTTAACAACAACAACTTCTAATTGATTTCCAACAACTCATCAAACCGTAGATGAACATCCGGGAATATCTACCGGAAGTAATCCCAACTGAGAATCACGAGATGGAAGGATCTCGTCAAGAGTAAACTCGTGCACTTGATTCAGTTGGACACAAAGTTGAGAGATAACCCAGGCAAACGGTAGTGGTCTTCCCCTATTACGCCTCTCTGCTGCAAAATTAATTGCCGTTTTGAACATCAAAATCCCCCAATCAATGTATGCCCCCACAGTCAATGCATACAACAACAACATCTCATCATCCGTAACCCCAAAGAAATCTCTAGTTGGATAGATCCGGGAGTTAATGAAGCGTTTCCACGCCCTCAGATGAGGGGGTAAAGCCAAAGTTGAAGAATCATAGTTATGATCAAACAGTGGAAATACATATTGAAAGGCTTCTGCAGTACGATTTACAACATTATAAGAATTTCCGAGTTCCCAAAAAAACTCGAAGTGTGGGTTTTGTTCAAAGGTACATGGTGGAATTTGAAAGATTTGATTTATGATGACTGGTGAAAATGATATAACGATGCCCCTAACAGTAATGAGATGAGACGAGGTCATTGCCGTTATATCGATAAGGATGCATAAAAATCTCTCGACAATTGAAATGTTAATTCTACCTCCTGAGTCCTAATCAGCTTTTTCCATCCGCAACCTCGGATTAGATTTCGTCCCCACTGATCGATTTTTTTCAGATTCAATCCTTTTCCATCGTATAGGAGAATGGACGAAATTTAGACGCCTCGAACTTCATTATGAAAACACGAGGCATAGCTTTCGGGAACCACACCATCAGCGATGTGGTTCGTAATTATTAACCGAGGGAGAGGAGTGGTTTGACATTTTATCGATCATGTAAAATAAAGACAAATAGAGGTAAAGAAGGAATGAGCAAAGATGAAGGCGCGCAGCTCTTTCCTTTTATAGAAATGTATCCATCATGTAAAAGTAGGAAAGATCTCCTTTGGCGCGTTTTGTACTTCCCGGATCGATCTCGAAAAGTGCCGGATCGATCCGGCCTCTCAACTTGCAATCCTGTCAGGTCGGCATACCCACGCCGGATCGATCCGGGAAAGGGCCGGATCGATCCGGAAATTTACTATTCACAGACAGAGTTGTTTTGGCTTGTAAAATGCCTAGATTTTTTCTAGGTGATACGTTCTCTTCCTAACTTCGGTACATTTTTATTATGTTATAATGTTAAACTTTACTACATGGTGTGTAATAACATAAAATCAAACGAAAGTAAAATAACATAAAATCGTAATGAAATAAAATCCTACTAAAATAAAATCAAAATAACCTAAAATTGTACGAAAATGAAGTAACATAAAATCGTACGAAAAATAAATTGTTTTCAATGTCAATAATCATAAAATGGTTGAAAATTAATCCTCCTCATCCCCCATCTCGACGTGGCTCGAACTAGGCATGGCTCGAGAACTGGCCGGATCATAAGTCGATTCTTGGAATGGATCTTGAAAATGTGTCGACATCCGAACCGAGTTATCTAATCCCATCGAACTCATCTCTCTCGTAACATCCGAAAAAGTGCTTCCCCATCCCGTCGTGGTATGGCCAAATGATCCAAATCCTGCCCAATCAGATGTCGCAGCTGCCGTAATACCTGTCGAAAAATCCCATACACCACTAGTTTGAAATCCGAAAGAGGCATTTGTTGGAAATCTGAGCGAGGTGGCATTGGTGGAATAAAGTCGGGCAAGGTATATGGCTGGGATTGGCAATGCGGAATATCCATCTCGGCATAGGTAGGGTTTTGCAGTATATTCATTTGATATATACCTCGCATGCCTTGACGTAAATCTTCAGACCACTGCATATTCCTTTGCGCAAAAACAGCCATATTGGCATTGACACGATGAACATCATAAGCCATGGATTGAAACATGTCGTATGTGATGGTATTTGGAAGTTGAGTTTGAGTTTGACTGGATGAAGGAGGGACAGTAGTGGATGGAGTAGGTTGAGGTCGTTGGCGGTTAGGGTCCATAAAATCTATTCTTCCTGCTGGCCTAAGTGGTAAACTAGGACCTATAAGTGTGTCATCCACCATCATCAAATTATCATTTGGGAGCTCAGGGACACCTATCTGGCGACATAAGGAAGAAATAAAACATGGAAAAGGCATGTGACTGCCTGGTTTGGCAGTTCAAAACAAATTCCTTGGCCCTTCTATACATTACCCTGCCTACATCCACAGGTATATCATTGACCATAGCCCAAGCAATACACAGATCCTCTTTACCAAAAGATGTAAAATGACGAGTAGGGTAAAGAGTGTGGCTAATAAAACGTTTAATAGCTCTCATATCCCGTATACATTTTCCATAGGAAAACCCGCTTTCATGCCAGGCGGCAAAGGGATCTAACTCATTCTCGGGCTAGTGAAACAATATAGTCAAAGTCTGCAGGCTCATCTAAATTCCATACAGTATAATAATCCTCATTTTCTGGTATATCAGGGATACCATAAATAGCATTTATAATCTGAGGATCAAACGGTACCGTCCTAGTTCTTAGGTTGACAGAAGTTAACTCACCATTTTCTGTAGCATTATGAGTTGCTACCAGAGAATAAAATTCAGCTACTAAGGTTGTGTTAATTTCACCCTCCCTTAAACTAGCTAACTCCAACCACTGTCGTTTTTCAAAAATTTCCTTCACCTCCCTTCCCAATTCTTTGAAATCTAAGCCCCTCTCTATTGCAACTAAACACTTTCCAAACTTATTTTTCAACGCTTTCTTAGTCAGCAGTGACGCGGTTCTTTCAAAACTAACATTCAACTCTGCTTCCGTTAAAGGCCTAGTCTCTATAACTGGATTTGGGTTGATATTAGGTTTACGTTTTTAGTGACTTTTGACGATTCGGCCATTCTACGATAGTGACATAATAACAAAAGAACAAAAACAACAAAAAAACAACACAAATGAGTAACAAAAATAGTGAAATTAAATAAAAAAATTGCTTAAAAAAACGAAATTAACAAAATAAATGACTACAATGTTACCTTTTAAAGCTTAAAAGGTTGAAATTTGGCAGGAAAAGATGAAAATTCGCCGGAATGAAAGTTGAAGCTTTCCCTTGAAAATTCTTCAATTTAATTGAACATTTGAAGAGAAGAGAGGAAAATGAGAAGAGTATAAGGATTGTGGTAGTTTAATAGTAATGTTATGTGATAATTTGAAGAAAAAATTTCGAATGGGGGAGAGGGGAGGGGCGGCTGTTTGAAGAAAAATGAAAGAAGAAGAAGAAGGAGGAACCCCGTTCCCTTTTTTTTTTAGGTTTTTCAGTCTCCGGATCGATCCGACCAAATTTTTTTTTTCTTTTCAAAAACTATTTAAAACTTAATAAAATTTTTATAAAACCTTAATAATACTTCTACAAATGTTTAATTAAAAATTTATAAAAACTTTTAATAATTTCATAAAGATCCTTTATATAAAATTTTCAAAAGTTATATAAAATTTTTATAAATATTACAAAACTCATAAGGGTCCTAATTCCATTATTTCTAAATCTTCTAGGGTTCTAACATAATGTTCTATCAACCTAACCTTAAGAAATGAGGCGTTCAATTTTCTCTTTGATCTCCATCGGGATTTTCGGATAACCACCTAATCGCTCCTTCTTAACAACATTCAAACACTCATCCCGGGATTTGGTTGTGCTTTCCCTCGCATTTCTCGTCATGCTCACTTTTTCCACAAATTCTGCATCTCCTTAAAAACTTTGCCTTCTCTTTATCGAACTTCTCGATTTTCCATTACATACTTCTAAATCTGATCTCTCTCAACAATTGCTTGTTTTTCTCAAAAACCAAGCTTCTATTTTAAACGCGACATCTTTATCCAGGCCTAATTTCAAAAGCAAAATAAAAACTCTTATTCTATCTAAAAAAGACGGAATAAAACACAGAAACTAGTAGAGTAAAGATAAACTAGTTTCGTCTTTTACCGGATAGACGTAAAGATGTTATTCTATCTAAACTCTTATTCTATCTTTACTCTACTTTTCTGTGTTTTATATGTTTGAACTAGTTTCGTCTTTTATATGTTTGAACTAGTTCCTCCTTCTTCTTCTTCTTCGTCTTTTACCGGATAGACGAAACTAGTTCAAACATATAAAACACAGAAAAGTAGAGTAAAGATAAATAGCACCTGATATTCGGTGATTTTCGCCTCCTCCTTTTCAAAATTTGATTTTTATGCTTTTTCAATTTGTCGAGGATCACCAAGAGCATTACTTCTCCCTTCAAGTGTGATTCCTTCTCCTCCACAAATAACTTCACTCTGTGGCCATTGGCTATAAAAGTCGTATTTCCATCGCTTAGTTCAATACCTCAGATTTGTAAACCCGTGTTACTTTAAATGGACCTGTCCATCTTGATTTAAGCTTTCCGAAATAACTTTAAACGTGAATTGTACAAGAGCACTCGATCACCTACATGGAACTCACGACTATAGATTCTCTTATCGTGAAAAGATTTCGTGCGTTCCTTGTAGATTCGAGCATTTTCATAAGAATCGAGACGAAATTCTTCTAGTTCTGTCAATTGAAGCAATCTATGATCACCGACAGCCTTAGGATCGAAATTCAGAAATTTAATAGCCCAGAAGGCTCGGTGTTCTAACTCAACTGGAGATGACAAGACTTACCAAAGACTAACTTATAGGGAGAACAACCAATTGGTGTTTTAAAAACTGTTCTATATGCCCATAATGCATCATCCAATTTAACTGCCCAGTTTTTACGATTTGAATCAACTGTTTTTTCCACGATTCTTTTGATTTCTCTATTCGACACCTCTACCAATCCCACCGGGTTTGTGGATGATAGTATGCTCTAACTTATGTGTTACACCATATTTTTCAACTATCTTGGTAAATGGTCTATTACAAAAGTGTGACCTCTCTCATCACTAATGATAGCCCTCGAATGCCATAACGGGTAAATATATTCTTTTAAGGAATCGTATGACAACTTTGGTATCATTAGTGGGAAGAGCTTCACTTTCTACCCATTTTGAAACATAATCTACCATTACAAGAATAAATCTTTTTCCAAAAGATATAGGAAAGGTCCCATGAAATCTATACCCCAAACATCAAATAATTCACATTCTAAAATAGGTTGCATAGGCATTTCATGTTTTATAGATACATTTCCCCATTTTTGACAAGACTCACAAGATTTAACATACTTATAAGCATCTTTATATAATGTAGGCCAATAAAAACCACATTGTAAAACTTTAAAAGCAGTTTTCCAACCTCCATGATGACCTCCTACCTCACGATCATGACAAAATGATAAAACACTTAAAATTTCATTATCAGGCACACATTTTCTGATTATCCCATCCGAACATTTACGGAAAAGGTCTGGTTTCTCCCAGTAATAAAATTTCAAGTCATAAAAGAATTTCTTTTTCTGTTGCCAAGTCCAATGAGACGGAATATAATCACAGGTTAAGTAATTAATGATATCTCCAAACCAAGGTGATATTTCCTTAGAAGGAATTCTATTCTTTAATAACTGCATGGTTGAAGGAGTATCTATTTTAAATAGTTGTTCATCAGGAAATGAATCTTTAATTTCAATTCCTATTTCTTCATCATTTTCCATTCTACTTAGATGATCTGCTACTACATTCTCACTTCCTTTTTTATCTTTAATTTCAATATCGAATTCTTGAAGTAAGAGAATCCATCTAAGAAGACGTGGTTTAGCATATTTCTTACTTAGTAAATACTTCAAGGTCGAATGGTCTCAGATAAATTATTACCTTAGATCCAACAATATACGATCTAAACTTATCTAAGGCAAAAATTACAAATTAAACAATTCTTTTTCTCGTAGTTGCATAATTAAGTTGAGTGCGTTTAGTGTGTGAGATGCATAGTAAATAGCTTTGAGAATTTTGTTATATCTTTGACCTAAAACACTCCTACAAACTAAATCACTCAGATCACACATAATCTCAAACGGCAACTCCAATCTGTGCTACTAGCACTTGCAATGCGATAGTCAACCTCGCTTTTAAGGTCCGAAGGCTTTCATACATTTACTATCAAAGTTAAAAGGTACTTCCTTTTCAAGTAAATGACTTAGAGGCTTTGCTATTTCGAGAAATCGGCAATGAATCTTCTATAAAATCCTGCATGTCCGAGAAATCCTCTTAGGGTTCTTAAATTAACTCGTGGAGGTAACTTTTCAATTACCTCAACTTTAGCTTTATCAACTTCAATACCTTCTTCGAGATTCGTGACCTAAAACAATTCCTTCGATACCATTAAATGACATTTTTCCTAGTTTAGTACTAAATTGGTATCTTCACAAATACATTGTAACACTCGTTCTAAGTGTAACACACAAACATCAAATGAATCTCCGTAAACACTAAAGTCATCCATAAAAATTTCTAAGAATTTCTCAACCATATCAAAGAAAAATAGCCATCATACATCTTTGAAACGTAGTTTGGTGCATTACATAAACCAAACGGCATTCTTTTATAAGCAAAAGTTCCATAAGGATAAGTGAAAGTAGTTTTTCTCTATCTCCTCGCCGCAATGAATATCTCAGAATATCCTGAATAACCATCTAAGAAACAAGAATACTTATATCCACTTAAACGCTCCAACATCCGAACTATGAATGGAAGTGGATGATGATCTTTCTTAGTATGATCATTTAGTTTTCTAAAATCAATGCACATTCGATAACTCAGTAATCTCTCTTGTCGGAATCCATTCATTCCTTTCATTTTCTTTCACTTTGAAAACCTCATTTCTTTGGTACCACTTGAGTTGGACTAACCCATTCACTATCCGATATGGGAAAAATTATCCCCATTTCTAATAGCTTAATGACCTCTTTCTTAACAATTAATGCAAATTTGGGTTGAGGCGGCGTTATGTTGAATACAAGGTTTAGCATCTTCCTTCGTAATTATCTTATGAACGCAAATCTCGTAATAATACCTCGGATATCGGCAATCGTCCATCCAAAAGCTTTTTATGCTTTTTCAACATTCAAGTAATTGATCTTCTTGTTGCTCAGTTAAAGATGATGAAATAATAATTGGTAATAGATTATCAGTTTCAAGAAAAGCATACTTCAGATTTAAAGGTAGCGGTTTCAATTCTAGATTCTTAGGTGGATCTTCCAGTGACGGTTTAAGAACTGGTCCTTCTAGAGAAAGGTTTAAAAGTAAAACTTCCAAATACTTATGCCATGATGGTTTAAAAGTAAAACTTCCTTTATCTAGAGAAAGAATTATCTCTTTCATTTCGCTGTCTTTCTCATCTCCCTTATAGATAGATAGAGTTAAGCATTCTTCTAATCTGTCTTCAAAAGTTGGTAACTGATTATCATAGACAGAATGAATATCTTCTATAAAAGAACATGATTCTGGTGATTTGTATGGATGGTTCATAGCTTTGAAAATATTGAAAGTAACTTCATCTTCATTGACTCTCAAAATTAACTCTCCTTTCTAGACATCTATTAAAGTTCTTCCTGTAGCTAGAAACGGTCGACCTAAGATAAGTGGCGCTGAATATCCTTCTTCCATTTCCATAACTACAAAATCTACTGGAAAATAGAACTTGTCTACTTTAACCAATACGTCTTCAATAATTCCTTTAGGGTATTTAATCGATCTATCTGCCATTTGCAAAGTCATCTCAGTCTTCGTAAGATTTCCTATGCCTAGCTTCTTATAATCCTCATAAGACATGAGATTTATACTAGCTCCAAGATCACATAAGACCTTCTTAAACAGTAAATCCTCCAATTTCACATGGAATGGTAAAACTTCCAGATCTTTCAGTTTAGGTGGTAACTTATCTTTGCAAAAACTCATAGAACATTCTTCATTTAGGCATATATTCTCATATTCCTCTAGTTTTTTCTTTGTTTGATGTAATATCTTTCGTAAACTTTCCATAAGCAGCATACTAATGAGAGCTTCGATAATGTGGATATTAACATGAATATGACGAAAAGTATCAAGGAAACGAGCATACTTTTGATCAGTTTTAATCTTTTTAATTTGATCTTTAGGTGGGTAAGGTAAAGATTCTAAATCTACAACCTTTGATCCCAAAGTCATTTTCTCTTTTCCTTTCTCCTTAAACCTTTGAGTATTACTTGATCGCCAAGTATCATGATCTTGAGTTTTTTCTTTTAAAACATTCCCTGAATCTACTTCAAATTCCTTCAGTTCTTCTTGTTTCTCATCCTTGTTTTCATTATCCTCTATTCTAACATGTTCTTTGAATAAATTCCTTAAATCTTTATTCATGGGATCCTTCAAAATCCTAGGGATTTTTACCCATTTTTCACCTTCATTCTCAGGTTCCAAACTTCTATTCCTTTTCAAGAAATTCTCTATGATTTCTTCTTCCTCACCAGTGAATTCAATTTCATCTTTAGTTTCATCATTTTTTCCATCTAAATCATTTTCTACCTCATTATTACCGAAGTTTTCTACTCCATTACTACCACAGAGTTTTCTACTTCTCCGTAATTCTACAACATTTACCTCTCTTGGGTTTCTTTCAGTATTGCTTGGTAATCCTCCAGGTGGTCTACTGTTGTTACGTTCACCTTCCCTACTCAAATGATCTTCCATATTCCTCAATGAGGCTTCTATCGTTCTCATTCTGGTATCATGTCCACTCATAGATGTTTTCATTGTATTCATATCTTTAAAGGATCTGTACCAATAGAAGTCATCATTGTTTCTATATTCTTAGCTTGAGTAGATACTACACCCATCATATTTTCCATTAGATTTTCCCATTTTTCAACTTCTTCAGTTGAGTTGAACTTTGAGTTACTTGGTATACTTTGAGTGGTATGTTGAGGATAGGATCTAGGTAATGATTGTAAATTCGATTAGATGTGTTTTCTTGATAGACTTGATTATTATGCATATTCCTATATGGACCTGGATATGGCGGTTGTCCTTGCTTACTAGGGTTTTCGGACCATCGATAAGTAGGGTGATCTCTTCTAATAGCATTAAACGAGTTTGAGTATGCATTGTTCAAATTCTATGTTCAAAGAAAACTCACCTCCTCTCTTGAATATCCTGTTGGTTCTTCAATCCCTAATGGCATATTATCCTGATTTGAGTATTCAGTTGGTGTACTATTTTCTGAACTTTGGTTTTTGTTTGATTGTAGGCCATCAAATTTCCTACTCAAATTTTCTAAATGTGCTAGAACTTCCGTATTAGATGTACATTCTCTCCCAAAAAGCTACTTTTCCGTGCTAGAACCGGTTTCCCACATTCTCGTTATTTTTGGAAATCTTTTCTATGGCATCGTAAACTATTTGGGCTTCACTCATCATTAAAGAACCACCACATGCATGATCTACATCCGCACGTGAATCTTTTCTTAATTTACGACAGAAAAGCTGAATTTGCATATCTAAGGAATAACCATGATCGGACAAGCTCTTAACAATTCTTTAAATCTTTCCTGTGCATTCCCGAGCGCTTTCTTGAGATCCTTGCTAAAGTTAGCAACCTCGACTTTTAATTCCAAATTTCGTCCAGAGTGAAATATTGTTTCGTAAATTCAGTTTGAATCTCCTCCCAACTTGTAAGTGAATGATGTGGAAGAGACATAAACCAATCTCGGGCTCGTCCCTTTAAAGAAAAAGGAAACATAGTCATCCTCGTTAATTCCTTATGAGCACCTTGACTTTTGGTCAGTATTGCACGCTTCTTCAAAAGATAGAGATGATGATGTGGATCTTCATCATCCTCTCCTAGAATTGGGCTCTTGCGTCAATTAAACCAAAAGATGAGATTTAATCTCAAAATTATTCGCTCCTTCATTAGGTAAAAGTATGGGATTATTAGTCCGGTTTCTTCTTATGGTTTGATCACGAGATAGGTCTCGGGTTTGGTGGGTTATTACGATTATTCTCGGTTCCGATTCGATTATTTCTATTATTATTATTTTGATTATTAGGGTAAAGGGGTTTTGTCCATGCCCTAGAGCATGTTCCACTTTGTTCAGTGTTTCATCACCGATTTCACCATTTCTCGTATTTTTGTTTGAAGATGATTCGTCAGATTTCCTGACTAGTATGACCACGCTTTATTCTCTACTTTAACCTGCCTTTCGTAAGTGTTTATGTCAGCTTATAAGGAGTGAGCGGGCCTTACCACTTCTCGGGTCATCAACTAACGAAAATAGAAAATACACGACTTTGTAAAAGAAGAAAATTTTGGCAACTAAAAGAAAGTAGATACCAACGAAAAATAAAATAGAAATGAGATAAGAAAAGTGTTGACTTATTCTCGAGAATTTTGAGCTAATACAAGTAGTAACCATAGACACAAAGAAAGAAATTAGCGACGTCCCCGGCAACGGCGCCAGAAAGCTGACGTGGCCTTTTCTAGTGCTAATACTACCCTTAACCGATAGTGTATCGGGTCAAATCAGTAGTGCTAGTATGGTGAGTCGAGTGTCGAATCCTCGTGGAACTTGGTAATTCTTCTAAGTGTGGTTAAACACCAAAGAGTCATTATTAACTCGATCTAAACCGCAATTTTATAACACAGATCACTACTATTATTCTACTTAACATAAAATAAATGCATAATTTAAAAGTTATTCTAATATAATATATATAGATATATAAATATATATAGATGTACATAAATTGCAAAATATATATATAGATATAAATATATAGATACCAATATATAGAACTAGCCAAAGTTTATATAATTGATTTATACGATCTTTTCAGTAGACGGAATGTGCTCGATCTTCCCTTACATATTAAGTCCAATTGAGTAAATGAAACGGTGCACTCCTGAGGTTAACAATTCCTTCTCACACGAGCGTATGAAATTGTCATATGTCATTGTCATCAGTTCAATCTCCACAACTGTCCCATGCTAATCTCAGTTAGTCTGAATAGGTACCGAGTACAAATCTACCCCGGATAAAAGAGGTTATTCCATTTGTCAGACGGCCGATGTTATTCAAAAGGCTCCGGTTGTCAGGCGGATCGATTTAACTTTCCGGTGTTAGTTTCAATTAAACTGTTGATTTTAACATTATTACGATCTCGAGCACAATTTTAACAAGATCCATCTTTCCCAAGACAAATCGCTTCGGTTAGGAAATAGGATTCCGTAGTCACGCTTTCGACGGCCAATTTTACCTCCGGTTTTTCTATCTTTTATCTCATATCCTAACTTCTCTCGTCGGGTTCATCGTTAGGTTATATGGTGCGATTCATCTTGGTTAATTACGCAATCCGAATATTATCAATACGCTACGAGAATAGAAAAAGATTCAATTAACTCAATTTTAATCAAATTTACTTAGACAAAGATTCCTTTACCGAAAAGATCGAAATAAAACAATTACATAACTTTGGCTAGTTATTAGATCTAGCCTAATAACATTATAAAAGATAAAAAAACAAACATAACAAACATAAATACTTAAGAAATTTTACCCGATTACAAAATCATTGAATCGTGTCGTGATTCTTCCGGATATTACAACGACTTCAACAACACGATCTTCCGATAATTTCTCGAGCATTATAACGATACTACTTTATTTATGGCATAAGGCCTATATACATACTACTACTACTTAAGAAAAAGAGGTTAAGAAAATATATTGGTACCCCCTCATGTGTCTGCAAAGCTGCTCGTCTTATAGGCAAGATTTCCAGGGCCGGATCGATCCGAGAAAGGGCCGGATCGATCCGGGAATAAAAAATCTTATCCCCAAGATTATTCTCTGCAGGACCACATGCTAGATAATCATTATGTTTCCTCGGATCGATCCGAGGTAAATCCGGATTGATCCGGGTAGCTTTTTATTCCATAACTTGATCTGAAACTTGATAAAATCATAACTTGAGTTCTGGATCTCCAAATGACATAATTCAAAAAGAGTTGGAAAGTTCTTGAAAAGATCTATAACTTCCATGAAGGACTCTTCTTCAGAAAATGCCTTTTTGATGGGCCATTTGTTCATCGAAAATATAATTCGATAATGGTGTCACGAACCATTGATCCACTTGAATTTTAAATCTCGTGGCACTTCCTTACTTCCTTCAAAAGATACGATCTTACTTCAAAAAGTGTCGCCACTCGGGTCTTGGTTTACCTAAAATCACAAATAAAATACCAAAAATACCCACGTAAATCGACACTGACACTCCTCAAGTTATTAACCCGGTACAAAATTTATAACTTTTTATCACTTTTACTAGATTTTTATAGTATTTAGATTTATTCATAACTATTAATATTTTATAAGATTATCGTTATAATTTCTTATATTTTTTATATAAAAAGAGACGATAACGTATATAAAATATCGTAATTTTTATCATATAAATGTTATACATCACTATTTCTAAGTTTTCATTGCATTGTTCTAGGGGCAGAAATGGATGCAGAATGTCCACCGCCTTCAATGGGGCTTCCTGGGTGATGACCCTCTCCGTTTTGCTCTTTATCTGGTAATTGTGAACACAATCCATGTGAATTCTGGCTTATATTCTCAGGCCTTTGATAAACGTCACCATGCGTATCACTATCGTCGATGACGCAAATGTATTTGAAGATAATTTCATCATGATTTCGAGTTCCACTACAAAAGCCCTAAATTTTTTATGTAATTGCTTGGGAAATCAAGAAAGCTAGAATGCACACAACGATTTATCAGCTTTCATTTGATTTTTTCTTTCTGTGCCCATTGAATTTATCACGGTAGAATGGTCGATATTAATGATTCCTATTTCAAATTTTTTTTTTTCAATTTAATCCTTTAACCTTCTATGCTCATCCTGTTGTGCTCTGTGAGTAGAGACGATTGCGGTTCTGGTGAAGACTGACGGTGCATGGAGTTTCAATTACCATTGACGTATGTTTACCAACAGTACGTGGACTTTCATTTGATGTTTTTATGAAATTGTGAGTGCTAATTCCAGTGTGGTATATATTTGATTCATTTTTTCTACATCTGTAACAATTTAGATGTTGTAAATAGTAATGCTTGCTCCAGTTTTTCTGAATTTGTTTAGCTTTAGCATATGCATTCCCCAAAAGGATTGTTTATCTCCCCAAAAGCATTTTGCTTTAGCTTCATTATTCATTTACTCCTACATTATGGTGGGGCCGGTCTCTATCAGTATTGCTGTCGTCGTTTATTTTATTTTTTGCAACTACTGTTGTGTTTTGTGGCCACAAACCATGGATATTTGTTGATGCACATGACTTTTAATGGTTTGAAGTTCTTTGATCTTTTTTTTTTCTGTCGCGGTTTTGGTACGTCTTGGTGCAGCTTTGAGTATGCTTTCGTGTTTGTTTTAGTTTTTTAAGCTATACATACTTTTGCTTCAAATCCATGCTCTTATCATCCACTTCGTCTTACATACGCCAGATATGTACATAATCTCTGTTGATTGGCTCTTTTCCATGGGCCTTTTCTAATTCTCATCAACTGGGCAATGTTCTTATGGTACATAGACGAGTGAAGTCATGACATTACACCAACATTTCATTTTATTTCTTGAAAAATGCTCATACAAAAAATTGGATAACATGATTGACAGAAAGTTGCAAGTATTCAAATCGGCCAAGGTTACAGGTTTAACGTGGTTGCTTGAAATTGGTAGCTTGGATTAGGATGGATGATAAGGAGTTCGTTATTGACGCATAGGACAAAGCTTATAAAGCTATAAAAGAATAAAATAGAACAAGCTTGTCACGCAAGATTGACAGTTGACTGATTAGAGAATTTTCCAAGGAATATTCCTAGTTGACTGGAATATTCAGGAAATATTCTCAGCTGACCAAAATATTCTGGGAATATTCCGAATAGATATTTTGGAACCCATAGCAATGTATAAATACCCCAGAATGTACTGTACATAAATCAGATTCTGAAATAATGAAAACAATATAGATTCAACTCTTATTTTTCCACATGGTATCAAAGCATTGATAGCTCGATCCTGCATTTTTCTCTGTTTCTTCTTTTTTTGTTAATGGCTCATCAAAATCAGCAACAGATTGTTCCTCTAAGCCCATACTACCTGCATCCAAATGAAAATCCGTCATTAGTCTTGGTTCAACCACCTCTGGATGGAAACAATTATCATGCTTGGGCCAGATCAATGCGCATGGCATTAATGTCAAAAAACAAGTTAGGTTTCATCAATGGTGCATTGGAAGCACCACCTACAAATGATGCAGATCATCACGCATGGGAGCAATGCAACAGTATGGTGCTTTCCTGGCTGCTCAATTCAGTTTCTGGTTCTATAGCACACAGTGTGATGTGGCTCAATACAGCCAAGGAAGTTTGGACATACTTGCAGGAAAGGTTTTCCCATGGGGATCATTTTAGACTTTCTGATTTACTTGAAGAGGTAAACTCAGTTAAACAGCATGATTTGAGTGTGACTGACTACTACACTAAACTCAAGATTCTATGGGAAGAGTTGTTAATCATTAGGCCATATCCTAATTGTACTTGTAATCCTACATGTAACTGTGAAGCTGTGAGAACTTACAGAGATTATTTTGAATCTGAGTGTGCTATCAGATTTCTTAAAGGTTGACTGATAATTTTTATCTTGTCAAAGCACAAGTGATGCTTATGCATCCTCTACCATCAATTAACCAGGATTTTGGTATGGCTGTAAAGCATGAGAGGCAACTCAGCTACTGTGTGGGGCATCCTGATAGGATTGACAAGCCTGTCATGGCTGCACAAAGGTACAATGCATATGGACAATTTGGTAATCAATTTGGTCAAAACACTGCACAAAATGGCAGTGTACAATATCCAAAAAGGCCAATGTCTGGTAACAGAAACTTTCAGTGCACATATTGCAATTTACAAGGACATACAGAGGACAGATGCTATAGAAAGCATGGATTTCCCCCAGGAGGTTGGGGAAGGGGCAGAAGTGGTCAAGGAAGAGATGGTGGTAGGATTGCTGCCAATCAGGTTGATACTACTGAAGTAGCAATGACTGAGCCTACACATCAATCTGTCACTAATTTCTTTACACAGGAACATCTAGATGAGCTAAGGAACTTATTGAATACAGCTCCTGCTACTTCATCTACTTAGAATGAATCTGAGCACCTGATCAATCAAGCTACTGTTTTGAGTGCTAACTTTGGATCTCCAGCTGCTGGTAAGTGTGTTGGTAAGTTTGTTCATTCTCAGTCTAGACAATGGATTATAGATTCAGGTGCATCAAACCACATAACATGTACTCTGAATGCTTTTCTATCCTATAAGTCCATTCCCCATACTAATGTGACCTTACCAAATGGAAATCAAATCACTGCAACACACAAAGGAACTGTGAGAATCACACATGAGTTAGTTTTATCTGATGTGCTTTATATACCCTCTTTCAAGCACAATTTACTTTCCCTTAGTAAACTATTACATAACACCACTTTATCTGTTACTTTTACACCTAATCTCTTTGTTATTCAGGATCTTATGACCAAGAAGATGATTGGATCAGCTAGGCATCACCTTGGTCTCTATTACCTAAATCACCTTGAAATTCAACCACAACTCGATTATGCCATTACAGTCAATTCTGCTAAGTCTTCTGGTAGGCCTGATGCCTATGTATGGCATCTTAGGTTAGGTTATATGGCAAATAAAGTTCTGAATGATGTAAGGCTCATTGAGCCAACTGTCTTGTCTTTTGAAATCAGAGATTGTACTGTGTGTCATCTTGCTAAACAAAAAAAAAATCATTTCCTTTAAGTCAATCTATGGCCGCTGAAGCCTTTGATCTTATACATATGAACATCTGGGGACCATATAAAAAGGCCACCATCAACAATGAACATTATTTTTTAACAGTAGTTGATGACCATACCAGATACACTTGGGTATTTCTACTAAGGTCAAGTCTCAATTCAGCACACTCATTAAACAGTTCTATGCCTTTGTTAACACACAGTTTGGAAAGAAAATTAAAATTATAAGGTCTGATAATGGTCTAGAGTTCAATCTAACAGAATTCAATGGAAACAATGGCATAACACATCAAACTTCTTGTGTCCATACCCCAGAACAAAATGACATAGTTGAAAGAAAGCACCAACATATCCTTAATGTAGCTAGAGCTCTCAAAATACAATCCAACATCCCTCTGTCCTATTGGGGCTTATGTATTCAACATGCTGTCACATTAATAAACTTAACACCTTCTCCCAAAATTCAGAACCAGACACCTTACCAAAGACTGCATAACAAGCCACCAATCTATTCCAATCTTAGGGTCTTTGGATGCTTAGATTTTGCCAACAACTCAAGTGTCAACAAAACCAAATTCGATGACAGAAGTCTCCCCTGTGTTTTTCTAGGATATGCCCCAAATGTAAAAGGTTATGTACTCCAGAATTTACAAACTAGAGCCATCTTGATATCAAGACATGTCCTATTCCATGAGAATATTTTCCCTTTGTGGAAATACTATGGTTAATAATATTACATTATTGTTACACTCATAACATGTTACAATGTAACGTGTTACTTTTTATCAAGAGACATATTAATTGCATTGAATAAACAATTAATATGTCCTAATAGTCATAGTAACTATCCTTTGTCCTACTATGTAATAGCATAGACATAGCCGACTCTAGCATTTATTGTAGCCGGCTCTAGTTACTTTTACTTTACTAGCTAGGATCCTCTCTTGTAAGGATCCTCTCTTGTATCTATTTATACTCATTGTTTCAACATGAATAAACAAGTTGGAGTTTACTCAAGTATTATTACTTTCTCAAACTCTCTTCATGGTATCAGAGACTTAAACTCCTCGAAATCACAAGCAAACTCTCAAAGACCTCACTTTGAATCAAGAATGTCTTCACTATCTCAAGCTTCCTCACCTTCAGCTGAGTCCCACCGCCTCAAAGCAGATCAGGGTCACCGAATCTTCATCTTATACTAATCATAGACTTGATGGCAACAACTATTTGCTATGGTCAAGATCTATGAAGATGTACATCTCTGGACAAGGTAAGACGGGATACCCGTCCGCTCTAAACTCCGCCCTGCAAAGATGACCCAGGATTTGAAGCATGGGATATCACGCTAATAATCAAGTCATGACCATTCTCACAAGATCAATGACAAAAGAGATTAGTGAGAACTTTATGATGTATGATAACGCAAAGGAAATCTGGATAATGCCAGGGATCTTTACTCCAAGAAAGACAATACCTCGTAAGTGTATGAACTTGAAGCTCGATTCAAAATCGCAGGCAAGGAGATATGTCTATAACTCAATACTTCAACCAACCGTCTAGGGCATGGCAACACCTAGATATGCTTGGAAACTCACCCTGGAATGATGTCAAGGATGTCGCCTTTTATAAGGACATTATTGAGAAAAGAGAGTATTCAAGTTTCTTCTCGGATCAATCTCGCTCTTGATGATGTTAGAGGAAGAATCCTTGCCACAAAACCTCTCCCCATCTCAAATCCATGTTTGTGAAGTCAAACATGAGGAAAGCAGGAGAGAAAGTGATGTCGCTTTGAACTCCCTGCCGACAACCTGTGAGAGTGCTACCTGCCGACCATCGTGAAGCTCGCTGAGGTTACTTGAGGACCGCAGAAGCCTCTTGATAGAATCGGAAAGTTGTTCGTGAGCACCGCAAAAGCACAAATCACACCAAGGACACTTGTTTGGAAGCTACATGGCATGCCTAAATCCCTCAAGCCTACCAGGGAAAGTCGTAAGGTGCATGTCCATGAAGAGGAGAATGACAACAAGTTGAATGCTCACTTGTCTTTGCATTCAAAGCTTTCCTCACTCAACAAAAAGAAGGTAGTACCTCTACCGACACGGCTACTCGAGGCTAGTGCAGTAAATTCTACTCTTCTATTAGTAATGAAACATGGATTGTTGATTCTGGGCCTCCTCCCATATGACTCGTAATAAAAACCTCATAACTCACCTTATGCCATGTCAACAAATTCACAATGTTAAGATCTCATTGATGGATCTATCTCTCGTGCAAAAGGTTTTGGAAATGTTAAACTCACTAATAAGATATGTCTAAAGGATGTCCTATTTGTTCCAAAATTAGACCGCAATCTCATATCTCACAAGAGACTTGCAAAAGATTTGAATTGGACTGTTGTTTTTAATAAGAATCGGTGCACTTTCCAGACCCTTCTTCACAGAAGTGATTGGGAGGGCTAAACCCTCGCTTAGGATTGTATGTGGTCGACCTCACCAAGATCAAGATCGAATCGCCTCAAGAAATTTGCACTCAAACCTTAGATAATATCATGTTATGGCATTATAGACTAGGACATCCAAGTTTTGGTTATTTGAAGTCCAGATTCTGAATTATTTAAAGGATGTAATGTCAATGATCTTCAATGTGATATTTGTCAATTTGCCAAACTTACCAAATCAGTGTATGCCAAACTACCTTATTTGCCTTCCACACCTTTCACTTTAATTCATAGTGATGTATGGGGACCTTCAAGGGTAAAAAGTATAACAGAAAAAAAGGTGGTTTGTCACTTTCATTGATGATCATACCAGAACACATGGCTGTTTTTAATGAAGGATAAATCTGTTGGACCAATTTTTCAGAATTCTACAACATGATCTCTACTCAATTTGACACTAAGATCAAGATCTTAAAGACTCGATAATGCTCTTGAATACTATGAGTCTAACCTCAGAATTTCTTGATGAATAAGGGGATTGTCCATATCGCCAGCATAGGTGGAAACACCTCAACAAAATGGGGTTGCTTTGAGAGAAAGAACAGGCACCTACTGGAGATGGCTCGATCAATCATGTTCACTACCCATGTCCCAAAGTATATGTGGGGTGAAGCTATATTAATCGCCACATACTTAATCAACAGACTTCCCAAAGAGAGTGTTAGGCTTCAAAACTCCTATCCAAACCCTCCCGACCACACACTCCTCGCCTCATCTTATTTCCCAATTACCACCAAAAATCTTTGGTTGTACTTGTATTTGTTTATATCCATGCCCAACACACAGTAAGCAAACTTGATCCCAAAGCTCACAAGTGCATTTTCCTAGGATATGCAAAGGGACAGAAAGGTTACAAGTGTTACTCTCCTTCCGAAAGAGATTTTACAATTCTATGGATGTAAAATTCTTTGAAAGGACTCCTACTACAAAGAAGTCCACTGAGGCGATCACTGATGGGAACTCGATTGAACTTGACCTAAATCCTTTCCTCAAAGAAACTCTTGAACCTCAAAGACTTAATCGACTCTCAAAGATCCTATCGATCCTCAAGAACCTCCTCCGAACTGTAGTTCATCGACCTGCAGCTCTTTGACCCTGAGACTACCGCCACTCAAAGAACTCTATCGAGTCACAAGAGATCGAACCTCAAGACTTAATCGACTCTCAAAAACTCACCGACGTTGATGACAGAACTATTGCTATCGTGAAGGAAAGAGATCTTGCACTCACTGATCACTCTATTCATAATTATCTATCCTATGATCGCTTATCACCTGCTTTTGCCATGTTTACACAGACTTGGATTCTCACTCTATTCCTAAGAATATACAGAAGCTCTCCAACATGATAAGTGGAAGGCAACATCAAAACCGAAATGATCGCTCTCCTTGACAACCATACTTGGGATCTCACCACTCTCCCACATGGAAAGAAGACAAACACCGCAAATGGTCGCTCACTATCAAGTACAATGTCGATGGTACTATTGACAAATACAAAGCTAGATCAAGTTGCAAAGGGATTCACTCAAACATATGGCCTTGACTACAAGGAAACCTTTGCACTGTGGGCAAAACTAAACACCGCTGGAGTACTCGATCTCAATTGTCATCCAACTTGATCGGCTCTCTACACCAATTGGATATCAAGAATGCTTTCCTAAATGGTGACCTTATCGAGGAAGTCTATATGAATGTGCCTCCCGGTTTTCCAACACTCACACTCAAGGGAAAGTTTGCAAATTGAGGAAATCTCTATATGGCCTAAAGCAAATTCCTCAGAGCCTGGTTTGGCAAACTCACTACTGTGGTTAAAGTCGCTTTGGATACCATCAATGCAACTCGGATCACACAATGTTTATCAAAACAACAAACCGTAAAAGGTCCATTCTTATTGTTTATGTGGATGATATCATCCTTACTGGTGATGACCTGCTTGAGATCCAACACTTGACGACTTCTGCGGCAAAAGTATTTCAAGTTAAAGATTTGGGCTACCTCAAGTACTTTCTTGGTATGGAAATAGCTAGAGAATGCCAGTGGTATATATCTGCTTTCACGTAGGAAGTATGTCTTTGGACTCGTTGAAGAAATCGGCATCTTTGGGATGCAAACTCGTCAGATCCCCAGTAGACCCCCGAGAATACCTCGCCGCATGGTGACATTGTTTGTCGAAAAGGATCAATATCAAAGACTTGTAGGAAACTCATTTATCTCGTCCCATACAAGACCTGATATTGCATATAGCGTCGGCCTGGTTAGCTTGCTTCATGCATTGCCCTACTTGAGCAACATTGGGATGTCGCGTGAACAGGATAATCGAGGTACCAAGTCCACTCGGCCAGGGCTTACATTTCACCAAGTCTCCTCGATAGATCAATCAAGCGTCTACACCGATGCTTTGATTGGGCGGATGTCACATTGACGTAAGATCTACCATGTGCTATTGCTCATATGTATGGGAAACCTAGTTACTTGGAGAAGCAAGAACCACCCTCATCAGTGTCAAGAAGCATCTTGAAAGCCGAACTCAGGGCACTTGTACTTGGCATTTGTGAAGCTCTGTGGCTAAAAGGGTACTCACCGAACTTCAAAGAACCTCTTCAAAGAACCTATCACACTCTGCTGTGACAATAATTCACCTTTATGCATGGCAGAGGATCCACCCATCATGATAAAACCAAACATGTGGACATTGATGAGACACTTCCTAAAGGAGAAGATTGATGCCAAGATTATTCAACTCATGTATGTTCCTCAAAGCAGATCGTAATGCCGATATTCTCACCAAGGCCATACCACCACTTATGTTCAAAGAGATTGAGTAGCAAACTTGGCTGTATAAAATATACAACCCAGTTTGAGGGGGATGTGGAAATACTATGGTTAATAATATTACATTATTGTTACACTCATAACATGTTACAATGTAACGTGTTACTTTTTATCAAGAGACATATTAATTGCATTGAATAAACAATTAATATGTCCTAATAGTCATAGTAACTATCCTTTGTCCTACTATGTAATAGCATAGACATAGCCGACTCTAGCATTTATTGTAGCCGGCTCTAGTTACTTTTACTTTACTAGCTAGGATCCTCTCTTGTAAGGATCCTCTCTTGTATCTATTTATACTCATTCTTTCAACATGAATAAACAAGTTGGAGTTTACTCAAGTATTATTACTTTCTCAAACTCTCTTCACCCTTTCTCCCTCACCACTGTCAAACCTCACAATTATAGTTCATACACTCTCCCATTACCAGCCAATGATATCCATCTACCTTTTAACCTCCAACATGTCAATACATCATCGCCTTTGCAATCACCAACCAGTGGTTCATCTACACACCGATGCACTAAACCTAACCTTGGAACGGGCGCCGTAAAGTCGACGGACATTACCTAGGCTATACAGATCCTAACCGGCAAAGTGTACCGGGTCAAATTGTAGCTCTAGTCCGTGAGTCAGTCGATTCCTCAGGGAAAACATGGTAATTCTTTTAAGTGGGGTTAAACACCAAGAAGCTATTATTAACTCGATCTAAGTCGCAGCTTTTAACTTTTCCTCGGGTTAGATAGTTAGATCGCTTAGTAATGTTAGAGTTAGATGTTAGTAAAACAGAAAATAAAACAAATAAATACTAATATAATATATATTTTTGGATCTAGCCAAGAATTATTCTATCAATCAATATCTTTTAGTAGAAATAAATGAGATGTGATCTTCCTTTATTCAAGGTGTAAATTATATATGAATCGTGTACTCCTAAGCTAGACAACTCCTCCTCACACGAAAGCGTATGAAATTGTCATATGTCTCATCAATCATTCAATGTCATCCAAAGCATAGGTCACTCCCGCTTTTGTCATACGAGCAATGTTTCAATTTCGATTAAAACAGATAAATTAACGTAATACGATCTTGAGCACAATTTTAATAAGATTTGTTTTTCTAGGACAAATCGCTTCGGGTAGGAAATCGGATTCCGCTTGTCACGCTTTCACTCGCCAATTTTACCCTCCGGTCTTTCTATTACGATCTCGTATTCTAATCGTGAGTTGTCAATTCATTAGATTACGTTCAAATAGAAAGAGATTCATTATAATCGGTTTTAATCATTATTACCAGAGTCGATCATTCATTTTACCAAAAGATTAACTAATTCAGATTCATATCTTGGCTAGATATATTTTTAGTTTAACATAGATATATATATCGATTCTCATCAAAATGTCATGGATTAAACGGTGGAAGTTTTCCATAATAGCCTTCACAAGATGACGTAATTCTATTACAACCAAATTTAGCCTTTCGATCCAAACACTTATCAAATTCTCACATATATATATAGATGGATATAATTATATAGAACAACAAAAGTAAAACTCAATAAAATTACCCGCTTACTTGATCTAAGTTGTATTCTTGAAAATAGCAACTTTTTCTAAAGCATTTTCTTCGATAATTTTCTCAAGCATTACAACATTACTACTTTTTATTTAAACAAACATATATACATACATAGACATATGTATATACGGGCCCGAAACAAAATAAAAAGAGAAAAGAGATGAAGAAGGGACATGAAGAAGAGGGGAATGGAAGAAATGGGAGGAGGTGGAGAGAGAGAGATCTTGGCCAAGAGTGGCCAAGATGGGGCAAAGTTTACAATGGAGTTGGAGGGTATATATAGGAGAGATATACATATATATATATAGCACATGGGAGCCATCATCAAGCACATGGGAGGGAATATCCATCATTGCAAGTAACATGCACCACATGGGAGAATATAATCAAGTTGGAAAATATCTCCGGTTCGTCCCAAATTCCAAGAATTCGGTAAAAAATCATAACTTGAGTTGTAGACTCCAATTGACGTGATTCAAATTATGTTCAAAAATATCATTTTAGTATCTACAACTTTCATCAAGAACTCTTCCCAGAAAACGCCTCTAAGTTGGGTCAAATTTCCATCGAGAACTGTTACGGTAGAAGCGCGTAGGAAAATAAATTTGATCCGTTGAACTCGTAAGCTTGTGGCATTTTCTTCTTTCCTCAAAATCCATCTTTTAGGCTTCAAAACATGTCGTTACGTGGAATCTTGGTCAATGTATAATCCTCGCAATGAACCACCAAAATACCAAACGTAAATCTGACATTTACACTCGGTTACTAAACCGGTACAAAAACTAATAAAAACTTATAAAAATACGATAATTTATATAATAACTACTACTTATACATTTGAATAAAACTTAGTAATTTTGACTTGATTTGATACAATAATGCTCAAAATGGTATCAATATTGGGGTAAAATATCGTAATAATGATCATAAATTTATCTCTCATCACAACCCCCTACTTAGCTTTTGGTCGTCCTCGATCAAAACAAGCGATAAAACAAAATGAATGAGAGATAAATTCATGAAGATAGAAGATATAAGGGACAACTAGATAATACAACCATTAGAATTACAACCAGGCGTTAACCTCAATATAAATGTATAACAGAGTGTGTGTGTGACAAGCCTTTTCAATTTCCACTACCCTCTCTTGAATAAATCAAGCAAAACACACAAATATCCATTCAGACAGCCCTAATGACTTTCCTAGGTATAAGCAGTAACAGTTCCACACAAAGTTCTCCCGTGTACTTATTAGGATAATCCCTAAAGCATATCATTCAGTTTATACTGGGGATAGTCAGAAGATAGCTAAGTTTTCAACCACGCTTAAAAATTTTATTTTTTTTTTCTTTTCTTTTGATGAACTTAATTTCACATGTGTAGCATATGCCTTCATTCCCAGCAATAGGACATTTCGTGATAACCCCCTAGCTGGACTACTATCATCAGGCAGTCGGGAGCTTTTAAACCTCATAGTGATATAGGACGTTTCGTGATAACGCCCTACTGCACTCAAATCATTGGTAGCTACAACCGACATATATATAGTTCATCTCTTTCTTTTTTTTTTTTTTTTTTTTTTCATAAACTTAACTTATATCCTTTCTATCACATTCAAACCTTCAGATATTCACAAGACACGCTCAAAAGTTAGGTACTAAGTTATCATTATTATCTAGAATAACCACTAGATACTGAATGGATACAGTTTAAAATTTTCGCTTCAATATCAAAGGCTTACGTGAAGGAATTCATGTTACACAAATATATTTGGAATTACAATGCACTTACGGTTCACGTTGGTTATACACATCCAAATTGATCATTATATCTTCAAATCCATGAAATATATACCTTATATACATTTATTTTAATCAACTAAATAATGCTCAAAAAATCGAAAACTAAAGGATTTATTGATACAAAATAAACATTAATTCCATTGCTAGACCAACGACTCCACTCCCCACTTACGAACTTACATTGTCCTCAATGTAAAGTGAGTATAAATAAGTTGTTGGGAAAGCAATGGTGCACTAAAACAAGTCAAAACAAATACTGGATGATATTAAAGGGTGGGTGGGTGGGTTAAAGTTATGACCGTTGTGTGTGCAAATAAAATAAAAGTATGTGAGTGTGTGAGGTAAATGCAAAAGGGTAGATAAACACACCACATAAACTTTTATTGATTTAAAACACACAATATTCCACAAAGAGTTGAACTAATACATGTCACACATTATTTGAAATTTAAAATGTACTAGATCATGATATGAAATGTGTGACAAAGTATTAACTCTTCGAGTCTTTTATACCCAGATCCTCAAGGGTTATTTCAAATCGTTCTAACAATCTAAGTCTAAGAAATGATGCATTTGAATTTTATCTTTGTTATCCATCAGGATTTTCGGATAACCACCTAATCGTTCCCTTTTAATGTCATTCAAACATTCATCCTATGACTTGGTGAAACAAAATGAAAATCAATCCTAAGTATTAGCAAAGTATCATCCAAAGTATGAGTAATTATTATATTTAACATTTTACGGGTTGCCTCCTCGGTAGCGCTTTTTTGTTAACGCTGTCACTCGACCAAAATGATAATGATTAACTAATATAATATACTAAACAAAACGGGATACTTCTTACAATTACTCACAAAAGCACGTAACAATTAAGCACATAATCCACTAAAAATAAATGCTTAAGGAGTAAAAAGGAAGGATAGTACCCGTCATTGACTACATTTATAGTCTATAGCCAGACTTTACCGTGCTTCAGTTTTTAAGGCACTGGTGGTGGGTCATCCTCACGCACCGCATCCTTCTTCAATACCGGTTTCCAACAGAGGTTAGACAATTGCCGTCGAATCCAACGGTTCTTGACCTTTTCCTTTGATTTTCGAGCTTTGAGTTTACGAGCTTTCACATTATTACTGGAGTCATCTTCTTCGCTTACTGCAACGTTTAGTACGATCCACCACAAGAAAACACAAAGTGTCTACACAAGAACTAGATTCTAGTGTAATGTATGGATATTTCAATGAATTGTAAATGTTGAAGATAACGCGCTCATCATTCACTCCCAAACTAAGCTCTCCTTACAAACATCGATGAAAGGGGTATTAATAGTTAAGTGCCGAAAAAGTGTCAAGAAAACATGCATACTTATTATCCAACTTCATCTTTTCATTTCATTTCTCGGGAATGGGGGAGTAATTCAAGAGTAGGGTTAGAATGAATACCTCCTTTCCCTTGTCGTTAGATGAAGATGGTAAAGCTTCCTTGAATGATTGTGCCTTTTGAAGACATAGTGTGTCATCATTCAAGACCTTTTTCTTCAAAATATGCAAGTGGATGTGGTGATGCCTTCCAGGTTGAACCGATGTGAATTTAGGTTGAGCGGATAAGGTTCGGTTTGAAATGGCCCTTTAGATTCCATATTCTTCTTATATTTACCATCTAAATCATCATCTACTTCATTATTCCCGAATTTTTCTAATCCATTACTTCCACGTATCCTTCCACTTCTCGTAATAATAAAGATTTACCCCACTCAGATTTCTTTCGATATTACTTGGCAATCCTTCCGAGGGTTTACTGCTTTTACGCTCTACTTCTACTCAAGTGATATTCCGCATTCCTTAATGAAGCTTCTATAATTCTTATTCGGTATCATGTCCACTCATAGATGTTTTCAACGTACTCATATCCTTAGTGACCGTGCACTCTATGAAAGTTATCATAATTTCCATATTTTGAGCTTGAGTATATCATACCTACTCGATTTTCCATTAATTTCTCCCATTTGTTAACTCCTTCAAAGTTGAGTTGAACTCGAGTTACCGGTATGCTTTGAGTGGTATGTTGTGGATACGGTTTAGGTAATGATTGTAGGTTTTGATTCGTGGTATCTCCTTGATAACCTTGATATGGATTCTTATATTGAATCGATACAAAGTGGTTGTCCCGGCTTACTAGGGGTTTCTGCACCAACGAAAAGTAGGGTGATCTCTTCTAATAGCATCAAACGAGTTTGAATACGCGTCGTTCAAATTCCTATGCTGTTGTAAAAAACTCACCTTTTCCCTTGAATATCCTTCTGGTTCTTCTATCCCTAATGACACATTATCATGATTTAAGTAGTCATTCGGTATAATATTTTCTGGGTTTATAGGTTTACTAGCTAATAAGCCGTCAAATTTCCTACTCAAATTCTCCAAGTGTGCTAGAACTTCCGTATTCGATGTATATTCTCCTGCAAATGCTACTTTTCTTGTGCTAGAACCGGTTTCCCACATTCTGTTATTTTTGGAAATCTTTTCTATAGCATCGTAAGCTATCTCGAGCTTCACTCATCATTAATCTAACCACCACATGCATGATCTACATCTCACACGTGAGTCTTTTCTTAATTTACGACAGAAAAGTTGAATTTGCATATCTAAGGAATAACCATGATCGGGACAAGCTCTTAATAATTTTTTAAATCTTTCCCAAGCATTCCCAAGCATTTCTTCAGATCCTTGTCTAAAGTTGGCAATTTCGACTATTAATTCCAATTTTCTACCAGGAGTAAAATATTGCTTCAAAAACTCGGTTTGCATATCCTCCCAACTAGTCAATGAATGATGTGGAAGTGACAAAAACCAATCTCGTGCTCTTCCTTTTAAAGAAAAAGGAAACAAAGACATCCTCGTTAATTCCCGATGAGCACCATGACTTTTGGTCAGATTACACAATTCTTCGAAAAGATAGAGGTGATGATGTGGATCCTCATCATCTTCTCCTAGAAATTGGGCTCTTGTGTCAATTAAACCAAAAAAGATGAGATTTTATTTCAAAATTATTTTCTCCTTTATTGGGTAAACGAATTGGATTATTAATCTGTACCTTCTACGGTCCGATCACAAATAAGTCTCGGGTTTGGTGGGTGATTACGCTTATTCCGATTCTGATTATTTCTATTCCTTTGGGCATGATCAAGCCCTTGTTCCGGTGTTTCATTACTGATTTCAGTCATTCTCGTATTTCGATTTGAAGATGATACTTGGTCGATTTCCTGATCGATATGACCGCGTTTTGGGGTCTTACCGCTTCTGGTCATCAACTAACGAAAATAGAAAATGCTCGAATTTTGTAGAAGAAGAAAATTGGTAACTAAAAGAAGGTAGATACCAATGGAAAATAAAAAAGAAATGTGATAAGAAGAGTGTTGACTTATCCTCGAGAATTTTGAGCTAATACAAGTAGTAACGCCAGACACAAAGAAAGAAATTAGCGACGTTTTCCCGGCAACGGCGCCAAAATACCGACACCGCCTAAACCTAGGAAAACATGGTAATTCTTTTAAGTGGGGTAAAACACCAAGAAGCTATTATTAACTCGATCTAAGTCGCAGCTTTTAACTTTTCCTCGGGTTAGATAGTTAGATCGCTTAGATTAGTTAGTAATGTTAGAGTTAGATGTTAGTAAAACAGTAAAATAAAACAAATAAATACTAATATAATATATATTTTTGGATCTAGCCAAGAATTATGTTATTGAATCAATATCTTTTAGTAGAAATAAATGAGATGATCTTCCTTTATTCAAGGTGTAAATTATATATGAATCGGTGTACTCCTAAGCTAGACAACTCCTCCTCACACGAGCGTATATGAAATTGTCATATGTCTCATCAACTCATCAATGTCATCCAAAGCATAGGTCACTCCCGCTTTTGTCATACGAGCAATGTTTCAATTTCGATTAAAATGATAAATTAACGTGTCGATCTTGAGCACAATTTTAATAAGATTTGTTTTTCTAGACAAATCGCCCCGGTAGGAAATCGGATTCCGCTTGTCACGCTTTCACTCGCCAATTTTACCCTCCGGTCTTTCTATTACGATCTCGTATTCTAATCGTGAGTTGTCAATTCATTAGATTACGCTTCAAATAGAAAGAGATTCATTATAATCGGTTTTAATCATTATTACCGTAGTCGATCATTCATTTTACCAAAAGATTAACTAATTCGATTCATATCTTGGCTAGATATATTTTTAGTTTAACATAGATATATATATCGATTCTGTCAAAATGTCATGGATTAAACGGTGAAGTTTTCCATAATAGCCTTCCATCAAGATGATGTATTCTATTACAACCAAATTTAGCCTTTCGATCCAAACACTTATCAAATTCTCACATATATATATAGATGGATATAATTATATAGAACAATAAAAAGTAAAACTCAATAAAATTACCCGTTTACTTCAGATCTAAGTTGTATTCTTGAAAATAGCAACTTTTTCTAAAGCATTTTCTTCGATAATTTTCTCAAGCATTACAACATTACTACTTTTTATTTAAACAAACATATATACATACATAGACATATGTATATACGGGCCCGAAAACAAAATAAAAAGAGAAAAGAGATGAAGAAGGGACATGAAGAAGAGGGGAATGGAAGAAATGGGAGGAGGTGGAGAAGAGAGATCTTGGCCAAGAGTGGCCAAGATGGGGCAAAGTTTACAATGGAGTTGGAGGGGTATATATAGGGAGAGATATACATATATATATATAGCACATGGGAGCCATCATCAAGCACATGGGAGGGAATATCCATCATTGCAAGTAACATGCACCACATGGGAGAATATAATCAAGTTGGAAAAATATCTCCGGTTCGTCCCGAAATTCCAGCAATTCGGTAAAAAAATCATAACTTGAGTTGTAGACCTCCAATTGACGTGATTCAAATTGCGTTCGAAATATCATTTTAGTATCTACAACTTTCATCAAGAACTCTTCCCCAGAAAACGCCTCTAAGTTGGGTCAAATTTCCATCGAGAACTGGTTACGGTAGAAGCGCGTAGGAAAAATTTGATCCGTTGAACTCGTAAGCTTGTGGCATTTTCTTCTTTCCCTCAAAATCCATCTTTTAGGCTTCAAAACATGTCGTTACGTGGAATCTTGGTCAATGTATAATCCTGCAATGAACCACCAAAATACCAAACGAAATCGACATTTACACTCGGTTACTAAACCGGTACAAAAACTAATAAAAACTTATAAAAATACGATAATTTATATAATAACTACTACTTATACATTTGAATAAAACTTAGTAATTTTGACTTGATTTGATACAATAATGCTCAAAATGGTATCAATATTGGGGTAAAATATCGTAATAATGATCATAAATTTATCTCTCATCAACACCAAGACCACATAGACACACATCACACACCATCTTCACAATCTGAATCATCAACAAGTTCACCTCAACAGCCCACAAATTCCAGTCCTACACCAGCTTTACCCTCCACCAATAATCCAATCATACCTTTCAGAACATCTGCCAGACTTAAGGCACCTCCAGCATATCTTAAAGACTTTGTTTGCAATCAAACCTCCAAGCAACCCAGATACCCCATTCAAGAGTACATGTGTTATGATTTGCTTGCACCTAACTATAAGAAATTTGTCTTGAGTGTTGATGTAATGTATGAACCAAAAGTTATCAACAGTCTGCTACAAATCCTAAATGGAGGGATGCTATGTCAAAAGAGATAGAGGCCCTACAGCAAAACCAGACATGGGAGATTGTTACATTACCTAAAGGGAAGACTCCTATTGGATGCAGATGGGTATACAAGATTAAACACATGCCTGTTGGGACCATAGAACGCTATAAGGCACGTCTTGTAGCGAAGAGGTACTCTCAACAGTTGGGAATTGACTACAATGATACTTATGTACCAGTGGCAAAGCTCACCACTGTGAGGGTCATTATAGCAGTGGCAGCTACAGAAAATTGGCATTTGGAACAGTTTGATATTAATAATGCCTACCTTCATGGAGTTCTATCAGAAGAAGTCTATATGAAGGTACCCTCGGGGTACAACACGTCTATTCCAAACGCTGTATGCAAGCTCAAGAAATCCCTATATGGGCTGAAGCAAGCAGGGCGTCAATGGAACGCCAAACTCTCTTCCTACCTCCAAACCCTTGGATTTCATCAATCACGAAGCGATTACAGTTTATTCACTGAGCGTCATGACACTACATTTGTGGCATTACTGGTTTATGTCGATGACATCATTCTAACTGGACCTAATCAAGGGTTGATTCAAGAAATCAAGATGGATCTAGACAAGAAATTCAAAATCAAAGATCTTGGTAAACAACACTACTTCTTGGGGGTAGAAGTTGCTAGAGGAAGAAAATGGATTAGCTTGTCACAACGTAAGTATACATTGGATCTTCTGTCTGAATATGGCCTTCTTGCTTGCAAACCTGCATCCACTCCGATGATCACCAGCAGTAAATTGGCGAAGAACGATTCACCCTTGTTGGCGTACAACACACCATATCGTAGCCTCGTCGGGAAACTGATCTATTTGACTTTCACGCGGCCAGATATCAGTTTTACAATTATCACAGTTTCTTGACTACCCCACCGTGAATCACCAACAAGCTGCTCTGAGACTGTTGCGCTTCCTCAAAGGGTCTCTGGGACAAGGGTTACTTTATCCTGCTGGATCTAATAACGACGTGACCGCATCTAATCTAATCGGCTATGGATCGTCTTCTTTGCCGAATATAACAGCATATTCTGACTCCGACTGGGCTGGGTGTCTTGATACTCGCCGATCTATTATAGGATGGTGTATATTCCTTGGTAAATCACTCATTTCGTGGAAAGCCAAGAAACAGAGCACTGTTTCCCGGAGCTCGGCGGAGGCGGAATACAGAGCCCTTTCTGCCACCGCATGCGAATTACAATGGCTTGTTTATATTTTGACAGAGTTGGGTGTTTCACCGTCTTTACCTATTCCATTATACCGTGACAACCAAAGCGCGTGTCACATAGTGGAAAATCCTTTATTTCACGAGCGTACAAAGCACATCGAGTTCGATTGCCATTTTATTCGTGATAAATTTCAAGCTGCACTGCTCGTGCCAACTTCGATTCATACCACGAAACAGTTGGCGGATATTTTAAGAAAAACCCTTGACGCACCACGCTTCAATCAACTATCAAGTGATCTTGGCCTACATTCCATATACTCGCAGTCAAGCTTGCGGGGGAGTGATAAAGCTATAAAAGAATAAAATAGAACAAGCTTGTCACGCAAGATTGGCAGTTGACAGATTAGAGAATATTCCAAGGAATATTCCTAGTTGACTGGAATATTCAGGGAATATTCTCAGCTGACCAGAATATTCCGGGAATATTCCGAGTAGATATTTTGGAACCCATAGCAATGTATAAATACCTCAGAATGTACCGTACATAAATCAGATTCTGAAATAATGAAAACAATATAGATTCAACTCTTTTTTTTCCACAAAAGCAACTTGACAATGTTTAAATTTCTTGCTATTTATCATTTTGACCTTATGTGGCAGAAAATAGCATATCTGGAATTGGGATGGATGATGTACATTACTACGGCGCAAGAAGGAAAATATGTTGTAATTTGGGTGTAAAGATGATCAACAATGTCTTGAACAATTCCTGCACAATTAGAAGATTTGGATCCTCACAGTTTCACGATTATCGTTGTCCTTCTTAAATTATTCGACCCTTATTCCTTGTCCCGGGTTTCACGAATATTTAAGTGAGATACTAAACTGAGAGTAAACCTTTGACTCTGGACAAAAGAGATTAAAGAGCACTTTGAAATTTTTTAAGATATAAAAATGACAAACAAAAATGCTTACATTTGTTCTATTTTTTCCAACAATGTAAACTTGCTTTATATAGCACTTGGATGTCTGAAAGAGAGCAAAGAATTCGTTGTTAAGTGACAGACCCCAAATGAAAAGGTTCCATTTGGTTGTACCCACTTAAAATGACCAAGAGACACCAATAATTCAGTTTTCGGGCCATAGCTGCGCGCCTATGAATGACAGGCGGGCGCCTGTGAAGTCCAAAAAACGAAACAAGACTCTGTTCAATTTTTACCTGAAAAAATCTTCATAGGCGGGCGCCTGTGGTTCATAGGCGGCCGCCTATGACACTGATTTTCCAAAACGAATTTTCCGTGTCTTTTAAGTTTGTTTTACGAACTCTACTTGATCATCTACATCCGTAACTCGTAAATACTTATATAAGCGTGCACTCCGCACCTCCGTACTTATATCATAGCGTTACGAGCATAACCATCTTTACACTAAATCCTGATAACCTTAATGACTTGTGATTATACTTAAATCACCAACAAAATATTCACGTATCAGTAGTACAAGAAATACCTTTCAATGAAGAACAATGACAACTATGAATTTCGTTTTAGTTATTTATGTTTTCTACTTTCTGTTTGGCTTAATAAGATGTTAATATTGTGTGGGTCTTACAAGGACACATAGGTTGTCAATGTTGTGTTACTCTTGCGTTATATATAATTATCATAAGTTGACACAATGTAGTATGTATTATTTCACCATATGTTCCAATAACATAACATTTTTCATTGAAAATACGTTTGTATTTTCCTTTGCTACTAATTTTTAACTATATGTTCTCTCGTGCATTGCACGGGTTTTCCCACTAGTATACTTATACTATATAGCGTAAATATCTCATCATACTTAACATATTTTACATAACTTATACTTGTATGCACAATATTATGCTTTACTTATTTGATAGAAGTTAAATAATACCTTATTATACTTAAATCATATAGTATCAAGGTATACCTTATACTCACTAGCTATTACTTTTTATTAAACTGTCTTAGTTATCAAAAACACATGAATTAACGAGATAAGTTATAATACTTTGTCTTTAACACAAAAATGACAATAAAACCATTTAAATATAATTCTTGTAATGTTGTTTTCATTCTCTCGCCCTTAATATATAAGGGTATATTTAGAAAAACACAGTAAATAATGTTTTTGAAATATAACTACATAAAATAAAAAAAAAGAATGAATTTTTTTTGACAACTACAACAGTGAAACACGAACATGAACAAAGAGAGTAAAACATATGATTGGAGAGTTACACGATCGAATTAAAAGTAAGAACTCAGAACATATGATAGAAGAGTTAACAAAAACTATAATTGAAAAGATGTATATTTTTTAAATTATTACTAATTCCAAATCGACAACAGATGGTATTTTTTATTATCATATAGCTGAGAAGAATGCCATCCTTAGTAACAGTGGCGGAGCTACATGCAACCAGAGGGCAAATGCACCCATTGATCATGAAAAGTTACGTTAATATATGTACAAAGTATATTGTTTGTCATTTTAAAATTTTTATTTGCCTTAAATTTTTTTATTACCCCGGCTCTTTATCCGAGATCCTGCGTCCGGCCCTGCTTAGTAAGCAATTTAAGTGGTTTTTATCTCTGGCCGGACCCCGAGAAGCCCATTTTGTTTGGTGTTTAAGCCAATTTGCTTCAGCAGAATATGTATCTGTATAGTTAGACACATCCAACGTAATCCACGGAGTGAATGCGAATGATAGCGTCAGTGAAAGAAATTGAAATAGCTAATACTATGATACAGCACAAATTGCCCATAGCCATTTTTCTCTGTATTTTTTCAGGTTGGTGTTTTGTTATGTAGAGATATGGATGTGGATATGAGACATTTATAGTTTGAGAATTTCACACGTGACACGTTTACTTTTTTAGTTTTTAACTGGTCACGTGGTTTTAGTGTGCGAGTGATTTTACGCATAGTTAACAGACCTGGTCCGGTCATCGATCCGGAAAAGACGTCGGGTCATCGGGTCACTGATTCAACCGATGGGTCATTGGTTGAATCGATAGGTCATATCATCACTTACAGATATAATTCAATATACGAAAACGTAAATAAAAATTAAAATATGACAACCATATTCATTTTCATAATATTCCACATCCAAATCTGTTGGAGATATCCCATGAAATGGGGTTAAAATGGTCAACTTTAGCGCGAATTTCGGATACGCTCCGGTGAGATTCACCGGGAGCTTATTACGTCTAAATATTCTACTCACGGAGTAGATAATGTTTGGCTTTGGAATCACTTGATTCGGATATCGGGTGAATGAGAAATTAATGCCTAAAGTTGGTTGAAAATGTGTTGGAGATAAGAGTTGAAGGGAGTACCTCAACTCAATATCCCACATTGGAAAGATGGGAGACTTGAGCTCCATATATAAGGGCTAGTGTGTGCTCTTATAAATGTGCCCCAAGGGGCAAGACACTTTTGTGCAGGAGGGAGGACTTAGATATTTCCACATGCGCGCGCCGCCGCCGTCCGTCCTTTCGGCTCGGCTCGTGCTCGAGCTCGGCTCGGTTCGGGTCGGGTGTTGCTATTAAATTTTTGGACAAAATTTCCTTTGAAATTAACCAGAAATTAATTAGTTAATCGTGAGACTGTTGGAAGGTTCCAGAATAATATGGAAACGAATTCTGATTAATTAAGTCGGTTCGGAATTAATTTAATTAAATTAATTTCGAAATTGCATAATTATTTTCGGCCACATAACTTTTCTTGAGGGAAAAGTCGAGTGGTTAAATCATCGGACCAATCAGAATTCAGAAGACACGTCATCCGACCAATCAGAATTGTGGAAATATTTTGGCAATTTTTTTTTAAAAAAATTTCGGCCCTATTTCTTTTCCAAGGGGAAAAGATTGGTGATGTGTTCTGGCCAATCACATTCAAGCATTGGCTCATACTTTCCACTATATAAAGAACCCCAAGGATGAAGGTTGAAGCATTCAGTTTTCTCTTGTGTCTTCCACTACTAAAAGGGTCGAGCATATAGTTAGGTTTTTGAGTCGAAGAGAAGTCGGAGCACGTTGTAAGTTCGCCGGAGCTTGGATTGTTGAAGTGCCTCTCAATCCAGGACGTAAGCCGTTGTATCTTGGGAGGCAGTTGCTACTACCGTGGGCACCATACCGGAAGCAATCTGTCTTTTAAGGAAAGAGTTTCATAACTCGCCTCGGTTTGTCTTTATTTATGCACTGTATTTTTAATTTTCTCAATCGTTTATGTCAGATCTGTACGTTAGTTGCATATTTTGTTAGATCTATATCTAGTAGCTGTGTTTCATTAGATCTATCATATAGTTCTGTTAATTTATTAGATCTGCACCATAATCGATTTTATTTGCTAGATCTGAATAATTAAATTAGATTTTATTTCGAGTCATTATTTTCTACATTTAATTTCCGTAATTATAGTGAATTACGGATCTGTTCCGTAAATCACTCCACACACGTCACTTACAACCAACAAAATCATGGTAGATACAAATTTTTTTTGACTTATAGAAGATACAAATTTAAAAAATCAATCTTTGAATTTCATCAAAATTCACCATTTAGATCCAACATCAGTATATATGAATTGTGTGTTTTTTTCATTTGATGTTGAACTGCTACTATCGTCCAATAAAATAATTAGGTGGTCATACACATTCTTGAGCAAGTATATGGAATTTTAAACAACATATCTTTTACAAAAGAGCATATAAATGTTGGAAAAAAGGATTATTTCAGGGGAAAAATTATACAAATCATGTTGTATAGTAAAACAAAATATAGTTAATTTTTTTTTATTAAAGACCTTGAATTCGAACAGTAAATGAAGAAAAAATAGAATTATTATTACTAAAGAAGTGTTTCTTATTTTGCTGAAGCTGTTATGCTTAATGAACCAATGGATAATGACAATTTTTGTAACAATACTCAAATTTTAAAAATCACTGCCGGGTAACGGTTCACCGGTTCGACACGATAAATTTTTAGACAGAATCACTCTGATACCGTAATAGATAAATAAAAATAGATTGCATTGCGTTGATAAAATAAGAAATGATTAAAACTTATAGGATTATTAGGATAAAGAATGTATCACTATCTAAACAAATAAATCTAGATTAGCATCTATATCCTAACACACCATATCTCCTAGTTTTCTCAAACAATTGTTGACATTATCTCTAACAAAAAGGTTACGGTGAATGCACCTAATGTTTGTCCGGAAAATTAATGGGTGGTGTCTAATATTTTTTGGGCAGGCTTTGTTTAAATCTGTGAAGTCAACACACATGCGCCAACTCCCATCAGGCTTCTTGACTAATACTGGGTTAGCTAGCCATTCGGGATAGAATACCTCTCTCACTATCTTGGCTGCTAGTAGCTTGCCGACTTCCAACTCTATAGCCTCAAGTCGATCCGACGCGAAATTTCTTTTCTTCTGTTTGACTGGCTTTTTGGCCTGGTCAATCTCGAGCTTATGAACTGTGATGTCGGTAGACAGCCCTGGCATGTCAGTGGCTTTCCAGGCAAAGATATCCCTGAACTCGATTAACAACTCGACCAGTAACTGTTTTTCTTTCTCTGGGATCCAATTCCCGACTTGCACACACTGATCGTCCTCTCCTTTCCAGAGTCGGACGTTTTCAACCGCATCACTGGAGATCCAACTCTTCTCCTCCTCTTCCTCTGGAATCAATTCCTCGACTAAGACTTGCTGAACCGCCATCTTCCCATTCATGACAACAGAGTTACAGCTCCTTGCGACCTCAACATCTCCCTTAACCTCGTGGGAACCGTTCCTGGTAGGAAACTTCATGCTATTATGAAAAGTCGAGATAATAGCTCGAAGATCGAAGAGCGCTGGTCGTCCCAGGATAACATTATACGCGGATGGAGCTTTGACTACCACATAGCTCAGTTCCAGTGTCCTTCCCTTCTCGCCGTCCCCAACTGTTGTGAGTAACTTTATCGAGCCCATGGGGTGGACTGCTTGTCCTGTGAATCCGAACAGGGGGGATGCTATAGGAGCCAAGTCTTTCTCTTTCAGCTTCATCGCTTGAAACGCCGAGTGATATAAGATGTTTACTGCACTACCGTTATCGATACAGACTCTCGATACACGGGCTCGACTAATCACAGCCTCGATAACTAGCCCTTCGCTGTGACTCCTAGACTTGGAGATATCATCTCAAGGGCCGTATCCGACTTCCGTCGTGAATCTGAGCTGCTTGCGCTCTCTCGAGCTACTCGCTGGCTCCTCACTGGCTTGATCTTTGTCACTTTCCCCTGGGCCAAAGATCGTGTTGACATAGTTAACATGTCGATTATCTTCGTATCTGTCACGGCCAAAATTATCTCTGTTATTTCCTTCCCGACCCGGAGATCGATTCCTCGGAGGTGATCGATCCCTTCGTCTTTGGGTATCTCGACCTCGATTTCTATCTTGATCGGATTTTTCCTCTTAAAGTCTCCACGCCTCTCTGGGCCCCATCATACCGAGACCTATCAACAACTTCGCCTAGCTTCCTTCCTGGATGCAAGAGTCGATGTCTCTTTTAGTCGATACAATCCTCTCGTCGTATGACCTATGTCCTCATGGAAGTCACAGATTTACTTGCATTCCTCTTTTCTCGAGGTTTCTTCAATGTGGAGGTTTCTCGCCAAGTTCTTTGAAAGCATAATCGACAACACCTCGGATCGAGATCGATTGAGCGGGATGAAGTCCTTATCACGCGTGGGTCCCTTCTTGCCCCACGGTATGAGGTGAGGTGGATGTGTCGATACGGTCCCATCTTGACGACTTACTCTCGACATCCCGCCTCTTGACCGATTCCTGCTCGGACCTCGGTGTGTCCTTCTTGGATTCCATCCGGTCCATTTAGGTGTGCCTTCGCGACCGCCTTTCCCTCGGCGTAATCTATGCACCACATTGACACGTTCGTCCATGGTATGGGGACGCCTCGCTCAACTTCATGTACAATTTAGTGTTACGCAGCCCCCGCACGAACGACGTGATCAGAAGTCGATCGTCTGCATCCTTGACCTGCATGGCTTCAAGATTAAACCTCTTCAGATATTCCATAACCGTTTCATCCTTTTGTCGCCTCACGCTCACGAGGTGCGTGGCACTCGAGATGAAACTTTTGTTCACTATGAACGATCTCGAATTTTCGAGCCAAATGGCAAAACCGAGATCGACCCTGGTCGTAGCCGTGAACCATTCCTTGCTCGACCCACGAGTAGCGTCTCAAATGCCCGACATCGCATTGCATCGGGTGCTCCATCCAACCTCATTTGAGATAGATACCTGTGGAGATGGTCCTCCGGGTCGGTGGTGCCATCGTAAGGCTCTATTTTAGGTATCTTAAACCCTCGGTTTAGGAAAGCTCTCGATCTCCTTCGTGAAGGAGACTCGAGCCATAACGAAACCTCGGTTCTTTCCCAAAATTGCATTCAACTCCTCCCTGGCGCTATCATCATCCTCTCTCTAGTGTTTTTGGTGGATCTCGCGTCTCTTCCTCTCTACCGAGCTAGAGGACGCACTGAATTTGTCTCCAGGAGTCTGTTTAGGTTTACTCATCGCATCTTTCCAACTGTCTTCCGCCGTGGCGTCCTTCTGGGCGGCGGCCGCTTACCTTTGCGCTGTGACTGCCTCTGCAATGATGCGAGACATTACTTCCAGGTTCGCCCCTGCTAATTGATCTACAAGCGCCCGGTATTCTGGAGCAAGTCCTTGCTTTTCGTGCTGGGGATTTTCTTGGGTAGGATCCAAGACTGGATCTTTCCCTCCATGCTTTTGCTGAGGATCTTGCTGGACGAGATCCAAGACTGGATCTTTCTCCCCTTGCGTATCGGGATCGGACGGCTCGTTGATCTGGGAGCCTTGATCGGCAGCTTTAGATGCAGTTTTTCTGGGAGGCATCGCGTTCTTGAGTATTCAATCAATAGAAGACCCTCCTTCTAGCGCCAATGACGATGACAAATTAGGTCACCTTAATAATCTGGGCCCTAATATGAATCTAGTGATGAACACTCAAGAACCCTAATGCCAAAAAAGGAACGAGGTGGTGGGTTTTTATGTTTGCGGCTGAGTCTAAGACTGTATCTTAGATTGCCTACGTATCCTGTTTTGTTCCAGGAATCAAGCCTTACGTAGTTCCTGGATCGGGGTATTTATAATGACAATACTTGCCTAAACCCTAAGGTTAAGTCGGCTTGTATTATTGTCAAACTTACCCTTATATGGGCCTTAAACCCTAGCCCAAGCTATCGCTATTAATGGGCTTGGACAGCTGGTGCAGACCCTTTCCTCGAGTCGATACTTCCGACCTGCAGTGATCGACTCTAGACTCGTTGTCCAACACTGCTAGCTGGTGTGGACTCTATCCTTATGGACTTGTCGTCTCACACTGCGCAATAGTCGATAGTCGTGGCCTGGCGTATATGTGATGGCTTTGTTCTCTAGCCTGGGCGTCGACATGAATACACTGGTGTTACTTTATAGTGTGATGACCAACCGATAGATGACACGTGGAGGTAGTGAAACCCTGTATCGTCATATATTTTTTAAATTATTACTAATTCCAAATCGACAACAGATGGTATTTTTTATTATCATATAGCTGAGAAGAATGCCATCCTTAGTAAGAGTGGCGGAGCTACATGCAATCAGAGAGCAAATGCATCCATTGATCATGAAAAGTTACATTAATATATGTACAAAGTATATTGTTTGTCCTTTAAAATTTTTTATTTGCCTTAAATTTTTTTTATTACCCCGGCCCTTTACCCGAGATCCTGCGTCCGGCCCTGCTTACTAATCAATTTAAGTGGTTTTTATCTCTGGCCGGACCCCAAGAAGCCCATTTTGTTTGGTGTTTAAGCCAATTTGTTTCAGCAGAATATGTATCTGTATAGTTAGACACATCCAACGTAAATTGTCCTCCTCCTACGAAAAAACGATCTGCCACAAATTTATTTCCGCCATCTTTAATAACTACACCCACTGGAAAAACAGAAGAATCGACCATCAACGTAATCCGCGGAGTGAATGCGAATGATAGCGTCAGTACGTGAAGAAATTGAAATAGCTAATACTATGATACAGCACAAATTGCCCATAGCCATTTTTCTCTGTATTTTTTCAGGTTGGTGTTTTGTTACGTAGAGATATGGATGTGGATATGAGACATTTATAGTTTGAGAATTTCACACGTGACACGTTTACTTTTTTAGTAGTTTTTAACTGGTCACGTGGTTTTAGTGTGCGAGTGATTTTACGCACAGTTATCAGACCCGGCCCGGTCATCGTTCCGGAAAAGATGTCGGGTCATCGGGTCACTGATTCAACCGGTGGGTCATTGGTTCAATCGGTAGGTCATATCATCACTTACAGATATAATTCAATATACGAAAACGTAAATAAAAATTAAAATATGACAACCATATTCATTTTCATAATGTTCCACATCCAAATCATAGAAGATACAAATTTTTTTTGACTTATAGAAGATACAAATTTAAAAAATCAATCTTTGAATTTCATCAAAATTCACCATTTAGATCCAACATCAGTATATATAAATTGTGTGTTCTTTTTCATTTGATGTTGAACTGCTACTATCGTCCAATAAAATAATTAGGTGGTCATACATATTCTTGAGCAAGTATATGGAATTTTAAACAACATATCTTTTACAAAAGAGCATATAAATGTTGGAAAAAAGATTATTTCAGGGGAAAAATTATACAAATCATGTTGTACGGTAAAACAAAATATAGATAATTTTTTTATTAAAGACCTTGAATTCGAACGGAGAAATGAAGAAAAATAGAATTATTATTACTAAAGAAGTGTTTCTTATTTTGCTGAAGCTGTTATGCTTAATGAACCAATGGATAATGACAATTTTTGTAAAAATACTCAAATTTTAAAAATCACTGCCGGGTAACGGTTCACCGGTTCGACACGATAAATTGTTAGACAGAATCACTCTGATGCCGTAATAGATAAATAGAAATAGATTGCATTGCGTTGATAAAATAAGAAATGATTAAAACTTATAGGATTATTAGGATAAAGAATGTATCACTATCTAAACAAATAAATCTAGATTAGCATCTATATCCTAACACACCATATCTCCTAGTTTTCTCAAACAATTGTTGACATTATCTCTAACAAAAAGGTTACGGTGAATGCACCTAATGTTTGTCCGGAAAATTAATGGGTGGTGTCTAATATTTTTTTTTTTCTAAGGAAAACTTGCCGTTTCATTAAACCATCGGCTGAACAAACATCAAGTACATTTGAAGGGGGCATGGATCCCCAACTAACTAAAGAAAATCAGAATATTAGCAGAAGTATAAAGACTGAAGTGGTGTTTTTTTGATTGATCAAAATGTTACACTGGTATTCCTTTATATAGGAGAGAAAGTGATACTATTATTTAATAGCAATATGCACACATTAATTGTGGATATTACGTATTAATTACAGAATAATTATATATTCTGTAATTATTACGTATTAATTACAGAATAATTATATATTCTGTAATTAATGTGTATATTGTTAATACTATTTATTTGAATAATATTGTCTTCTATCACCCTCCCTCAAACGAGGCCGGGTCTTGGCATAATTTGGAGGACATCTCCACTCCGACGGTTCTTTCGGAGTCCATAGGTGTGATATTTGTGGAGGGCATCTCCACTCCGGCGCACGTCTTTTTCGGCTCTTCCGGAGTCCATAGTTGTGATTTTGGAGGGCATCTCCACTCCGGCGGTTCTGTCGGAGTCCATAATTGTGATGTGTTGGAGGGCATCTCCACTCCGGTGGTTCTTGCGAAGTCCATTAGTGTTTGTTTTGAGAATTTGTTTGGTAGCCTCTAATTGTGCCTGTTGCATCGGATCTGTTTTGTGCTTGCATCTGAAAAGGAGATATATAATGGATACCAAAAAATAAAAAGACGTTGTATGTAAGATTTTTATACGTAAATGATATCTAAATAAAATTCCAAACTCCTAGATGCAAGGAGAATGTTTGTGACTCGTAACAAGGCAACAGCAGCAGGATTTATTTATTTATGCATGATGGAAGGAAAAAAAAAACGCAATAGAGGTGCTGTGTGATTTTTTTTTTTTTTTTTTTTTTTTATTTTTTGGGTTCATGCAGTATTCGTTTGATGAATTGATGTTGGCTATGTGCATGTAATGAATTTGCTGGTGATTGAAAAACAAGTGGACGAAAAAAAATGGATAAAAACAGAAGAGTGATCGGGAAAATTGTTTAAGAGCGGAAGAAGGATCGGGCGAGGTTCATCATTGTTAAGCTTTGAACCTCGCCTCGCCTCGATACCATAAAGAAAATCGAATCTTAGCAGGCGATAAAGATCGTGGTGTTTTTTTATCGATCAAAATGTTACACTCTGCATTCTTTATATAGGAGAGAAAGTGATACTTATTATTTAATAGCAGAATATGCACACATTAATTGTAGATATTACGTATTAATTACGAATAATTATATATTCGTAATTAATGCGCAATATATTGTTAATATTATTTATTTGAATAATATTGTCTTCTATCACTAACAAGACCCATCGTAGACAATTTTGATTGGATAAGACAATGAGTTGGTTTATTACCGGTGTGTCTAATAAAATAGAATGACCGAACACATAATTAATGCTTTAGTAGTGCTTATACAATCAGAAACTAAGCATTCAATCGACAATAAATCATCATTCGGCGACTGAAGGCATTTGATGCTATAAAGAGATTATGTTTCCACTATTATATTTCGAATACTCAGGGAGGAAGCCACATAGAGTGTCTGTAAGATGGCGCTTAGCTTTAGTGATGCAATGTCCGAATCACCCATTAAACGTTGTGAGATGACGTGATGTATCTGCCCTTCATGATTGCGAATCAGAACACCAATGAGATATACCTATGATTTGATAAAGTGTTTTTATTTAAAATTTTTATTACTGTTTCTTTATCTAGAAAAAAATTGTTCTTAAAATCTAAGGAGGGCCTGTCCGGTAGGCCTTGAGCCCCGGATTTCACAGGGATGACTCTAACCCTACGACTAGTTTCAACTTTCAATAATCATCTCCCCGAAGTTTTTAGCTGCCTTCTGCCGACAATATACTTATTTCGTTATAATATAGTATCAAAGCATTAATATATTCAAAGAACATACGACAACACATGTGATGATTGAACTAAATTATTTTGCTATAAATATAATATCAAAGCATTAATATAATCAAAGAACATACGACACCAATTTGGCATATCAATTGTAATATAAAAAAAAATAAAAAACCGCGTACGCATCTAGACTTTAGAATAGGAATTTTTCCTCTCTTTTTTTTTCTCTGACCACTCTCTAGAAATTTCCTTCCTTCTTCAAGCCAATTTAGCTTTCTTTTCCGGCGTCGGCCGCCGAAAGGCGCCGGTGCCGGAGGTTTTTTCTTATTTCCTAGTATTTTCCTTTCTATCTTTTCATGTATTTTCGTTCTCCTTCTTCAAATATACTTATATCCGGCTTTCTTTGATCAGATCTGATGTCGCCCCCCTTTACTTCCGGCTAGGGTGGTGGCATTTTTGGCCTGAAAACTCCTCTCCCCATCAAACTCTGATAAAGATTGGCTCTTTTAGGAGGAAGATGAACGAGAAGGGTTCTTCCGGGATTGATCTGACAGTTTTGGCTACCGGCTCTGCTATTTTCTGTTGAGAATATTCTACAAGATCAAGAAATATCTTCGTAATCAATTTGTAATGATTTTGTAATATCAGCATTTATTGCATTCTCATTGTACTCCTACTATAAGTACTACCAATGTAATTGCTAAACATCAATGAAAAATACCTTCCTTCAATTGTTGTTATGGTATCGGAGCTTTCTGACTAACGTCTATTTGGTCCTGAGCAATCTTTACGAAAAAAATGTTTGGGTGGGGGTTCGTAACATTCATCTAAACGAACCCTCACCCTCCTCATCTTTTATATTTATTTTAATTACCCTCAATTCCAAATTTTATTATGGGCTTTACCATCCTTCATTTCAATTTTTTTTAAATTAGGGTACAACCCTCCATGTGTTGATCACAAATGTGACCACACATCAAAAAAATTTCAGCTATAATTTTTTTAGGGTATCAAATCTTCTTAAGGATGATATTCCCACCAAATATTTATTCATCTCTATCACTACTTTTATGATTAGCTCTTCACAAAAATTGAGTCATCCATTGCAAATTCAAACAAGCAGATTGATATGAAACAGTTGTTGCCGATTGATACGAGAGTAAGGTTGTTGCATGCACCATGTGAATGAAGCAAGATTACTGCATTACGAGCCAATCTCCATGTTCATTCCATTCCCATGGGATTGCGGGGGCGTGTTGAGAATATTCTACAAGATCAAGAAATATCTTCGTAATCAATTTGTAATGATTTTGTAATATCAGCATTTATTGCATTCTCATTGTACTCCTACTATAAGTACTACCATTGTAATTGCTAAACATCAATGAAAATTACCTTCCTTCAATTGTTGTTATTTTCAGCTCCATCAGTTTCCGGTCTGTCAACCTGAAGTTGGCCGGAGGTGGTATTATCGTGGATGTCTCTTGGATCGATCGTATCCTTGGTGAAAATCTTTTGACGGGTCTGGGTTTCTCCATCTTCTGGTTGGTGGCTCCGGTGAATGGTGGCAGGTTTTGGATAGGCTTTTATTTTACAGTTGGTGACTATAGCAGTGGCGGCGGCGGCGGCAGCGGCAGCGGTGTAGATAATTTACATGTTGTTTTTACTTGCGGTGTAGATAATTTACATGTGTTTTTGGGTTGTAGTTCTTAATAATTGTTGTATGTATTCTGGCAACGGATGGTTGCAGGGCTCGTCGGAGTTATTGGTCTCTACCTTCACTGTTGACTGGTGTATGTTTTTCCTTTCGTTTAAGGGCATCCACGATATGACGGATTGCATCCTTTTTATTATCTTACCAAGACAAATTCTCCTTAGTGAGACAGATCTTGGTTTACTTGGGGTTCTCTCCAAGTGGTTGTTCCTTTGTTTCGTTAGTACGGTAGTGGTTGTAGTGGTGTCCAAAGAAGAGGTCGTGGAGGTCCGTGTCTTTCCGGTGTGTTCCCGGCGTTTGTCCGGTTGTAAATTTTTCTATTTAATATATCTTTCGTTTCGGAAAGAAAAAAAAAACTTTCCAATTGTATGATGGCTTTGATACCACATTATAGACACAATATAGTAATAGCTTTAGAGTATGTGAATATCAGAATAAATAAACTAGATCGTTTCCCTACAATTATTGTTATTCGACTACGTAATCTATGCCCTGCCCTCACGATCTAAGCCCTGAAAAGAAAAAAAAAGAAGGAAGAATCCATATTCACAATAACATAAAGGCATATGGTGCTACTAGACTTTTCAGTCTATGCTGATTTTTTACTTAATGCATTATTAGGGCTTTTGACACTTTTCAGACCTCATGTTTTAACATTGTCTCAAAATTGACCATTATCTTTTAAAATGACAGTTTTAGGACCTCATGTTTGTTTGTTTGTTTTTTTGTTTTTTCCCAGCTTTTAGGACAATTTCAAAATTTCGTCCAACTTAACGTGAATTAAGGTTAACATCTAAGCTGACAGATCCACCTGTACTTTTAAAAAAAAGCAATTACACCTATTATATCATATCATGCCACGTATACTTTCAAAAAAAAAATTGATTTTTTCGTCATTCTCAATCTACAAGCATTTAATCGACATGCCCTCCACAAAACCCCTAATTTCTTTCCTTTCTTCCCAATCCCTAATTCCTCTCCTAAAAACAAAATCTTTTCAAAGGTATTCAATTTTCTAATGATTCTTCTCCTTAATTGTTCTTCTTCTTGACTTGAGAGTTTCATCCAGCAGCAGATGCAACAGTACACAACCCATCCAAACTCTGCAAACATTAAAAAAACACTCTTATTCACAAATATTTTCTTAAGGTAAGTCCAATGGCAGGGGTCAAAACCAAATTTTGACCCCTATAGAAAAGTATTAGCATCTCCAATGGAAAGAATCGATAGGTATCAAAATTAGGTGTGGTACCAGGAGAGGTACCATTTTTGATCCCATGGCTAATATTCCCTCAACATATCACGCGCACAAGTGAGAGAGCAAAGCAAAAAATTGGTTCTCTCTGCAACACCCATGTGATGTTGTCCCCTTGTACCCCCATGGTCCCCCTACTTTTTCTTACTTTTTCAAACATATTCCCATGTGCAAATGCTGAAATTAACCCAACGGATATATTCCCAACGGCTACAACTTAATAAAATCAAAATCATAGTAAAGGATCCCTGGATGTATGGCCCAATTAGCTATCCCCTGCCGGCTCACCGAATGCGGTTAAGATGTTCAAACGGTTCGCTGCTTGCCTTTGGTGCAGGTTTAGCAACTTCAGGTGTTACAAAAACATTCCAAAACCTGAGAGTTTCATCTCCGGAAGCAGACGCAACAGTACATCCATCCGGACTCTGCAAGCATAAAGCATAGAACACTCATACTCACATTTTTTTTTTTTCAGATATGCTAAAAAAAATCAACCTTCAGAAAAATACAGGACATATAACCAGTACCTGAGCCATGTAAAGAACCCATGATATATGTCCGGTTAGCTCGGCTATTGATGATGCTGAATAATGCACCACCGGTTTAACAGGGCCACGTGTAATCTAAGGGTGAGTCAAGAAGAATATGCAAGGCTAATCTTCAGAGTAAAGATGGTGTTTTTGGTGTTTTATGACTAAGTCCAAGAATGTATCTTGGATTGCCTACGTATCCTGTGTAATGTCCAGGAATCAAGCCTTACGTAGTTCTGGAGTAGTGTATTTATAGGCATATGCCCTTCTTCTGCCATAAACTTAAGGCGGTTTGGTCTATTGACATAAATAACCCCATCGGCCTTTGCCCTTGCCCAAGTAACCCTTTGGATGTTGGGCTTAGAATCAAAGGCCGGGACCCTGGTCTCGACTTGTATAACACCGACATGGGTGTTCGAGATGGGACACTTGCGAATCTGGCGGTTGTCGCGGACTTCACGACTCGCCTCTTATTCGACTCGAGGTGAGTACTAGAGGCTTGGACTTTTCATACGCCAGCTGGACCAATCAGATAATTCCACGTGGAGGGGTGAAATCCTGTATCGTCATAAGCCCCTCAGATCGGAGAGAAGCTCATCTCGTATGCTGAGCTCGGATCTGAAAATTTGAATTATCTCTTCGATACATGGCCTTCTTTAGGCGGGAATATAGATGTCTTTCTAGCCGATGTAGGCTGTCGTAAGATGACGTCACACTGTATCAACATTAATGGGTGCAGGAAACGACGCGTCCTCATTGGTCCACACGGGGATTTTATCCTTGATTATCGCGTTTCAAACTCTATAACTACCCCTAAATCCTGCCCTTTCAAATCATTTGCAAGATTGTGGAGCATAAAAGGAGTCCAAGACTTTGAAGTCTCTCATTTGCCATTCTTTATCTCCGCTTTATCCTTTAATTGCAAGTAAGCCCTAATCTTACTCAAATTCTTTCTTTGTTTTTTATTTCTTTGTCTTTTCTCAATTCCATGTCTAGGAGTGAGAGCGATTCTCAAAATAGGGAGGAATTTGTTGTACTAGAAGAAGAATCAGCGGAGAGGACGGTTTCTGGGCACCCGCTTGCTTCTGGTGAAAGAGTGGCCGGAGAAGAAGAAGAGGGAGGAGAAGAAGAATCGACTTCTTGACCTGCTGTTACTAAACGCCAAACCAGGATGAAGGGCCAAGGACCTTATGGTTGCATATCCAACCTAACTCAAGAAAAATCCAAAGCCGTCTGTCTAAGATACGGCATCCCATACTCTTCTGAAAACATCAAAGTGTCACACGGTCGATTTCAATATGCCTGTGACCCTCCCCCTGGGTTCTGTGCCATATACGAGGTGCAATTGAAAGAGGTATTAAGGTTTCCCTTCGACCCGTCCCTCATAGAAGTCCTCCGACATTACCAGATCTGCATCACACAACTCACTCCAAACGGAATTAAGAGCGTTATGGGCTTCGTATTGGCGTGTCGGATAGCCAAAGTCGAGTTCACAGTTCGTCTATTCCGACAAGCACTATTCGATCCAAGGTCTACAAGATGCGGGATGGTACACTTTCCGCAGGGCGTCCCTGGTCTCGGAGTTTGTGAGAGAGTGACCTCGTCTCGGGCGAGTGGAAGCCTCATTTTTCTTCATCCGACACGGGTTAGAAGATATCGACATCCATACCTAGTACAAGAGGCCTAGAAAATGGCACGACAGGCTGGACTCTGATGCCCCCTACGAGTGTAGGATTCTCGAGAGAGTTAACCCCGACGTCGCAACTCGAAATTTACATTCCCTATAACCCTTTGCTGATATCGAGACGGCGGGTCCGGGTGCTTATCTGGAACTCGACGATGACGTTCGAGTTTTGTGTAGGATTTTTATTTTACTCTGCCGAGCCGCTATACTTCGTATTTTTCTTTTCTATACTTGTTTCGCTTTTGACAAAGTGTATTGACGCCGATTTGCTCATTTGCGGTGGAATTCTTTTCAAAGTTGGAGGCGAGAGGCAAAGTGCCTCGACCCTAAAAGGTTGATCCCAAAAGATTCAAGAATTGGTGGTATCGCTTCGAAAAAGCCGGTGTCCGTGCAATAATCTCCGGAGGTCAGGGGACCCCGGCCCGATCTTTTACTCCAGTGTCAACATCCGACATCCTGAGAGATCAACCTGATGAGGCTCGGATGACTGAGCAACCTGAGGGGGATCTCGTCTCGAGAAAACACCAAAAGACAACCGAGGTGAGGCGTGGAGCTGGGAAGAAAGCTCGCAACCTCCCTCCACAAAGCTCAAGTGGCATCGAGACGATCCCCGGCATGAGTCTTGCCGAGATGGAGGCCATGGCTACTAAGGAGCTTGGCGATTGTTATTCAAAAGTTATCCGAGCTGTAAGTCTTCTCTTAACTCTTGTAATTTGGTGATTTTTGTCTACTCCTTGAATTCACATCATTCTGTTTGCAGGCTCGGCTAATGACCAAAGTGGCTTTAAAAAGGATCGAGTCTCCATCTGCTGCCTTGGAGGAGCAGAGAGAAACAATTGCCAGACTGACCTCTGATGTCGAGAAGCAGAAAGCTAAGGTGAACAAGTTGGATGATCGGCGTATCAGGCTTGAGTCTGACTTGGCAACCTCTTGAGACGAATTGTCCAGGGCATGCAAAGACTTAGCTGACAGGGACGCTAAACTTGTTAAAATAAAGTCGGAGCTCGATGAAGCAAAAGTTGAACTGGCGGCATCCTTCAAGGCTCGAGATGACCTTCAGTTTGAGGTCGATAGCTTTACGACTCGCCTGGAGTAGGCCAAAAAAGACTTTCTGGCTTCCGCAGAGCTCGAAAATGACCTGACATTGCTGATGAGTCAGGCTATGAAAGGGGGATTCTCGAATGCCCTCGATCAAGTCAAGGCGGTTGTCCCCGACTTCGAAGTGTCCAGCATCGAGAAGGCTCACTTATACGATCCTGAGGTCATCCCTCGTTACGATCGATACTTCACAGAATTTAAGGCTGGCATTTCTCTACACGACAAGTATGTGGCCCCTGCCATGGAGGAGGATGAAGAGGAGAACCTCGAGTTGGAGGATCCAGTCGACCCCAACGCCTCTACCCCAAACCAGTCTGCTGCTTGATGATCTTTCTTGTTATCGTTTTTTGAAACAATTTGATTCGATTTGGCTGTAATAACATTTGTTGACCTTTTATTGAACCTTTCGATTCGATCTGGTTGTAATGAGATATCAGTTTTTGAATTTTGAATTTCAATCTATGTTATTTTTTTATTTTTTTTTCATTGAACTTCTTTTGTGTTATTGATTATTTGTCTAGGGTGTAGTCCCTTGGACTTAATTCCCTTTCGACATTGTTTTATGGGGTGTAGTCCCTTGGACTTAATTATCCTAAGCCCCTCGAAGTGTAGTATGAGTATATGACTCATGGTACACTTGAATATGAGTCGACCTAGCATTGTTCTGCCTTATCGGCTTGACTTGGCTATATGGTCGGAGCTCGAGTCGACTGTCGTGCCTCGTCAGGCTTTTGACTTGGTCGAATTGAAAATTCCTTATTTGACTGTCGCACTTCGTGGTGCTTCTGAACTGGTCGAATAAGGTATCCATCGTGGGATCTTCCGACCGCCTCGCATCGTGGCTTATTGGCAGGTCGGGAGTGATATAAGCACTGTCAATGACTTGGCTTTATTCACCATTTTAATCCAACTCCATCGTGTCGAGGAATTGTTGTTGAAGTCGATTTTTTCTCTTTTTTCTTCCAGCTTCCTTTTCTTTTTTACACGAGCTTGCAAGTTAAGCATAATTAGAAAAGAAAATTACTTAGATAAAAGACATCGAGATTAACTGTCGCATCGACTTGTTACAAGTAACTAGTAAAGTAAAGTTGCAAATGTTATAAAGTGAACAAACAGTTTAAACATAATATTTCCTGAGGTTGGTGGCGTGCCAAGTTCGAGGCACTGTACTTCCATCCGACCTGCCCAGTCGATATGATCCCTTGGGATGGACTTTCAGAATCTTGTATGAACCTTCCCAATTCGGCTCGAGCTTGCCTATTGGGTCCTGCCTGCTTGCCTCATTTTTTCTCAACACGAGGTCTCCTACTTGGAAGTATTTATACTTCACTCGAGCATTGTAATACTGTGAGATCTTTCTTTTGTAGTTAGCCACTCGATGCGCTGCGATCTCTCTTCTTTCTTCGACACTGTCTTTCTCTTGCCGTAGATCAGCTCCGTTTGTCTCAACATTATAGGCCAAGACCCGAGGTGATGCTAACCCGATCTCCACAGGTATGACTGCTTCAGATCCATAAGCCATGGCGAAGGGAGTTTCCTGCGTGGCCGCATTGGGTGCCGTCCGATACGACCATAGAATGCTAGCGAATAAGTCGCCTAATCTCGACCTTCATCCTCCAAACCGCTTCTCAAACCAAATTTAATCTGCCTGTTTGTCTGTTCGACCTGTCCATTGGACTGAGGTCGGGCCACTGAGGTTGTTCTATGCTCAATCTTGTACTCTTCAAGCCAATTCTGCACTCTTTCATCTAGAAACTGGGTTCCAAATCAGAGAACAAACTTGTGATCCTGTATCAACTGAGTTCAGGCAGGCACCGGTGTGTGTTCCAAAGCTTGACGCATTTATCACCTCCTCCTCCGCCAGAGGCCATTAAGTAAGCCTGAAATGGACACCAAGCAAGGGCCTTGACTGCAGCCGTATGATCCTCCAACCTATGAAGCACTTCAGATACAGTCAACTGAACACGAAAATTGAATAACTTTGAAAAGATTTTGTTTTTTTTGGGAAGGAATTAGGGATTGGGGAAAGAAATTAGGGGTTTTGGGGAGGGGATGTCGATTAAATGCTTGTGGTGGGAATGACGAAAAAATTTGAATTTTTTTTTAAAGAATACGTGGCATGATATGATATAATAGATGTATTTTTTTATATAATAAATGTACAGGTGGATCTACCAGCTTAGATGTTAACCTTAATTCACGTTAAGTTGGACGGAATTTTTGAAATTGTCCTTAAACTATAAAAAAAACACAAACATGAGGTCCTAAAACTGTCATTTTAAAAGATAAGGGTCAATTTTGAGACAATGTTAAAACATGAGGTCCTAAAAGTGTCAAAAACCCTGCATGATATCAAAGAGTCATAAATATCATTGGATTCTCTAATAATGTTATTTTATAAACCAGATATATACAAATTTATCAAAACTTGATAATTTACAAGGACCATATAATATTATCTAAATTTATAATAACAAATAATAAATAAGAGACAATTCCAACCAAACTTTGTAAAATGTGAGCCAAACGAAAGCAATTGTGTCGACTTATATTACAAGCAACATATTTGTTTTGTTTCAAACCATCACCCAATATAAGAAGTAAGAAGTATAACTAAAACCAGATATCACACAACCAGTGGTTCAAGAATGTGTTGAAGAAAACCGATTAGTTTCTCCATGTTTTCATAAGATGATCCACCAGGTTCGCTTGCCAAACGAGCCTTCTCTTTCCATTCCAATGCCTTTTTCTTCATCTCCCTCCCTTTCTGTCCCTCCATCATTTCTTTCACAGACTCGGCCACTTTTTCTCGAGTAGCATTGCTCTCAATCTCAACCCCTATATTCCAATCCGAGCAAGCGTATTTACAATTTGTCTGCTGCTCAGCGAAAAACGGCCAACAAATCATCGGTACACCACTTGTAATACTCTCTATTGTAGAGTTCCATCCACAGTGAGTCAAAAACACACCAACAGAAGGATGTGCTAATACTTGTTCTTGTGAACACCACTCTGCCAAATGCCCTCTATCTTTAATTTCATCAAAGAACTCTTCTGGTAGCATTCTGGATTCGCCGCGCACTAAATCAGGCCTTACAATCCATAGAAAATGTCTCTTGCTACCAGCAAGTCCCCATGCAAATTCACTTAGCTGTTCTGCTGACATCATTGTTATGCTTCCATAATTCACATAAATAACCGAATTGGGATCTTGTTGATCTAGCCATTCCAGGCACTTTTCATCTTCTTTCCATAAGCTTGGCATAATAGAATTTAATTTACCTCTTAATGCATTTTTTTCAAGCAAATGGAGGGGCCCTATTGTGTAAACATGGCCAAATTTTTCCACGATGGCTTCAAGAACTTCTTTCTCCAATTCATCGTATGTGTTCAATATCAACCCTTTGGCACGACGGGCATTCTTGTATTGTAAAATGTTGTAGTTAAGCATGATGTCATCGGGATTGGTCGTCCGGACAAAACTTGAAAGATCTTTCAATCTGATGCCTTTCATCCCTGGAATCCAGTCTATCCTTGTGTCAAGGTAACCATTAGCCAACCATGTTTCATCTGCATTTGACAGGTCATTTTAAGGAGATCATGGATTTTCTTAGTATCTATCCAGTCTGTGGCTAACATATAGAAGTAAAATAAGTAAATTATCATTTTTATAAATTGAGTGTTAAATGATGGACCCTCTGGTTGGGTTGAGTTTTATGTAGCACAAACGGAAACAGATATATAGTCACGGACACGCCCCCGAACGACACCGACACAGCACCGCGGCTAATTTCAAAATTAAAGGAGACGACCGGCCGCCAGCGACATATGTTGAAAAAATATAAATAATAAAATATAATATTAGATTATGTACAAAGTAATGTATGTAATATGTACAAAGTAATGTATGTTCAAAGTAATCTATGTAACTAGACAAAGTAATATATGTAATACGTAAACTTTGAATATATAAAATATATATGCTACCTCTATATTGTACAAAAAAAATACAATTTTTTTTTTCTTGACCATCAAAATGTAACAATTCTTAAAAGATGAATGCTTATCAATAAAAAACATGCTAAATTATGGGATGTAAAGTATTTTCCGTTGATTGAATTAAATGTAATACAATACAATACATATATACACTCGCTTAGAGTGGAGCCCAAGTATCTAGAACCTTCTACTATTTACAGTAATTACTAAAAATACTAGAATAATAATTACACATAATAATAATCTCCTAATACGCACCTCAAGTGGGACTGCTGGCTGGCGGAAGGAGTCCCAACTTGGTACGAAAGTGAGTGAAAGGAAGTCGAGGAAGAGGCTTGGTGAGAGCATCCGCTAATTGATCATCGCTGGACACAAGGGAAAAACGCAAGAACCCGATCTGAACTTGATCCCGAAGATAATGATAGTCAACCGCAACGTGCTTCATGTGCGAATGGAACACCGGATTAATCGACAACTGAGTGGCTCCCGCGTTATCACAGAAAATGACCGGCGTGGAGCTAGAGGAAAACCCAAGATCATGTAGAAGATAGGAAATCCAAGTGAGTTCGGCCGCAGTTGAAGCAACCGACCGATACTCAGCTTCCGAGGAAGAACAAGCAATCGTGGGTTGTTTCTTGGAGCTCCAGGAGACTAAATTACGTCCAAGGAAAACAAGATAGGCACTAGTGGAAGAGTAGTCGGCATCCTTACTGCCACCCCAATAAGCATATGAAAAGGCATGCAACTCAACGGAAGAAGCAGTAAAGAGTTGCAAGCCATGAGTCATCGTACCCACTAAATAACGCAGAAGACCTTTAACCAAAGGACTAAATGAAACTCCGTAGGGCATGAATGTATTGTGACAACTTGTTCACAAAGATAAGATAGATCAAGCGAGTAGAAAGTAAGTACTATAGAGGACCGAGAACCCGACGAATCTCCGTAACATTATCATACGGAGCGGCCGAAATATTCTATGAGAACGATCGTAGGAAGCGGAGTAGTGACCGGTTTAGCATCGAGCATATGAGTACGGGTGAAGCAAGTCTTGGATATACTTAGTCTGCGTCAAAAGGATCTCCGAGGAGTTGGGGGTGACCAGGGCCGGCCATGGCATTTATTGGGCTTAAGGCCAAATCCCCGAATTGGGCATTTTAGTTGAAGTTGTTTTTTTTAAAACATAATTATCGTGTTTCTAACATCTGTAAATACAAAATTCAATTTATTGATAGCCTTAAAACATGCCTACAAAGTGTTAGATATTTTTTCATATATAAATATTTTGATTATCGTTTGCATACGAGTTGCCGTACAAATAAATTTTATCTTAACGAAACGGGGTTTGATTCAAACAAGTCAGTTCGTGAACAGATTCATGCATTTCTTCCGAATCCATGCATCAGTTCGTGAACAGATTCATGAAGATTCATGAACCTACGAATGGATATAACTCAGAAAATTCAAGAGTTGCATGTTTTAGGCCGAACTGACATGATTCTACCCTTTCATGCAAGGAGTACCTCCATTCGTTTATGGGGTACCTTCAGCCTATAAAAGACACAAGTATGCAATAAATTCGTATAGTTTAAAGCGCCATCGTAACAAATATTGAGTGTCATCGGGTTTGATTCAATTAAGTAATCGCTTGAATCAAACACCTCCATTGTATTCTCGAGAGATATTTTCGCTTGAATCCCTAAGTGACAATCATGCGTGGGACGAAACATCTCTTTAAAGATAACGTTCTTACGCAGATCGAGTTTTTTTTTGAGTCCACAAATTCTTATTCATCAAAATTTTCCAACACAAAGCGCTCTTTTTAATTTCTATAGTTTTCCAAACAAAAATTAATAAAATTTGTTTGTATGTCTAATTTTTTTGGCCAAATAAATTTTTTTTATTGGGACCTTTATCGATTGGAGTAAAAAAATTTGGGTCTTTATAAAAAAATTAACATATTATATTAGGTTGGATCGGATTGAATCTACATGATTTTTTTTTTTTTTCTTTTAGCTAAACATGTACCGTTGGGCCTCCCGGCATCATTGGCTTGAGACGGCCGCCTCTCCGCCTCACACGAGGGCCGCCCTGGGGTGACCTCAACACCAAGAAAATAAGATAAGGCGCCAAGAACCTTAATAGAGAAGCAGGAACTAGGCTGAGAAATAATCTCTTGTACATGATCGGGTGAGGTACCTGTAATAATAATATCGTCGACATAGACAAGCAAAATAGTAATAACCGAATCCATATGAGAAATAAATAAAGATGTGTCTCACAGAGAGTCGAGAAGCCAAGAGTAAGAATAAACAACTTCAACTCGATAACACGCCCGATGGGCTTGTTTAAGGCCATAGATAGCTTTCAAGCTTACAAACATGAGTAGGTGATCCAAATCCTCAAAACTAGAGGTCGAGACAGATGGACATCCTCAAGTTAGTGAACCCTACAAAAGGCATTATTAACATCGAGCCGCCTCGAGAGGACCACCCAAAGGAAAATGCAAGACCGAAAACCAATCGAATAGCGGTGGGTTTGACGACCGGGTCAAGGTCTCAAAGTAATCTAGGCATTGCTTAAATCCTTTAGCCACCAACCGAGCCTTGTACCGCTCAATGGTGCCATCAAGGTTACGCTTCATACGATAAATCCATTTGCTGCCAACAACATTAAGAGACCAGTCATAAAGGACCAAGTGCCATTACGAACCAAAACTTCGAACTCATCAGACATGTTGTCGCCAATGAGGACTTTTCAATGCCTGTTTAAAAGTAGTGGGCTTATTATCAGAGATCCGAGAATCTAAGTGGGCAAAAAGGTTCATGAGGGTGCGGGGTTTGAAGTTTTGGGTGCGGGCTCGAGTAACCATAGGGTGTTGGGGAATGGAGGATTCAGGGGAGGGAGAAGTGGATGGAGAAAGGGAGGGGGAAGTGGGGGGACGAGGTGGACGAGGAGGGATGGGGGAGGGAGGGGGAGGTGAAGGAGCATGAGGAGGTTGATATGTCAAACAGAGTGGTGGAAGGGGCCGATGGGGGAGAAGGGGCTAAGGAAATAGGAAGGAACTAATCGGAGGAGCATGCCGAATCGAGGATGGATGAATGAGAAAGGGAAATATGTCCTCCACAAAGTGCACATCTCGAGAGGTATACAACCGATGAGACTTTAGATCATAACACACGTAGGCACTTTAGGTAAGGGAGTAACCAAGAAAGACACCAAGGACGGAGTTGGATTCGAGTTTATACTGAGTATAAGGTTTGAGCTAGGGGTAGAAAGGCAACCAAAGACATGAAGCTTTGCATAATAAGGAGGTTCAGAGAAGAGTTTTTGGTAAGGGGAGATCATGTCGAGAACAGAGGTAGGCATGCGATTGATGAGATATACGGTGGCCTTAACCGCATAGGACCAGTAAGTGAGAGGTATAGTAGCATGTTTGAGTAGGCCAAGTGCGCTTCAACAATATGGAGATGGCGGCGTCGGATATGCCATTGTGTTGGGGAGGTATGAGGTGGAGATGTATAGTGAGCAATTCCACGCGCAAACTAGGAAGGAAGGACGGCGCAATATATTCCATGCCATTATCAGAGTAAAGTATTTCAATTTTAGAAGTAAAAAGGTTTTCAACATGCAACGTGATTTTTTCAAAGACATCAGAAACTTCAGATTTACGGGTGATGGGATAAATCCATACATACCAAGTAAAATGATCAACAAAAAATGCATAGTATTTATATCCATCAATAGAATAAAGGGGTGCATTCCATACATCAGAATCAATAACATTTAAGGGACGGGAAGAGCGTAAAGTAGAATCACCAAAAGTAAGCTGGTGGCTTTTATTGTGCAAACACGCGTCACAAAGAGATAAAGTAACAGTCGATAATTCAAAACATTTATTTTGACTAAGTGTTGAATAACAGAAAAAGCAGGGTGGACACAACGATGGTCCCAAGTGGTAGAAGAAGCTATATTGACGGAAAAAGTAGAAAGTGGACTGCTAGACCAGTAATAAACTCTATCTTTAGCTTGGCCCCGATCGAGGCACTTGCCCGTATGTTGGTCCTTCACAAGAAAGGAATTAGGTAAGAATTCTACGACAACATTATTATCAGAACAAAACTTGGAAACAGAAAGTGAATTTTGAGACAACGTCGGAACACATAAGACATTGGTTAAACGAAAGGAGGAGTTGGGGGAATCAGGGGAGGCACAACCAATATGAGATATAGAGAGAGAACTACCATCACTGATGACGATTTCATCACTGACCAAGTAAGGGTGATGAAGAGAGAGCAAGCTAAGGTCATTTGTCGTATGATGAGAGGCACCGCTATCGAGCATCCACGGTGATGCATTTAATTGAGCCGGATGACCTTGCAGAGGAGGTCTGGGAGCTGGTGGACGAGCAGACTGCATTTCTTAGAAAACGGGATATGTCGGGCATTTTTTGGTAGAGTGACCTTGTGTACCACATAACTGACATTTACTGAGATAGAGACGTGGTTGATGAGCTGACCGAGCAGAATCATGTGAGGGCTGTCATGGAGGGGGAAGAGCAGCTTGAGGGTTGTACGATGTACGAAGCGTCGGAGGTGGATGACGTCCCCAGGATGCTTGCGGAGGTGGGGGCCGTATCATGGGCTGAGCTGTAAATGCACTATACGCAGGTGGAGGAACAACAACTTGAGCTCCGATGAAACCTGCTTCAAAATTTAATAAATTTTCATGCAATTCATCTAATGTAATGAGTGAGTCTTGAGCTTGAACGGCCCTTGCAATGTCAACGTATTCCAGGCCAAGTTTGTGCAAGATGATATCAACAAGGTCTTCAGAATCAACTTTGGCACCGAGATATGTGAGTTCATCGGCTTTCGATTTAACAGCGGTGATGTAGGAGGAGACTGACAACGGGCCCTTCGTCATTGTCCTGAGATGATATTTTAATTGCTTGTGCTCGGTTTCACATAAACTTCGGCAAGAGCTTGCCATGCGTCCTTGGCTCGGTTTCAGGGGTGTTTGAGATGCGGAGTAGAGAGCAATGAGTTGTGCAGGGGTGGCTGTGGGCTGGGGTGGTTGGATGACGGAGGTAGCAGAGCTGTTAGAATCGCCATGGCGGGACTAGGATTTTGAAGTCGCTAGGTTTTGTTTTCAGACTTTACGAAGAAGAGGGAGGTTAGAGTAGGGAGGAAGACGATTGGTTGGAGGAAAAGATACAGGGAAAAAAGGAAAATTTAGAATCTCAGAAGCCCTGATACCATGCTAAATTATGGGATGAAAAGTATTTTCCATTGATTGAATTATGTGTAATACAATAAAGTAAATATATACACTTGCTTAGAGTAGAGCTCAATTAATCTAGATCCTTTACTACTTACCGTAATTACAAATAATACCACAAAAATAATTACACATAATAATAATATTCTCCTAATAAAACATATAAACTGAATATTATATGTTACTCAACAAATTGTAATCAATGTCGAAAATCATGCATTTAACGTTTTTACGAATTAAAATTGAAATAAAGAAAAAGCAAATTGAAAAAAATACATTCATGAGCTTCAGGGAGTGTCGACAATGTGCTCTCTCCGTCTCGAAATATAAGTCTAGTTGATTTTTTCACACATTTTAAGAAAGTTGATAAGTTACATTAAATTTAATGATAAAATTTTAAAATACCCCACGAATGTCATTAATGCAATAATGGTAAACTAGTGAAAAATGAATAAATATATAATAAATTAGGTGTAGAAGGAATAAATGTAATAAATATTTTATTACCGTTTAGAATGAATTTATAGTATGGGAGAAAACAAAAAATTAAGTTGATTTATTTTCAAGGACGAAATAAGTATTATTTAATATGTCTAAAAGTGTTCGATACTACGTAAGGCACAAATTTTGGTGATCCGGCCATAAATATAATTGGTGTATATATTTTAGTCCATAGGATTTTGTAATGACAATTCTAAAGGTATCACGTAATTACTTCCTGGATAGGATTTAACCCAATGTATTAAAGCGCAAGACGCCTCCACTCAACTTTTCGCGAATTTATTAAAATACCCATCTAATAATATTAAAGATCGTGTTTATTTAGTTCAATTGGTTAGAGGTATTATTACTATACTTGAGGTCACTTGTTCAAAACTCAGCTGATGCATTTTTTTTTAACATTCTTTTTTGAATTTGGCCCCCACTGGAAAAATTCCTTGGTCCGTCACTGCTTCGGTACTACATTTTACATGTAAATTTTTACATATGAACATGGCACCGGATGTAAAAAGCGGGGTGCCTTTAGAATTGTCCTTTTGTAAATGCATTCTAAATCCCTTTTTTTCACCGAAGCATTTTGGACCCTCTAATTGTGTAAAAAACAATCCATTTTCGCTTTAGACCAATATTGTTGAACAAATTGCCCTCGATGTCATGGAGCTGATTGAGATGTGAATAATTTTTAACATCTTAAACACAAGAATTCAACACAGCCCTCAAGTGTGAGCCTATAACAAGCCTGGGTCAACATGACACACAAAGACATATAAAAGCACTTTAAGGATGACATGACACACAAAGACATATTAAAGCACTACAAGAGTGAGGGCGGCATATAACAAGCCTAGGTCAACATAGAGAGACTCAACACTTGCACAATGACATAAATGATGAAACAATGTTGATAGCAATGTTTGAACCAATACCTGCTCTGATATCAGGTTGAACTATCATTTTTTTCAAAACTTAATCTGATGAGAGGTGTATATAATTAACATCTTAAACACAACACTTCAACAAATACTGTCATACTGACATGACATATGAGGACCACTATAAAATTGGTGAAGGGTAAAATAGTGTGGATATACCTAGTGACGAGGACGGATTTAACCACGCCACGTGTCATGCACACAATCCTCAAAGAATAGGGAAAAATAGACTTAAGACCCTAACCCTAAGGGCCATGAGCCCCAGTATAAGCCTAAGGGCCGATCTCCAACCCTAAGTGGGAAGCTGACTAGGTTGGTCCTCAGTCCACCGCAGCTCGGTCAGGACAAGGTAGAGGCCGACCTGCGTAGCTCGGTCAACTTGGCCCCGGCTGCTCGCCGCAGGTTGGCTAGAGCTTATAATAATAAGTACACGTCTATCAGGATAACTACGGATAGAATCCAGAGCATTTAAGACTCTGATCTTTATCGTTTTAAATACCGTGATTATCTCCTAAAATCAAGGGATAAATACAACTTAATAATACTTGTAAGACACAAAAATAGAATCCAGAATGGGCACGGCCCATGCAGGCCTAGGACACAAGCGTTCCCTATATAAACAAATATAAGAACTACAATGCACTTGATTCCAACAGAGGCTTTGATACGTAGGAACTTGGGAAAATCCCAAGCTCGGCCTAAATCACCTCACAAAACCTCGCTCCTTATTCTCAATTTTTCCAACTTGTTTTACCTTGATTCAATTACCACTAGATTAAATGGCCCAGATTATTACCCGATGAAATTATGCTTCACAATTGCGTTAGAAGGAGGGTCTTCTACTGATAATATTAAGGTTCTGAAGCCAAAAGGATTCCGAATTTTAGAAGGATAAAGCATTGATTCCGATGAAGTTCTAATCTTTATTAGGAAAAAATATGAATATAGTACATTGGAGGATATGTGAATCTCCATGATCAACATCATTTATGGAGGCTCCGGGGAGGACATCGGCAGGACTGCTGATTCCCCCTATAAAAAGCAACGATTATCAGGTGAAGTAGCACATGGCCCACGAGACCCCTTTCCCTTGTTGATAAATAATGAAGGATTGGTAATTGAAGCCGTGGTTAATCGGAACCTGGTAAAAAGAATTTGTGTGGACACCGGAAGCGCAGTTAACATACTATACCACCGCGCTTTCCAGTCGATGGGATTAGAGAGTCGAGAACTAACATCCGCCTCGCCCATTATTCGGGTTCACCGGCCACCTGCTTTATCTATGGGAACAATTGTGTTAGCCACTACCTTGATCCAAGAGCCAAAGGGTAGAAATTTGATGATTACCTATATTGTCGTCTGATCCCCGTCTCCCTATAACATTATTATGGGTCGACCGACCTTGATCGACCTCCAAACAGCCATTTCTTTGGCTCATAATAGCCTTAAGTTTCCTACCATGTACGGGCCAGTGGAGATCAAAGGGATATAAAAGCAACCAAGAGTCGCTGCATGCCATCACCGTGGAGAGGCTATGGCCCAACATGTTCTTATGGAGGAGCTTCTCCTGTAAGATGAGGAAACATGGTCCTCGTAAGATAAGGTGGAAAACGTGAGTCTTTGGGAAGGTCAACTCGAATCGACGGTAGCGGTTGGTGCTTGGATCCCCAACCCATATAAAAAATTACTCATTGGAATACTAAAAGAGTTCAAAGATGTTTTTGCATGGAAAACTGAAGATATGCCTGGTCTATCCTCAGACATTGCAGTTCACAATCTGAACGCGGACCCAAGTAGAAAGCCAATTCGACAAAAATATAGACATTTTGCGTAAGAGCGTATGAACGCTATTCAGAGGGAAGTAACTAAACTGCATCAAGCGAATATTATCAAGAAAGTAGTATACCCAGAGTGGTTGGCAAACCCTGTGTTGGTCAAGAAACCAGACGGAAGTTGGAGGATGTGCGTGGATTTCACCGACCTCAACAAGGCTTGTCCTAAAGATTGTTATGCCCTGCCTAAGATCGATCGACTTGGGATTCCACAGTCGATTTTGAAATATTTTCATTCTTGGACGCATACAAAGGAGATCATCATATTGCTATGGACCCCAATGATGCCGAGAAAACCTCGTTCATAATGGATCTCGGGACTTACTGTTACATAACTATGCCTTTTGGCATAAAGAACGCCGGAGCAACATACCAGAGAGCCGTGAATAAGATTTTTAGTGGTCAGATTGGCAGGTGTATGGAAGTTCATGTCGATGATCTCCTCATCAAGAGCAGGACTCTTGACCAGTACTTAAAGGATGTCAGGGAAGTCTACGGGGTGCTCAGGCAGACCGAGATGAAGCTCAACCCCTAGAAGTGCACGTTCGGGTGAGATCAGGCAAGTTCTTAGGATATATGATATCAAATGAAGGAATCAAAGCAAATCCTGAGAAAGTAGACGGGTTATGGACTATGTCTCTGCCAAAAAACATTAAGGAGGTTCAAAGAATGACAGGACGGATGGCAACCCTAAACAGATTTTTGTCCAGATCGGTACAGCGTGCCCTTCCGATTTTTAGAATTTTGAAGAAAACAACGCCGTTCCAGTGGAACGAAGAAAGCCAACATGCCTTTGAGGAGCTGAAATCTTACCTCACTGAGAACCAACCTAAGGAAGGAGACACCTTGTTACTCTACCTATGTATATAAGCACCGTACTCGTTAGGGGAACAAGACCACACGCAACGGCCAATCTTCTATGCGAGTAAGGCACTTCACGGGCCATAAATTTGATACATTAATGTTGAAAAGCTATCCTTGGCATTGGTTCGCGCCTCTAGAAAATCAAGGCCATATTTCCAAGCTCATCCTATAAAGGTGATGACCAACCAAATTTAAAATAGGTTTTAGTACACCAGATATGTCGTGGAGCAATTAAATCCCAAGATTTGGCTGATTTCTTAGCATAAGGTGCAAATTGCCACTGTTAACCATGAGCAAATGAGCTACAAAAATGAGCAGTGGATGCTCTATGTCGATGGAGCATCTAGTAAAGAAGGATATGGAGCAGGTCTCCTCCTTATTAGTCCAAACAGGAAGAGTTTCCCTATGCATTGTTCTTTGGCTTCCAAGCAACGAATAACGAGTCAGAATATGAAGCCCTAATTACGTGGTCTCGATTGGCAAAGAAACTTGGAGCAAAGAACTTACAAGTTTATAAAGTGATTCCCAGCTTGATTGTGAACCACGCCAAAGGGGAGTAAGAGGCAAAAAGAGCCTATGAAGAGATATTTAGTCAGTATTTTAGACATTATTAAAATATTTTGACGATATATAGATAGGGAAAATCTCCGCTCGTAATAAGCAGTGTGATGCATTGTCAAAACTTGCTTCCAAATTTAGATCCAACAAAAAGGTGTTGGTAGAACAACAGCGGGAAAGAAGCTACGAAGAGCAGGCCGTACAGCCGATCATGCAGAAAGAAACTTGGATGGATCATATAGTATCCTACTTAAAAGAGGAATCCTTCCCACAGCACCGAACTCAGCAAGAAAGATAAAATTCCTAGCAACTGTGTATTCTTTATTTAACGATATACTTTATCGAAAATCATATATTGCTCCATGGCTCAGATGTGTAATAGAAGAAGATGAAGACTATCTCCTACATGAAATCCACTTAGGAATATGCGGAAATCATCCGAGAGCTCAGTCCTTAGCTCAAATATGTCGTTTGTTCGGCTATTATTGGCCACTATGCAGCAAGACACACGAGAATTGGTCCAGAAATGTAAATCATGTCAAATACACGACAATATATCCCACCAAGCATCACATTCGATGATTCCTATAATATCCCTATGGCCCTTCGACCAGTGGGGAGTAGATCGTATTGGTCCATTGCCCCGAGCACCAGGAAACAACAGGTTTCTGGTAGTAGCTGTGGATTACTTCACACAATGGGTGGAGGCTGAACCACTTACCATAATCACGGACAAGGAAATTCAAAAATTCTTGTGGAAAAATATTGTTTGCAGGTATGGCATTCCAAGATACTAATCTCTCGATAATGGGACACAGCTTCAAGAACAAACGGTTCGAGCATGGTGCCTTGAACTCGAATTACACAACACTTTACCTCAAGAGATATCCATAGCCAATAGGCAATTTGAATAGACCAACAGCAAATAAAGATAGGGTTAAAAAAGAGTCTATAAGAAGAAGGTGAGAATTGGGTTGAACATCTAACTAATATCCTTTGGGCCTACAGGACCACGCCATATTTGGCAACATGAGAAACTCCTATTTCTTTGGCATATGGATGTGAATCTGTCATCCCGGCTGAGATAAGGCTTCCGTCACCAAGGTCCGAGCTGTACTCCCAGACTCTGCATGATCCAAATGAGCTAACTCCGCATGCGAAGGATGACCTGGAAGAAGCCCGAGAAATTGCCTTCATTAAAATGGCAAGTATAAACAACAAATCTCTCAATACTACAACTCCAAGGTAAAGCATGCATACTTCAGGGTAGGCGATCTAGTTTTACAAAAACGAAGTCATCCGGGAAGGGCCCCAAGGAAAGTTAGACCCGAACTGGGAAGGTCCTTATAAGGTGGTAAAAGTACATGGCAAGGTTGCCTACCAACTAGCAGATGCAAACGGGTGAACCATTCCCAGAAGCTGGAACACTAATAATTTGCGCAAATTTTATGCCTAAACAGGTTCTAAACTTAACATTGATAACTTTGAATAAATTGTACTGCATAGACAAATGTTCATATGAAAGTTTTTCATCATTTTCTATATTATTTGTTGTGCCTTCTCTTTTTCTTAAAGTTTGCAGGTCGAGACTAGACAAAATTGGGCGAAAGACAAATATTACTAAGTCCGCAGGACGGACAAGTTGAACTCTGTAGGTCGGATTTAGTATAATCTTATCCGCAGGATAGATCAATTGAGTTCTGCAGGTCAGACTCTAGAATTCTGTATAATTTTATTAAGTCCACAGGACGGACAAGATGAACTCCGCAGGCCGGATTCAATATAATTTTATTAAGTCCACAGGACGGACAGATTGAACTCCGCGTGTCGGATTCAGTATAATTTTATTAAGTCCGCATGACGGACAGGCTGAACTCCGCAGGTCGGATTCAGTATAATTTTATTAAGTCCGCAGGATCGACAGGCAGAACTCCGCAGGCCGGATTCAGTATAATTCTATTCAGTCCGTAGGATGGACATGCTTAACTCCGCAGGTCAGATTCAATGTAATTTCATTAAGTTCGCAAGACGGACAAGCTGAACTCCGCAGGTCGGATTAAGTGTAATTTTATTAAGTCTCATAGATTTGATAAGCCGAATTCCGCAGGTCGGATTCGGCTTAATGGACTAGCTCCGTAAACGGACTTAGTATAATTTTACTCATCTTTCAGGATGATCTCCAAAGAACAGAACTCTAGGCCTGAAATTAGCAAGGAAAACCTAAATGGGCTCAGAGAAGACCCAAGAGATAAACTTGCACTAAGTGTGCCATACAAAAATCACAAGTTGTTAAAGGACACACTGGGAGGCTAGGTCATAAGGTCTGAAAAGATATGCCAATGTGTACTAGATGTGCCAATGTGTACTCAAAAAGCAAAACAAGCAAGAAATTGCAAAGTGGAAAGAAAAATTACGATAAATTTGCAAATGTTAATAAAGAGTTGTTATACATAATCTGTTGAAAAATTCAGTAAAATATAAAAATCAACAACAAGACAAAGTTCAACAAAACAAAGGCTCAAGAAGCTTCAAGAGCTGAATCCTAAATAACACTAGCAGGAGCCGGATCAGAGGAAGAGGTCTGAGCGTCAGAGGTTGGATTTACTGGGTTAGGATGATATTTTGCCACCACGTCTTCCCCTTCCCGAAATTCCTTCAAATGGGTAGAATATACTTCATTGGCCCCCATCTTGTAGAACTTTATGTTGGCTAAGGCTGCAACAGAAAGCTCTGGAAAGTGAGCCCTAGCATCATCTACACCCATGGTATAGCTGCCTTGCACGACATGAGCCAGAACCAGGTTTAGAGCTTGAAGGAACTCTAGAGAAGCCTTAAATTCCTTGATGGCCTGGCGATGTTTCCTCGAGACTATCCGGATAAGACCGAGCAACAATTTCACCGCCACCTCCGACTTGAGCTTCTTGATATTGTCCTCAAGCCTAGACTCCTTCTTCACAAATGCTTGGAGCTCAAAGAACATGGCTTAGTCTTTGTGAGCCTTCATCTCAAAGGGATTAGGCCTTCAACTGTTTCTTCAGCTCCTTGATCTCTTTGTCTTTAGCATTGAGGCTCCTACCACGGTCAGAAACCACTTTCTCCAGATCGAATATCTTGTCCTTCAGCTGACTGACGTTAGAACCAGACTCCGTCAGGCGAGTGTATAGCTCCAGACTGACCGGGCACCTACAAAAAACGCAAGTTAGAAAGATCTATACCTTAAAGGAAAAATGCTAGAATATAAGAGCAATGCTTACATATTTCATGGCATGAAGGCCAACAACAAAGAAGCTCTCTGCTCGACATTGTCAAGATCTCTTATTGTTCGTTGGCAGCAGATCCTCTTCTCCTATCGGGCGGAACCACCAAATTCAAAGAAGGATCTTGGGTAGATTCAACCCGGATTCTTTTGCTCGACCTTCCTTCTTGGTCAATCTCAGGTAGGTGAGCATCGTGAATAGCCCCACCTCTTGAAGCAAAGACTCCTCATTTGACTCAAGGCTGGGAGTATGACCCGAGGTTGGGTCCTGCAAGACAGCCTCATCCTCCATCTCGGTCAAGGCTTGAGCAGTGGTCGGAGGGAGTGGAGTTCCCACAGATCGAGCATGAGGGACACGGAGACGACCTCCAACTTGAGTCTCCGAAGAGACATTAGGTTTGGTAGGTTGCATCAACCCCTTTTCATCAGCGGCATTCAAAAGATCTGCAAAGGCATCCACTGCATAAGAGAAAGGGAGAAATATCGTTAGATACGTTAAATAAAAAAAATCCTCTTTTACAAAAACAAGCATAAGACAAGTATGAGGCCGACATGCTTTTTGAGCGGACGAATCAAGGGGGATGACGGGTCAGGACCAGTGTCGGCAAGCCGAGCTGCCAAGATCAATTGCTCAGGAAGGCAGCGGTATTTTAGGTATATCCCCGAGTTTCGGACGGTTCGTAATGCGTGGGCATCATAGATGTCGGGATAAATATTCTTTGGTTGGTCTTCAAGGTTCCACTAGCTTAGTTTCAAGCCCTCGTGATTTAATGAAAAGGAATTGGTTTTTCCAACCCTTTTACGAGGACGCCCCGCCTCGCCATAAATCGGGGCCATTCTTCTTCCCGCCAAGCGAGAAAATAATAAAACCCCGGATTGTCTTTCATTGTCTTAACTGATATAAGGCTCGGAAAAGCTCAACTATGAACCTAATTTTCGCCAATCGCGCACTATGGCAAAGCCTACTATACCCGGATCCCATTAGAGCTATTTAGTAGTGCTGTTTATAATAATCGAGCACAACCGCATACGCAGATGTATGGAAGATGGAGACCTCCGCAAATTGATCATCGTGACACGGTGCAAGACTCCAACCGAGGCCGAGATGTGTGATTGTGAGGTCAGTAGGGACTCGAGGGTCATAAGTATCTAAGTCTACCCCGATTTATCGCACGCTTTAATTACCTCTTCTTGTTTCAATATGGATTTAGTTTCAAATGATTAGGTCACATGCAAGCTTTAAAGGTAAAGTTATAAAGGAAAAAGTATAACGGGAAAATGAAGAAACTTACTTGAAAAAGATTGAAGAAAGAGTTGAGGAAGATCATATTACCCGCACCGGATTGTGCTTAAAAGATGTGGTGCAAAGGTTGATATGACTCGGGAATAAGTACTGCTGAAAACCCTCGACGCTGCCTTTCAAAACCGCCCACTTATAAAGACGCGAGACGTAAACGCTGCTTTCGAGAAAGTTATAACATCACATAATCGAACTTTGCCACCGCTGCTAGAATCCTAAGGTCTTGTTAGAGTACCCGAAGCACCTAACACAGCTCTGACCTGACCTCAAGAGCTCAGTTAGATCTGGGGGGCTTATGACGAGGACGGATTTAACCACGCCACGTGTCATTCACAATCCTCAAAGAATAGGGCAAAATAGACTTAAGACCCTAACCCTAAGGGCCATGAGCCCCAATATAAGCCTAAGGGCCGATCTTCGTCCCTAAGAGGGAAGCTGACTATGTTGGTCCTCAGTCCACCGCAGGTCGGTCAACAAAGTAGAGGCCGACTTGCATAGCTCGGTCAACTTGGCCCCGGCTGCTCGCCGCAGGTCAGCTAAAGCGTATAATGATAAGTACACGTCTATCAGGATAACTACGGAAAGAATCTAAAGCAATTCAGACTCTGATCTTTATCGTTTTAAATACCGTGATTATCTCCTAAAATCAAGAGATATGAAAATAGAGTCCAGAATGGACACGACCCATACAGGCCTAGGGCACAAGTGTTTCCTATATATATAAACGTTCATAAAAATTAAGGCAGACTTGATTCCAACAGAGACTTTAGATACGTAGATAACTTGGAAAAATCTCAGGCTCAGTCTAAATCACTCCCACAAAAACCTGCTCCTTATTCTCAATTTTTTCGACTTGTTTTATATTGATTCAATTACCACTAGATTAAACGGCACATGTTATTACCGGACGATATTTTGCTTCATCACCTCGTAAATCTAAATCGTCATGGATACTCTACGTGATAATAATGATAAAATAATAAGAAGCTCAATGATCAATTTGACAATTATCCTTATCTAGGGGAAATTCTGGAGTCGATTGCATTAAGATAACGTGAACGTATGATGGGTTCTATGACAGACAAATAATGGCTGGCAGACAAAAGCTAAGCCCATCCAACTAATTTGTTTTTTATTTAAAAAGCTATAAAAAGTTTATTTAATAAAAATGTCCCGCTCAGCCCATTTTTAAGCATAACCAGACTTGTTAAAAAAAAGTTTACATTATCAGCAACATTATTAGATGATTAAGCACACACAATAAAAGAAAAGCTTTAAAGGCACTCCACTAAATCTACACAGGACACACGACGATGCTTAAAAATAAAAGGTTCTAAAAAAAATTATGGCTCCATGTTTTCACAGTATTGATATGAGCCATAACCACTGTGACACAACGATCGCTACAACGTGAATCTACAACATTGATCATGATGGATATACTTATAATGATCAATGAGTCTATATACTAATCAACTAGTAGATATACGCTACGCGCGCTTATCATTGTGCATGGACGGACGAAAGCAGATGGTGAGGGCAGTGGGCCACAAGACTCCACTCAAATTTCTGCATTTAAATTACTAAGATATCCTCTAATAATATTAACACTGTGTATTTATTTATTATTTCGAACATTTTTAATCAAACTGTCTTTGTAACTCAATTGGTAAAGTGCCTAACCATTTACATTAACGTTATGACTTTAAATCTTGGTTGCTACATCATTTTTTATCTTTTTTGCTGTTTGTTTTTCTCCTTTGTAATTTATGTTTTATTTTCTTTTTTCTAGTGTTTATAATTTATATTTTTTCCTTATCTTATTAACATTTGTAAATTTTACAAGAAAGTTTTTTGCTACCACATTTTAGTGAGATTTCGAGCCCCCACTGAAATAATATTCTAGATCCGTCACTATCGTTGTATCACAATGATTGCGCTCATATCATTACTCATGTTTTTATGACAGACTAGAGTAACGGTCCATGCCCTGGCAAACAAAGATAGGTCCTTACAATGTATATATATATATATATATATATATATATATATATATGCCGGCAACACACATAAATATATAAATACATTGTAACACATGCACATACGATACAATATGATTGAGAAGGGAATAATATTAAGAAATTATTGTTATTACATATGCATGATGCAGAAAATTTACCTTGAAGTGGAACATATCCCTTAGCTACAAGTTGCTCGAAATGAACATATCCCATGAATCCACAAGCACTCATGGTGAAGAAAAGCAATTCTGGGATATCCAGTTCTTCTGCAGCATCTATTGTGATGGAACTCATCACTCCATCGGCAATAATACAAGATACACTTGGAGAATCTGCAGATTCATTGAGATTCTTTACGAGATTGATAAACGGGACGGCACAGGTTTCGTGGATAGATTGGCAAAGTGCAGGTATGTCTTGTGTTGCATCAAGATCAGATGGTGGGAGACCATCTGGAATGGTCTTGTATTGAAAATCTTCGAGTCCCTTCACTGAATCCGAGCCCTGTGATCGGACAAGACGTTGGTAATTGAACTCGGTGTGTACAAAAGTGATGTAAAATCCCCTCAAGTGGAGAATTTTTGCTAGTTTCAACAGGGGAGCTATATGGCCTTGTGCTGGATATGGAATCATTATTGCATGAGGTTTCATGGCTAATGCGCGCTTGATGCCTTACTTTTTCTTCAAAGGGTTTCTATTTAAGGAGAAATCAACTTGTTTTCCCTTTTTTTTTTAAATTATAGAACACACCTTAAAATAGAACCATCCAGGAGAAGTATCTTTCAATACAGTTGACCATCCTGTAAGATCTGCCATGATCCATGAATTTATTCCAGCCACACACATCTGATTCTAAAACTACTTCTTTTATTAAAAAAAAAAAATTCCAGTGGGGTCAGTGGGTCACCGGCCGGAGTCTAAAAAATCATTTTTTATCGACAAAACGATATTTTTTAACAACAAAACAACATAATTAGAATGCCTCGCTCCCGACACCGAGCCTATCCCAACGCAACGCTCGCACGCATAATATTAAATAAATAATATTACACGTAGTTTCTACTACGCCATATCAAATAAAAGAAACTAAGAAAAGACTTTAATTTTTCTTAAATAGAAACCAAGAATAAAATAACTAAAGATAAAATGTAACGCTATTACATCTAAAACCAAACGAATCCAAAAGACGAATCTCAAAACTAAAAGTAAACTACAAGGTTCCAATGATAAGTCAAGTCTATGAAATAAATTTAAATAAATGAATAATAAACAAGGTTTTCAACTCCGGCATTCCTCAAACGTCAGAATCAAAGTTCTCTTTGAAATCTTCACTAACATGTTTGTTTTCTCTTCCCAAACACATAAATAAACACGATTTGAGGTAAGACATCAGACAAAGTAAGAAATGTGTTTACAACATAATTAAGATTTATTATTAAAAGATTATCTTAGTGAAACCGACTCAATCTACGGTTCACTACATGCCCATCGACACGCCGTGACTATACGCTTCTAACTCACCTTATCTTTATTACATCATTACTCAAGACACAATGCATGGTGAAAATTCCACCACGAGATATACTTGCCAACTACAAAGATTAGCACCGTAGTCCCGGATCTCCCCGTATGCATATACGCTCGATGGATTTCCTCCACTACCCTTCACCTTTTTGAGCCGCAGAGCGCTGTCCACCTTTTTTATGAACGATCACATCGCCGATTTGAATCAAGGTTTCAACCAAGAATAAGTGACGATTAGCTTTTATATACACATATGTAATTATTAATGTGAATTAACTAACCACCTAAGTGTTTTCAGAATAAAACTCACCTTAACTCAACCTACTCCCTCACTTGCATAAAGAGACATCACATCTTAACAATTACATTGCATATTGATGAACTCTAGTTCATCAAAGCACAAGCCCTTTCATGCCCTTCTGACGGATCCGAACTTCAACTCCCTTTAAGAGTACATTCGGTGTTTTAACTGAACGAATCATAAGTTCAATCGAGGCTTGTTCATATTCAATTAATGTTATTTGATCATGAATTAAGGTTTAAAATTCAAACATAGCTTAAAACATCATTATATAGAAATCTGGGCAATGCTCACAAGATTACTCCGAATGCGACGCATTCCTCGGGCCAAAACTCAATAAAACTCTATGTTCAAGCAATGCGCATGATTGTGCTCAATGCGCATACATCCCAAGACCGTAACCTAAGTCGAACTCTCGCTTGATCAACGCGCAAAGATTCTTACGAATGCGCACGCATCCATCGATAAAGAAATATCCCGAATAACTCAAACAACAATGCGCATGACTCCTTTGAATGCGCACGCATTGAACCCGGCCGCACTATCCTAAGCAATCTCAGAATAGAATGCGCGCGCATTGCCAGCCAACGCGCACGCATCCTACGCAGAAAAAGCCCTAAAACTTGTTTTTCATCTCTTAACGATCTCTACTCGATTCCAAACATCTTGTAAACGAAATATAGCAGAAAAACATAACTTTCACAGATCCTAACTTCCTTTAATCCCTGATCAACATCTAAGCTTAAAACTTGATACCAAACGCATCAAAACATGATCTAATCTACTTTAAACCACAATTAGGTTGTAGGAAGAGCTTCTCACCTTTAGCAAGCTTATTCCAACTCCAAGAACTCAGAAAAACAGCAGCAAACACTGGACTTTTCTGCAGAAAAACATGTGATAAATCCATACTTAGATTAGATTCAATCACACGCTTCTAAACAAACCAAACTACGAATTGGTGAGTTTGAATCCATCAAACTCAAGAAGAACAAAATTAGGCTTAAACATACCTTGACAAAGCTTCAACTTTCTCGATTTCAAAACGCTGCTTTCTTCACAACGATTCCGCACTCTACTCGATCCAAAACCGTTAAGAATCGACTTAGCAATTGATGAAAATCCTCACTTCTAATTTCTTGCTCTCACACGATGATGAATTTAGAGGTGGAGAAATCTGATTTCTAAGAGGTTATAAGAGTTGTGGGATTTATTTTCCTTAAATAACAAATCCTAAAATAATAAAAAATCTTATTATTTTCCTTAATCATAAAAATCAGATTTTCCTCCTTAAATATATATATATATATATATATATATATATATATATATATATATATATATATATATATATATATATATATATAATTTAACAAATACTTAAACTCCGAATAAAAATAATCTGAATCCAATATTTCGCTGCAAAATAACACGTCTCATTATTTCCTAAAATCTAATATTACAATAGTTTTAATACTACATTTTTTTTTAAAATCCAGCTGCCACGCGACTTCTATGACGCGATCCGCTCCTGCCGTAAGAGCACTTGCTCTAACTGATTAAACAAGACAAATTAAATCTAAATTCTCTAAAAATTATCTTCAATAGAGTTTCTACTCAAAATTTTCAAATACATATTATGAAAATTATGCGCTATATGTAATGAATGAAATACAGATTCTTTATACAAATTATATAGCTTGTGGAGATTCCGATGCAAATTACGCACTTTATATAGAGATTCTGTAAAATAAAGATAAATGATGATTATACGGCAAAATCAAGAATATTCTTCAAGTAACCGATGCAATTGCTGTAAGAGCACTCGCATCATATACTCTTAACGAATAATCTATTATAAAGTTTTAAATACACGTTTTTCTAGTTTACATAATCTTTATTTAAGCATTTAAACGACGACTTTTATTTACATAACGCTAAGATATAAAAGAAATTTACATAATCCTGATTTAATACTAGAGATGTAAAAGAAATTTGACAGAATCAGATTTTACAAAGAAAAATAAAGAATTATCGCAGCTGCTATTTTTCCCACTGAAATTTCTACAAGAAAATTTTTAAACGATTTACAAAGATCCACTGCAAGCTTTCTATTTTTTTTATGTTTATTTTCTATTTTGTTTTGCTTTTGTTGGGGACCATTACTGTAGTTGTTTGTGAATAAGTCATCAATGACGAAATAGGTATTGTATTTTACTTTGTTATTATAATATATACGTCATTGACAATATCCGATTCCTCCTCTTATCATCGCAAGTTGCTAGTATTCAATGTCACGACATTAGTACATTAGTTAGAACTTTGAGAATGATAGTTATTACTTACGCAACAAAATAATCATAACGAATTATACATTTTATTTTTACATTATTGATCATGGTGGGAGATATACTGATTTTTACGGATGTATATCATAATGATTTTTATGGATGTATAAAATAATCATTTTCTAAATATTTCTTGTTGGGATTTTGGTTAATGTGTTATGAATCCAATTTTCGAATGCTAAATGAAATTAGAGAAAATGACATTTACACTACACATTTATGTAGTGCATTTTCTACTACAATCTTAATTTCCATTGATTAAAGTGATGAATTATTTATTGTGATGGGTTCCAACAAGAGAAATGTTTATGCTACAACAAAATTTGCAAAACAAAGTACCACAACAACATTTTCTATCATTGATTTTTATGGGACCATTTTGAATCAATATGTCCTACATAATAATTAATGATTTAAAAGTGTGCTGTGCACTTTAATTTGTTGTGTCCAAGGACGGAGATGCGATTTGAATTTCAAAGCTTAATTGACCATGTCAGCCTCTCTAATCGCCACTGATTAAGAATATTTTATCGATCAAACCTGACTATATATCTAGATTTTTAGTGAATAATTTTTGTTCGCTTAGCCCCTACAAATACACATAGCTCCGCCCATGGTTGCTATTACTTTTTTGACACTATCACTACTCTTTTGCAACAAAAGCTGCGACTTTGGATTGATGGTTTGTTGTTGATTATAAGCAGAGTCCTGATTGCTTAGAAGGGAGTATCATTCTTTATTTTGATAGCTGGTGACTTTTAAGATTGAGTGGTTTGTTGTTGATTATAAGCAGTCCTGATTGCTTAGAAGGGAGTATCATTCTTATATTTTACATCAAAAAACATAGAGAGGAAATTGTTAAGATAATATAACATGTCCTTCAGTTGAAAAAAAAAATCTTATTTCAGCACAGAGAGGTGCATGAGTTAGAAAGACATCCTATTAGTTCCTCCATGTTTTCATAAGATGATCCACCAGGTTCCTTTGCCAAACGTGCCTTCTCTTTCCATTCCAATGCCTTGTTCTTCAAATGCCTCCTTTCCTCCCTCCATCATTTCTTTCACTGAATCAGCAACGTTTTCTCGAGTAGCATTGCTCTCAAGTTCCACCCCAATACTCCAATCTAAGCAAGCGTATTTACAATTCGTAGGTTGCTCGGAGAAAACGGCCAACATATCATCGGCACACCACTTGTAATACTTCTATTGTAGAGTTCCATCCACAATGAGTCAAAACACCCCGATAGAAGGGTGTGCTAATACTTGTTCTTGCGAACACCACTCTGCTAAACGCCTCTATCCTTAATTTCGCCATAGAATTCCTTTGGTAGCATTCCCGATGATGATCCGTTAGCTTGTACCAAATCAGGCCTTAGAATCCATAAAAAATGTCTCTTGCTATCAGCAAGTCCCCATGCAAATTCACTCAGTTGTTCTGCTGACATCATAGTTGTGCTTCCATAGTTCACATAAATCACCGAATCGGCCTCTTGTTGTTCAAGCCATTCCAGACACTCTTCGTCTTGTTTCCACAAGCTTACGGTAGAATTTAGTTGACCGCTTATTGCGTTTTTTCAAGCAAAAACAGAGTGGCCCTATTGTGTAAACATGACCAAATTTTTCTGAGATGGCTTCAATAACTTATTTATCTAATTCATCAAAAGTGTTCAATATCAACCCTTTAGCACGGATCGCATTCTTGTATTGTGTAATGATGTAGTTAAGCAAGATGTCATCGGGATTTGTCGTCTGGATAAAACTAGGAAGATCTTTCAATCTGATATCTTTCATTCCTGGAATCCAGTCTATCCGTGTGTCCAGGTAACCATTAGTCAACCATGTTTCATCTGCATTTGATAAGTCAATTTAGGAGATCACGGAATAAATACACACACATACATATATATATATATACATATATAATACTTTTAATACATGTGCTAAGGGCCTAAGGCCCTAATTGGTGGCTTGTGATCGTTTATTTGGCAACCGAATCGACCGAACCGCGGTTGAACCGAACCGGCGGTTGAACTGGCCCAATGGTCAGATTTTTCAACGGCTATTTTTTTTTCCTCCCGGACACCTCAAAAAAATCCTATAAATACTACCCCATTCCATTTCAAAAATCCTACAACAATCTCCTCTCAATTCTTACAACTTATACTCTCATTTCTTACATCTTCTACTCATTTCTTCGATTATCGTTTGCTTTAATTTGTTAAAAACAACAATCAAATTTACTTTACGATACCGATTTTTGAAGCTGTTCGATTTAATCGTTACATCAATACGGCTTTTAGCTTTTAAGTAAATTTGGTTTGTATTTTATTCAGCTAATGTTTTTACAAGTGTAAAAAAAAATTCAATTTTATAATCAAATTTCTTTATTAGACCGAATTCAAGCTGTTTCGATTTAATCGTTACTTCAATTCAGTTATAGTTATAAGTACAATTGGTTAGTTAAATTAGTTTTTTTTATAACCGACAAATTTAATTTAGATTTTGTACCATGTCAACAAGAGGCGCATCATCACAAGGCAATCGAATGTTATTTTCCGTGATTCACGGTTGTGCCGAATCGGATGATCTTGGCCGGTGGCTATAGACCACAACATTTTACAGACTTCGCCACCGTAGTCACATTTCGATTCTCAATTTGATACACCTTTAGGTTACAACTCGATGATTTTGATAGTCATTACGACGATATAATGTCTCAACTTATAAATATTAACATCAACCTTAACGGCTCAAGTAATGACGGTCGACGCTGATGATGATGATGTATTTCCAATGATTCCCGCCCTGCATAAGGACGTGGGAGTCGTGGTGGTCGTAAGAACACCGCGTGGTGCTAGTGCTGATCCTACTCCTACTCCTACTCCTACTCCTACTCCCGAGTCAGGCGATTTAGATGCTGATGAAAGTAACCGATCCAGAGCACAAGAAAAAAAAGGTTAAAATCGAGATTTTTTTTACGGATTTTCACAAAGGTTCCTCGGACTGATAAAATAGCATTAGCTAACCCCGGAAAGTATTTCTTCGGGGTGTGCAATTTCTATGGCCAAAAATACCAATTTAAACATGCCGGTGGTTACAGATCGATGCGGGGTCACATATTAAGTAAACACCCGGAAAAATTGGAAGACAAATAAGGCCTCAAACCCAACCAAACATGCCGAGCTTCTAATGAGGTAACATTAATCCACTCTTTTTACACTCGTGATAACCGTAGAGATCTAACCATGGATTTTGTCATGGGATGGGTCTTCCTTTAGCTTTCCCGAGAATCCTATTTTCAAAAGTTACGCATAAGGGGCTTTGCAAATGCTTTACTCGTATCCTCAGGCAACGGTTACTGTAGAGATTTCAAAAATAAATTTATTAAACGAAAAATATTATTAAAGAAAGTTTGAAGAAAAATAAATTCAATATATGTATGTGCCGATATATTTGGGAGGATAGAGGACCAACATTTTTATTTGGGTGTGTCGTCTCACCGATTGACAACACTTGATTGTCCAAAAGATTACTTGTTTTTCGCTTATTTAACGAAACTCATAATGCTTCTAACATCAGATCTTTATTAGTTGATATTTTTAGAATACGATTTAAAAATAAAGTTTTTTCTCACTGCATTTGACAATGCTTCAAACAACACCGCTTCTATTCCCGACTTATCCCGATATTGTGAACTTCTTTATAACGGTCAATTTTTTCATGTTAGATGTTTATGCCATATTTTTAATTTATGTGTAAAAGATGGTCTAAAAGTTTATGACCATAATATTAGTGCGATAAAAACTGCGATTTCACATGTGTTAGGTAGAAATATTCTTGTTAATAAGTGGTATAAATTTCTAAAACAGAAAAGGTCATCGCTTTGTCAAACTACCGCAAGATGTACAGATGATAGTGGAACACGACTTATGATCTTTGGGAAAAACAAACAAAATTAAAAATGCCTTTGTGAAATTTTTTGGTGAACACCGTCCGAGCAAATATCGCTTGATCCTCTATTTGACTCGCATGCAAGACATCGATGGATGTTTTTGAAGTATTCAAAAATTTACCTCAATTTTTTTTTCAAAATGTTATCAACCCACAACACATTTAGTCTTGCCTCACTAGTGTAGAAATAACTGCCGAGTTTGAAACCATGGAACACGACGCTACATTATTTCAATGTTTAGAGCCGATGAAGGAGAAATGAAATAAGTACATGTGCATATTCCTGACACTTATCTCATTTCTTCTATTCTCGACCCTCGTTTAAGACTTTAGGTGTGTCTAACATGTTAAGTGCTTACTGTGATGCTTTGTCTAATATTCATAGAGTGCGCCTGGTAGATTATAAAGTTGAAGTAGATAGACTTGAAAATTTATTAAACGCTTTGTATGTTAAATATGAGCGTATGTATGGATTGAGCAACGACGTGGTTCCCAATCCATCCGCAAATGCTTCTACTAACCCAGCAGGTGTCCTGCGGGGACTTCAAAAAGTTCTGGATAAAATGAATTCAAACGATGTAAGGAGCTTACATCGCTATCCGATCAACGATGTAGATATCCGAATTTTTAAACACAACATTTGAAGGTCGTGAAACCGAATCCTATGATTTCGACTTCACTTATTGAAGTGGTGTAAGAGACATGCTAAATAATTTTCAAGCATAGCAATGATAGCGGTCGAAGTTTTTAAGTTGCCATGTTTCGACTGTTGAACGAACTTGATTTCAACATGGCAGGATATATATGTGCTTACCAATAAAAGATGTTCGCTTCATCCCACCACTTTAGAGAAGCAAATGTGTTGTCAAGATTGGGTACGAAATGAGAAGAGGTGCAAGACATCGAGTCGTAAGATTTAGGAGTCACAATCGAACGCGTGACACCGAAACTTCGTGAGAAAAGTTACTTAAATATCGACATCGATTAAAGATACACAATTTATATCTTACTTATAAACTATATATCAAAAAAAAAACCCGATAAAAGACTAAAGACTACAAAAAAACCATAAAAAGCCCGATAGAAACTATAAAAACCTATTAAAAATAACTATAAAAACCTACTACTAAAAACTAAAAAAAAAAAAAAACTGTAGGAAACTATTAAAAAAACCATAAAAACCATATACAAACCTAAAAAATTATATGAAACTATAAAATACAAACACATATGAATACTATAAAGACTACAATTTTTTTTTAAAAAAAAAGACTATATAGATGCAAAAATAATAAAACCTAAAAAAACATAACAACACTAAAAACTATAAATAAATAAATAAATAAATAAAACTATAGAAAACCATAAAACACCCAAAAACCATATACAAACCTAAAAATTGTATGAAACTATAAAATACAAACACATATATATACTATAAAAGACTACAATAAAAAAATCATTTAAAAAACATTTAAATGCTATAAAAACATGTAAGAAGACTATAAAAGAATACCAAAAACAACAAGAACCTATAAAAACACCATAACAACACTACACAAAACTAGAAAAAAAAAAACATGAGAAACTATAAAATACTATAAAAATCTATGAAAAACTATAAAAGTCTAAAAACAATAAGATAAAAGACTAAAAACAATAAGAACTATGTCATTTGATTTTTTATACGACGCGCTCCTACACGATTACATATAAAAGATACGTAGCAACCGAATTACAAAGCTATATGTTATGAAAAATCACACAATTTACATATAAGAAAAACAACACAATATATCTCACGAATATTTAATAAAACAACATTTTTAATCAACGATACTTAAAATCAACTAGAAAACCTATAAAAACTAAAAAGACTAAAAACAACAATAATAAAAACTATAATAACCTATCAAACAAATTATAAAAGACTAAAAACCAATAAGACTACGTCATTGATTTTTTTTTATACGACGCATCCGACACGATTATTACATATAAAAGATACGTAGGCAAATGAATTACCGGTACAAGAATTGAAAAAAAATAACACAATTTACATATAAGAAAAACAACACAATATATCTCACGTAATATTTAATAAAACAACAATAAAGAAAACTATAATAACCTATCAAAAATACTATAAAAGACTACAATAAAAAAGTAAAAAAAAACTACGTTCGCTTTGATTTTTTTATATGTACCGTGCATCCGACACGATTACATATAAAAGATACGTGAGAACCGAATTTCCTAGATGTCATTTAAAAATAACATAATTTTTAAAAATAACATAATTTACATATAAATAAAATAACACAATATTAATATTATATTTAAAACCAAAGAAAAACTATTTATAAAAAATATATATTACATTCGCTTTAGTAATTATAAATAAAAAAATAATAATAATTTGTTATCAGAAATAAAATAATAAGTATTATATGAAAAACGTAAATAAAAAACAACTTAAAACCGTGGCTTGAACCGTGAACTGAACTGTGGCGAACCGGCAACCGCTGCTTTAATCCTCCAACCGCTGTTTGGCAACCAGCCAAGACCAAAACTATGAACTTGTTATGTTTACAAAAATTAAAATAAAATAAGAGTTTATCATTTTGTATAGTTTGATTTTTTTTTTATTACGATATGGAAAATATTATGTGTTATGGAAAATATTGATATTATATTAGTGTATTAAATTAGTAATTAAGGGTAGTTTGATATTTGGTTTAGAGGTAGGTTCTCTAAAGCCGCTTATAAATATCAGACTACATGATTGATTTATGAGAGACAAAAATATATTGATCAAAACTTTTCACAGATCAAAGCCACGCTCAAAGAAAATATATATATATATATATCGCAGGTTGGTTTTTCTGTTTTGCAGAAATTTTCCGGTGACGATCGGATATCGAAATGGATTCCGATCATGATGAAAATTTGACAGATTGTTCGTTTCACCTTCTCCTACAATCGGAACGGTGGAAATTTTGTTTGGATGGTTCAATTTCGCATAATCGTCCCACGACCGAACTGAATTCGCTGGGTATTTTTTTGTTTTAGCAGAGTTTTTCCGGCAACGATCGGATATCGAAACGGACTCCGATCGTGACGAAATTTGGAGGGATAATTCATGTATTTCCCTTTTACAATCTGAACGGTGGAATTTTATTTTGGATGGTTCAATTTCCTCGAATCGCCCCGCCGACTGCAGACTGGTGTTATTTTTGTGACACGATGGCAATTATGGCAAAGGACCGACGGTGGAGATGGACGGGAAGAGGAGCAAGCTATAGCCCTCACACCCGCCGCGACCGTAATTGTAGTAGTGGTTCAGTGGGCTCGACTCACCCCACCACTTCGCTCGCATAAGCAATTTAGACTAATCCGAGTTGGTCAATATTACACCGCACTCAATGGCAGGGAATCTTGACATTTTAAGCCTTCCAAAACAACATGATCGCTGACAGTAGCTCGCATGGATTATTGACACAGAGCAACTCACCACGTGACAGTGATTTATTGAGTGGCCTTGTTGATCCTCGTGAAATTGTTCAACGTCCCATTGGCTTGCCGGACGGGACTTCGCTTTTTGCAACCCATACCGAACTATTATCTTGTCGGGAAATTTACAAATTATTAATGTTTTATATATACCAAATTAACTTGTAACTTGCTTTCGCCTCTCAATTCTTGGATGAACATCGCTGTGTTATGCAGATCACCGCCGCTTACGTGTTATGCAGACCGAGTGACGAGGACACCGATTGATCGGGTGAGCGGTGGATGGACTTTTTCTGCTTTGGGAGTTCCGAGGTTCGGTTCTAGCAAATGATGGTGGATGATCGATTTATGGCACCGGCGCTTGGGGACACCCATCGTAAAAGGTACTTTGGCAGTGCCTAATATTTCTATTTCCCAACCTTTAAATAAAGATAGATGTGATATTTGTTTTCGGGCAAAACAAAGACCGTGAACCTTTTCCCCTTAAGTGAAAATAAAGCTAGTCGATTCTTGAGTTGATACATTGCGATTTATGGGGTCCATATAAGTTCCTCGACATGTGGTGCTACTTATTTTTTAACTATCAGGATGACTACTCTCATGCGGTTTGGATTTATTTATTGTTAAATAAAATGGAGGTTGAAACCGCTTTTCGATTTTGTCGCTTTGATTTCGCCACTTGAGGTTACGATTAAACGAGTTCAGAGTGACAATAGGACGGAGTTTAGGCCTTTTCTTCCTTATTTTCGTAAAGAAAGTATAATTTTTGAAACTTCATGTGTCGGTACTCCGCAGCAGAATGGAAGAGTAAAACGTAAGCACCAACACATCCTAAATGTTGCACGAGCCCTTAGGTTTGATGGCCATTTACCCTTAAGTTCTGGGGGAGAGTGTTATATGGCGGCCGCCATATAATTAACCAACCCCGCCAAGTATTTTGAACTACAAAACACCTTACGAGACTCTATTTCACAAAGAACCAGATTTATCGATGCTTAGAATTTTGGGGTGTTTGTGTTATGCCCACGACCATCGCTCTCACATAAATTTGCCACCGTAGTCGTAAGTGTTTGTTCTAGTGGTATCCTTTTGGGAAGAAGGGATCGGACCTGCATTTACCTTGATTCAGAGGAAATTTTTGTATCCCGAGATGTCAAATTTTATGAGCATGTTTTTCCGCTTTTCTCACCAGATCGAGGGTAGTGTGCCTTCCTTCTCCCTTATCCCATGTTTGATAATGTTGATATAGACGATTCCGGTTCGAACTCCCTCCTCGCTTCTTCCTGGCTCCACCTTTCCAGATCCTCCGGTCAGTGGTGGGGGGACGACAAGGATGTGATGTAATAAATGACGCCCGGCAAAGATGCCGCACCTTCGCCACAACCATGACATCCAGCAATGGTGTGGAGGAATTAGGCAGAGGTCGACTTTACGTAAAATCCCGAACTCACGGTTTCAAGACTACGTGACTCATATTTTGATCGAGCGTAAAAGTCCCCTCCACGCCTTTCCTCTCCGTCGCCTCAGTAATTCGTGATCCTCTTATGCATTTTATTAGTTATGATCGGTTTTCTGATAAGCACCGCAAGTATCTTGCAAATGATTACAATGGGAATCCTCCAAGTCCTTTAAGGAAGCAAGAAACATGAGGGGTTGGCGCCGGGCAACGGCGTAAGAAATTCAGCTTTGGAAAACCAGTGGTACGTGGAGTTACACCCTCTTCCTCCCGTGAAGAAGGCATTGGGAAGTAAATGGGTGTATACCGAGAAATATGATGAGCATAGAGTTTTGCAAATGATGAAAGCACGATTGGTGGCATTTTGGCATCATCAAGATAAGCGTATTGATTATACCGGTGACGCTCGCTGTATGGCTAAGATGGTTACCGCTCGCACATTCCTCGCTGTCATGGCGCGGTTAAACAGCGGGGGAGATTCACCATATGGATGTCCATAACGCGCTTCGCACGGTGATTTACAAGAGGAAATCTATATGAAAATACCTATCGGTTTTGAGAAGCGGATCCGAACTTGGTTTGCAAGATGCGAAATCGCTGTATGGATTGAAACAGCACCGAGATGTTGGTTTGCAAAGCTTGCTTCCGCTTTATGCGTGAGTATGGTTTCCGCCAATCATATTCGGATTACTCATTGTTTACCTTACATCGGGTGGTATTCAAATTTTGTTCTTGTGTACGCCGATGATATGATCATAGCCGTAATGATAAAGTTGCAATAACAATTTTTAAGGAATATTTAGTGAAGTGTTTTAAGATGAAGGACCTTGGGGTTCTCAAATATTTTCTTAGATCGAGGTGGCACGGAACAACGAGGGATTTTCTTGAATCGTATAAGTATGCCCTGACATTATTCATGAAACCGGTTTACTTCGGGAGCAAGCCGGCCGATTTCCGATAGAGCGTAATCACAAGTTGGTTTCTTGCTTCGCACGCTGTTGAGTGATCCAGGCCTTATCGCCGGTTGATTGACGCCTTATATATCTTGGAGTTACCCGACCCGATCCGCATATTCTCTTCATGTGTTGTCTCAATTTGTGCAGCACCTCGGTTGATCATCGGGAGGCAAATTTACGCCGGTTCGTTATTTGAAGAAACATCCCGACAAGGTATCTTGCTACGGTCCGACGCTTCTCTTACTCGGGTTGGTGTGATTCTCGATCATGCGAAGCGTCTCTCTTACCCGACGCTCATTGATTGGTTGGTTTGTTTTTCTTGGTCTTTCGCCATATCCTGGAAATCCAAGAAACAAACCACGGCTTTCTCGGTCCTGGCCAAGCCGAATATCGATCTATGGCGTAGATTACATGTGAATTGGAAGTGGTTGAAACAAGCATCGGCCGAGCTCGAGTCCGCCACCCCGGCATACGACTTTTTGTGATAGCCAATCGGCACTTCATATTGCATGTAATCCGTGTTTCACTTAACGCACGGGCATATCGAGGCAGATCGTCACTTTGTGCATGATGCTATCACGGATGGCTTGATTCTTCCTTCGTATGTTCCTCTCAAGCATCAATTGGCGATATCTTTACGGGCGCGCCGGTCAAGAATAGCCGAGTATTTGTTATGCAAGTTGAGCGCTTGAGATCTTCACGCCCCACTCGGCGTGGGTAATTACGATATGGAAAATATTATGTGTTATGGAAAATATTGATATTAGTATATTAAATTAGTAATGGTAGTTTGATATTTGGTTTAAAAGTGTAGTTCTCCCAACGCGCTTATAAATATCAGACTACGCGATTGATGATTTATACAAAAATATATTGATCAAAACTTTTCATTTTTTCTCCCCTTATTCAATTTTTAACATAATTTTTTTATTTGGGTAAAAATATGAACTTGTTATTTTTACAAAAAATTAAAATAAAATAAGAGTTTATCATTTTTGTATAGTTTGAGTTTTTTTTTCCCCCTTATTCTCGATCACTCTCCCTTCAATTATGATCACCACTCTCACTTCAATTATTAAACTACTCCACATCTCAATGGGATTGGGGGATTCTTTGCTCCTTCATGCCACCAAAGAACCGGTAGAAATGACTATAAAACCAGAAGAAAAAAAAAACAAAATAAGGAATCTTTGCAATGCTAGCTCTCTGCCTGTGCCATATATATATATATATATATATATATATATATATATATATATATATATATATATATCGAAGCTAAAGAAAATAATGCAATTATTGTTACTACATATGCATGATGCTAAACATTCACTATTATATTAAGTTTGACAACAACAAAAAAAACAATATTAAAATTTAAAAAAAGAAAAGAAAAGAAAGAATATTCACCTTGAAGAGGGACATATCCCTTAGCTACAAGTTGAGCAAAATGAACATACCCCATGAATCCGCAAGCACTCATGGTGAAGAAAAGGAATTCTGGGATATCCAGTTCTTCTGCAGCATCTAATGTGATGGAACTCATCACTCCATCAGCAATAATACAAGATACTCTTGGAGAATCTGCAGATTCATTGAGATTCTTTACGAGATTGATGAACGGGACGGCACAGGTTTCATGGATGGATTGGCTAAGTGCAGGTATGTCTTGTGTTGTATCAAGATCAGATGGTGGGAGACCGTCTGGAATGGTCTTGTATTGAAAATCGTCGAGTCCCTTCACAGAATCCGAGCCTTGTGATCGGACAAGACGTTGGTAAATGAACTCAGTGTGTACAAAGTGATGTAAAATCCCCAAGTGAAGGTATTTTGCTAGTTTCAATAGTGGATCAATATGACCTTGTGCTGATATGGAATCATTATTGCATGAGGCTTCATGGCTAATGCTCGAGTTTTTCTTGGAATTGTTTCCTAGGCCACTCTTATATTACCCATTGTTATTATTATTATTATTATTTTTGAGTGGAAACCATCATTAATTTTAGCCACTTTAATTTACATCACCGTTATTTTATCGCATTTTTTTATACATCATAAGACGCGAAAAGTGATTATATAATCAAGACGCGATCTTTCAACGTCATATCGAATCGACTCATAGAAAAATCGATCTTAATCATAAAATCGACTTTGACAAGATCGAGTGAAAATCATGTGGAGACCGGTATATGGAGACATTAGGTAGAAATAACCAAATAATAGTCCAATTGTAAAAGAATCTTCATAGGGTATGGCCTCCTTTTCAATAGACAAAATGCTAATAAAATATTATGGTTCTGTGTGGTCCCAGTTGGTTAGGCGAAGGGAATACATCAAGAAAAACAATGGACGAGATAATGGTGTATTTTTAATTAACTTTTTTTTTAATCTTGACCGTTGTGCAAGAGCCGGCCAAATGCTGGCGAGGTGCTGCTGACAAAAAGATTGATATCAAAAACTCAAGTTTTTAATTTGATTCATTTGTTATTACAATGTCAGGTAATAGATTATCTTTAGAGGGTCTCTGTCTTCACGTTCTTAAGCCTTTTTTGAATTTTTTTCTCTTTTTGACACCTTTCATTTTTATATATTATTTGACTTTGTTGCTTTCAGAGCTTATTAATTTAGCTGTTATAGATAATCCAATTCACGCTGGGTTCTAGTCCAATTCAAATGCTGCACGAAATCATAGTTCAATGGCATTGCTTTTATTATAAATTATGCTCGTTTGATTCAATATAACTTTCGCTTTTCGTAAAAAAATAAAACAAATTATCATGGTGGGAAAACAGGAGAAAGTGGCTTAAACGGCAAAACACAACTCTTTCACATTGATTTTTAAAAATCAAATCCATATTCAGGTACAACAAATAATAAAGAATGCAAAAGCTCTATTTGCAGCTCTTTGTTTTTGTTAGAACATAAAGAACTAATATGTATTTATGTAATTGTGTGTGTCATTGGTAGTTATTATTTTTCCGCATTTATTTATCTCAAATAATACAAAAGTTTAAATGACAGACATTTAAATAACAACTAATCTTGAATTAAAAATATCTATATTCATTCAATAAATTTATGTATTTAATTTTTAAGAATCGCTTCGTATAAATAAAAGATTTTATGAGAGAGATGGTACACCTAGCACGGACACTTGTCATTAAGGTTGTTAGATTGTGTTGGATTCTGTGTGTAGCATTGATGGTGTAATGGTTGGTGTATAAAGGCAATCAATGAAATATTCTAAGTTTTATGTTGGTATCAGAGCAGTGATGGCTAACGCCGATCCTTTCTCCGGCGGATAAACGCCGGTAAGCTCTGCCTTTTCGGTTGTAAGTTTGGTTCAAAATATAGCTCATCTATCCACCCTTTCGATTGGATCAATTACCACGCCAATCTGACAATATGTGCCCGGAGAAGGAAGCTCTTTTGCTTCCACCGTTGCACCGCCGTATTCTTTTACTTCCGACTACATGCAGATGCCGATTTCATTAGATTCTACTCATTTTATGTCTGAATCAATGATGCCGGCTCTATCTCATGTTGGTTTACCTCATCTTCCTTCATTTATGCATCAACCAGCTACCCCAACTCGTCTTGCACCCTTCGGTGGTAACCTTAATCGTAGTTGCATCACAAATTGACAGAACGACTACCGCGCATGGAAATCGACAAGATTCCCTATTATTGTGGGTCATCGCTCAAGGATATCCGCTTGGCACAATAACCGCCTCTCCTCAATTTCTTGTCGCTTCGGGCTCGCCTTCTTCAATTAACCCACCTTATGATGATTGGCATGCCACAGACGCCTTCTCGTGGGATAATTGCAAAGAAAGACGAAAACAAATGTTACAAGTTGTTGGTTTGTCAGGCTACAAAAGCATGGCGCGGTGAGTACTTTAAAATTCTTTTCAACAATCGATCTCGAGGCCGTGATGTTGTGAGTACAAAGGAGCTCTAACTAGACTCGATAAGGTTCAAAGTCGATGATGGAATACTTAGCCTTAATGAATTCCTATTCGGATGGCTCTAGCATCCGTAGGTACCCTATTTCAAACTTTGATCGATCTTTGTCATTGCCGGTGGACTTAGAAAGACTATGAATCAAGTATAGTCTACATAACATCAAGAATTGGATCTCTAACTTGGCAGGAAGTGCAGTCCCAGTTAGTTACTCATGAACGTTTACTGGCCATGTTCAATCATACTTCTACCTTGGATGTTCCATATCATGCAACTCAAAAGTCTGGTGGAAGAGGAAGAGGCAATATGGTGCTGCTAAGCAGAACTTAAGTAGGGGCTGTGGTTTTAGAGGTTCTAGAGGCAGAAATCAAGAAAATAGAGGTGGTAGATCGGGCTTAGACCAGCTTTGTCGTCGTGTGGTGTAACCGACATGAGAAACATATCATTATTATTGATACGACTCGTCATATATTGGACCTAATCCAAATAGCAATCACAATGGTAATTCACAGAATTTCTGGTAACAAGTCTATTGCTGCGTATGTTGCCTCTGAGGATACTTTTTTGGACCATACTTGGTATGCAGATAGTGGTGCCTCAAGTCACATTGCTTCTCATTTGAATAGCATGCATCTAAGCTGGGGATATGATGGTTCTGATTCCCTTACTGTGGTAAAGGTGAGTCTCTTAAAATTGTTCATATAGGACATTCTAAACTTCCATCTAATTACAATACTAACCTATCTCTTCATAATAGCATTTTACATGTTCATGATATTACTAAGAACCTCCAAATGTTTCTAAGCTAACTTCTGATAATCCTGTGTTCCTTGAATTTCACTCCAATTGTTGTTTTGTGAAGGATCTAACCACCAAGAAAGTGCTTCTCGAAGGCACACTTAAGAATGGACTCTACCAAATGCATGTCCAAGTCAGTCTAAGCTCCCTTCCATCCAAAGTTTCTGGCAAACAGTCTGTTGTTCACACCTCCTCAGTTCATTCTCATGCAGTCTACTCTTGTTTTAATTCAAATAATGTTGTTGATCAGCAGTCTGCTCTCATTATTTCTAGTACTGAGAAAGCCAAAGAATTATATACTTTAAAAGGAGATGATTCATCTCCCCAATCAACCTCTTGGCATCAACACATTCAAAATCCAAGCACTAAGCCTGTGTACTGTATACAAAACAGCATACACGAAGATACCACGCCAGAACTGATGACAAAATTGGCTAAAAGCCTATATTAGAAGCAAAAAGTATTTTTCTATGATATTTTCTATGTACACAAATGGTCCAAATTACCACAACAACTTCTCAAGTTGATGTCAAAACATTGATAAATGCATGATAAATAGGGATAAATCATGAAGAAATGCAACATCCGGTTGACTTACATCAGCACTATTTATTAAATTATTATAGAAATAGAAATCGTGGTATTTTAACGCTTCCATTGAAGAAAATTTAAATAAATAAAAACAAAATTTAAAAATTGGGTTCGTGAGTGTCGGTGTCGTGTCAAGAGTGTCGATAAATGACGATATTAAAATTTTGAATAATACTATTTTAATCAGCCGACATGTGTCGTACACGTGTTGGAGCGTGTCGGTCGCGTGTCATGTCGGAAATGTGTCGGACATGGTGCACGGCACCCCGATTGAAGTGTCGGTGCATCATAGGTTGAAAGCTAAGTGACGCTCCTACCCCTCACTTAATCGAAGTATTGTCCCCAATGATGAAAAAAGTAGAACAGAAAAGAACTTAGCTGCGATAAGCGCGGAGCTTAAAAGTGAACTGTATGGTCCGTGCATCGTGCAAATATCTATGGAAATCGGGAAATCATGGAAGTCCAACATACAAACAAATCAAGCACACGGGTGGACACAAAAAGATATAAACTATTCCGCTGCTAGTAAAGAAAATTAAAACAAATTAAGCTTACAAAATACTTCATATTTCATTAAAGAGAAAAGCTACAACGAAATGAAAAGTCAAAAGCAAAAGAAATGAAAAACAAAAATAGAGAAAAAGTTCTATAAAAAGATAAAACTAATCTACTCATCCGAGTCGATATCGGATAATACTCCTCAAACTAGGGGCGGTGCAGTAGTGGATGGTCCAAATTTCAAGAAGATGCAAAGATGTCTGGGGGCTCTGTGAGGTGGTGGGCATAGGAGGAACGCTGAGATACGCCAACATATGATCAATCTTGGCATGCAAATCACGATCTCTCTAGTGACGCCCTCTTAGAACTCCTCGCCGAGTCCTCGCACCACCGTGCGCCGGTGTGCATGCATGAACTTCTATTACACGTCTCCCTCGCCGTCCAGTGACGGTAGCCAAATTGCTGTCAAGAATAGGCAGCGGCTCAACTTTCTCATCGGCTGCCAGAACTGGGCAATTTGTCGTCATAGCCAGTGCATCGATCATGTTCCCGTAAGGTAGGATAACTCTAGATGATCGGGCAACCGCCTGAATATGGGAATGCATAAGTAAACCGATATTCACGTCATTCTTGATATCAAGAAAGAACATGAGCTCGGCCTGCCGATAAGTGACGGAATAATTATCAGCACAGGGAAGTAGATGGGAAATAACAAACCGATTTAACATCTGTGCGTCTCAATCCAAGTCATTAGATCGAAGATCATCGGAAATAATCAAAGACCTAAATCGCCACTCAATGTCATAATGGCCAAGATAATCATAGCAGCGCCCAAATTACGCCTCGCAGAGCGCGGTGTACTCATCCACGTGGTATGGTGCGCCCTCAATGCCAAATTGGGTGTTGATTCTCTCAACAAAGAAATCAATTCTAACCCTACCTAACAATAGCAACATAGAATTGGAATTATGCACCACGACGCCAGTAGAACTCACAAACTATGGTGGCATTGAATGAACCAAGAATATCGGCCATGCCCATGATGTCGTGGTGCTAGAGAACACGTGGTATGATCGCACCTAGGTCCACACCTCTCTCCCGAGCGACTGTATGAGCATTCTAATGAGTCTAAAAAGACTCGTAAAGTGCTATAGACGCAAACTGTGGAACACTGTTGATAAGTGGAATGGTGTCTCCCTGTTCATTCTTCTTCCCTCCATGTCTTCTGGGCCCTCTGTTGCCACGGTTAGCCATAGATATGGGAGATCTCTGAACAAACGATGGCTTTCCTGAAAAAGTACCTCACAATTGCAAAATGGGGTCTCGCAATTGCCTAGAAAACCTTTGTAGAAAATGGAGAACATGGACTGTCTGGCTGGTTAAAATGAAGAGCTTTACAACTACGGTTCAGGGTCTCGCTATTTCGAAGCCTGTTGGGTTGGATTTTCTGGGAGCTTTCTGCAACCTCTGAAGAACATCAATGGTGATTAGGGTTGCTAAAATGGGTCTTCAAAACATCAAAGCAGAAGTGGTGTGGAAATGGTAGGTTTTGGAAACGGGTGGCTAATGGCTTTGTGGTGGTAGAAATGGTGGTTTGTTTGGAGACGGTGGTAATGAGTTTTGGAAAGAATAAGAAGAAGAATTATGACGGAGAATTGGTGGAGTGAAATGGTGAGGGTGATGGTGAAATAAAGGGTTATATTGAGAGTCAAAAGGTGAAGATGGAAGAGATTTAGTGGGAGGTGGGATGAGAGTAATAAGGGTGAATGGATTGAGGTGATTGAGAGGATTGAGGGAGAATGGAGTAATGGTGGGTTTATAGGAAAGTGGGAAATTTAGGATAGTGGAATAGGTGAAGGGACGGCTCACTGGCCCTATCAGATAGCTCGCAGTAGCGCGTTCACCACACGTGCTTGCGAATGTGTCCAGAATGTCTTCAAACCTTGGGAACAGGTCCAGGTCATCTCGCAATTGCAGAATCCTTTCTCTTCCAGATTCCTTCAAACTTCAATCATGCTTACCCCTTTACCAAATACTTGAGAATTATCAATCCAGAATGACTCCCTATAGACTGAATTTCCATCTTCCTTGTACTTTCTCTGACTCAACCTAACCTACTTCACCGGACCGATCAATGAGTAAAAAAACCTTCCCACCATCCTTTGGCTTCTAGCCTCGGATCGGTAGGATGAAAAATAGCTCGCCGGTCCTGCTCAGCTACTTTATTCTACTCGCTTGATCTAAGGGTCAAGAAGTAGTTGTGAGTTTAAATTGCCACCGATTGGTCTTCCGACATCTCTTTAGTCGACATTCGTGCTCTTAACCCGCCAACCTCGCACTCTAAGCTTTCACGTAAGGATCTTCCGCCTCTCTCTACCCAAGCTCTTCCTTGGCTTTTTATACCGAGGAAGAAGAATTCTTTCTTACCGTCCAGAAGCGCTCCTTCTCTAACTTCCATGGTAGGACCACGAGCTCTACACCTTGCACTTTTGTATTTCCTAGCCTGTGCACTAAGCTTACCTCTTTTACTTCGAGATTTATCCATGAAGCCAAAAGAATTCATTGTATCACTTTTAAACCCAAGCTTGCACTACGCGGGGTGGGCGTATCCCTTCCTAAAAGATCAGGATCAACTGCCTCACTTGGCGTATTGTAGTGAATCTTATCGCCCCTTTCTCAAGTAAGATCTTTAAAACTCAAGTTCACTCTTCCCACCCTCGCCCTTATCTTGCTTGTTCTCAACACATTCCTTTTCCACATCCAGTCTCGACCAGCTACCATCCGGCATTCTCCTTGTCTTTGTATAAAGGGCTCTAAAATCTTGAAGGTTACCTATTGTTATTGGATCTTAGAGTTATCTTGCCACTATCCATGTCCATTATAGCTCTGCCGGTTGCCAAGAAGGGACATCCAAGAAACACATTGGCACTCGGATCTTCTGGAACGTCCAAAACTAAGAAATCACAAGGAAATTCAATGCCTCCTACCTTGACTATGCAGTCTCTCAGCTTGCCGTAGATCATGTCAACCTGGAGATCCATAAATCACATGGTGACAGTTTGGTTCATGATGATAGGGAAATTAACCTTTTGTAGAGAGAGAGAGAAGAATGATGTTGCTACCCGAACCGTAATCGCGACAACCCTAATCCTACGGATACTTTATCAATTGACAAGACAAACCTAAAAAGTACAAGTGGTCACCTAATCTAGTGGATTACATCGTAGTCGTGGTAATCATCCGGCTTTGACGGAATATAATCAGGATCCTCCTCTGGATCATATTCAAAAGACAAATTACCAATAACAGAAACTGGACACTTACCTCTTCTGAAATCCTCGTACTCGTTTAGGCTTTTGTTCATAGCTCTTCTGGTTTTTGCCCCATCCTCTAACTTCACTCTCTTTTTGTCTTTTTCATATTGTTGTCTTACTTCTGAATCCGGATACATGGAGATTGGTTGAATGTTCAAAACGTGATGTCGATTTGGAGCCATCGTGCTTGGTTTGGATCAACTGCAGAAAATTTGACTAATTTGAAATCAGAAGTCTATGCACTTCTTGTAAAAGAGACAAAACAAAACAAAAACACGGTTAGCAAACTTCCGCTCAGTTGGGTTCAAACCCAACTGTTGTGGACCTACTAACTAAAAACATACAGGGATAAACACATAAACACACAGGGATAAAATAAGAATCAGGGTCCCAAATTCTCGCAATTGCAAGGTGGTACTTCGCAATGTCGAGGTCTATTTTCCTAACTCTAATCATATGACAATACATGAAGTATGCAGAAAAGACTCTAGACTAGAAAATTGAAATAACAGACCGAAAACCAAAATTTCTTAAGTAGAAATAATGAATTTATTATCTATATTGGCCATTGTCCCTGGCAACGGCGGCAAAAACTTGATCGTGTGTAAGTCATTTCTACTCACGAAATACTTGCAAGAGTACTAGGTCTATCGTAGCATAGCAAGGGCGAGTCAAAGTCGATCCCATAGAGACGATGAAACACAGATAATATACTCACAAATCTAATTAAGAACATATAGAACGGTCCCTCGATCGACATAAAGACAGAAAATAAAGTTGGTGTTCCTCCTCCTCACCGATTTCCTAACTTGGTGTAATTAATCTTTATGTTTACTTTTCCCGTAATTCCTCGATTCAACCAGAACGATTGTTTTAATACAGTTTTAGCTATGGGTGCAGTCTCCTAATATTACGCTACTTCCATGGGACGGACAATATGTGCCTATGTGTAGTTAACCTCCTTCGTTGGTTGTATTAACTCACACGTAATAAGTTCTAGAAAGTGCCGGATCAAGACCGAGAACCTTCCTAAACAGATATCGTGGATTGACTAGCACATTCCTAGGGATTGATCCAGACTATTTCTTAACTAACACTTTACCTTGTAAGTCCTTCATGTTAATTTACGAATACAATAGGCAGATTGGCCAAATCTAACATGTAGTGAATTAAACTTGTCGATCAACGTAGCTGACGCTGAATCTCCAGATTTAGGGTGACCTAAAGTGCCTCGCAATTGCGATAAAGACCCTCGTAATTGTGGGGGCGGCGGTTCATAATTCTGGAATATCATCATTCTGCTTTCGACACTCGTAAATTACGGCTCGTTTAAACATGCAATTCAATTACATCGCGTTAAATAAAGCTAATTTACCATAACGAAAATATAAAGAAACGTTCAAAGCTTCATACCGTCAACTATGAAGATCTATCTTGATCAGCTCAAGCTAGTATAATTGATGGGTCAGGAAGGAATCAAAGGAAAACGATGCAAAACCAAGAACTCTTTATTTCATAAACTTGTGAATAGTTTTTATGATACATACATAGTAAAACTGGTACAGGCTATTTATAGAACATGTAAACCGACTTATTAATCCTAACCCTAACCGACATAATACAATTCGGTGCAACTTCTATTTCGTGTTTGTCAAGTCTCGATATTGCGGCTAGGGCTGCCGCAATTGCGGGCCAACTTTCAGCTCCTTTGGGCCCAACATACTCTTCCATGGACTCTTAACATTCTGGCCCAACGACTTTCCATAGCTCGGATCCATCCTTTATACTCCTGAACATGACACACCTGAAAAGTGCGAAAAACGAGACAAAACAGTACCATCTACACGGGATAATTATGTAAATGCAGAATTAGTAACCAAGGAACAAGCATTAAGCAATCGATGTGTATTTCATACAATAATCAAAGTGTCTCTTATCAATTGAGCATAATTCGGAGTAAATAAATGTGTGATTTATGGTACTAAATATGATGTTATCAGAGGACGACGGGAATGTTTTGGGTGCTCATTCCACGTGGAGTGAAGTGACTCGTAAATTGATCGGAGCCACACAGTTTACATTTAGATTAGCACCAAATTCTTTATCTTCAGTCACACACTTCTAATCATAAAAAAAAAACATTTTACCATCAAAACATCACCTCGTGAAACTTGTAAACATGTAGCTTAATGCACCAAAATACCGAACGAACCTTGATAATAAAAGTAAATGTGACTAAAACCCACTACAAAAAATAGACCTTTTCGTGACGAACAAATTCATCATGAAAAGTACCAGTTTTCGTCATTAGAGGTATTCGCGATGAAAAGGTTTCGGCACCCGCTTTGTTGCATATGAAGCGAGCTCAGGGCCGGCCCAACCCTTAGGCAAGCCAGGCAGCTGCCTAGGCTCAATGCCACCGGAGGGCCCAAAGACATATATGTCTTGCTTATACCTAAAAAAAAAAAAAAAAAAAAAAAAAAAAAAACTATAAAAGACCCAATGTTTCATAAAAAAGCCCAATAAAAAGGCCAAATTATTTTTTTAAAAAAAAACCCAATAAAAAGGCCCCATAAAGACGGAGCTTTTCAAGTTGAAGTTTAATAAAGACTCCATCTTCAAGACGATGACTCAAGAACGCTGAATGGGCTGGCCATAATATCGATTGAGCGGAAATCGGTTGATGAAATTGACGATTATACTTTGATTAGCGATTTCGCTTCCAAACGCGCTTTCAAGAAATATTGTTGAATTGTTGAATACTTGAATTAATATTTAGTAATATGTATATATATATATATATATGTATGTTTTGGGTATGAAAATGATGAAATCAATTTGAATACTAGAAAAAATCATTTTTCTATCGAATTTTTTTTTTTCGTGTTAATAGCTCTATATTTTTTTCTCCACCTACGCCTCAAAACGTAGGACCGCCCTCGAAATGAGCTTCTCGTGACAAATTCAACATTGTCAGAAAGCACTGTCTATCTTGACTGACTCTGAGTTTTCGTCACTAAAGCATTCTAGATCTTTCGCAACTAGACTTTGTTTTCGTCACATAAATCGTTAAATGTAACAAAGTTGTCACAAAAAAACTTAAAAATTTATCCCTAATTAAATGATTTTTGTCACCAAAGATGGAGACACATTTTCCCGCTAATACTTTAACTTTGACAAACACTTTGTCATAAGAAGTCTTCTTTTTTAAAAATAATAATAATAATAATAATAATAATAATAATAATAATAATAATAATAAGGGCAAAAGGTCTAAAATGACACAAATTAGACTTAATTACGCAAATAGGACATTAAGGAAACTTATTTGGTTATAAGGACACATGATTAGTACATGGACCAAACTACCATAATTTTGTTTTGCTTTTGGTTTTTTCTTTTTTCTGCACATTAATTTATTTATTTTTTTTGCCTGGACGAAAAGAGTTTTTTTTTTTTTTTTCTTGCCTGGACGAACAAATGTTTTTTTTTGTTTTGGCCTGGAAGTTAAAAGCGTGGTTTTTTTTTTTTTTTTTTTCTGCAGGACGCTAAAAATGTGTTTTTTTTTGTTCCGGAGACCACCGCGATGCATTGACCACCCCAGATCCATTGACCACCGCGATGCAGTGGCCACCCCGATGCAAAAACACCACGATGCAGTGACCACCCTCGATGCAGAGACACAGCGATGCATTGACCACCTCGATGCAGTGACCACCTCCGATGCAGAGACACCGTGATGCAGTGACCACCCCCGATGCAGAAACACTGCAATGCAGAGATGCCGCATTGCAGAGACACCTCGATGAAGTGACACAGCGATGTAGTGACCACCCGCGATGCAGAGACGCCTCAATGAAGTGACACAGCGATGCATTGACCACGCCAGATCCATTGACCACCTCGATACAGTGACCACCTCCGATGCAGAGACACCGCGATGCAGTGACCACTTCCGATGCAGAGACACCGTGATGAAGTGACACCGCGATGTTATAACATTTGATGATGCAGAGACACTGCGATGCAGAGACATTGTGATTAAGAGACACAGCGATGCAGAGACATCGTGATGAAGTGACACCGCATTGCAGAGACACCGCGATGAAGAGACACCACGATGAAGTGACACAGCAATGCAGAGACGCAACATTGCAGAGACATCGTGATGTTATAACATTTGACGATGCAGAGACACTGCGATGCAGAGATATCACGGTTAAGAGACACCGCGATGCAGTGAGCACCCCCGATGCAGAGACACCGCGATGCAGAGACACCGCGGTGCAGTGACCACCTCCGATGCAGAGACACCGCGATGCATTGACATGTGAAGATGATGTGACATGTGACGATGCAGTGACATTCGACGATGTTATGACATTTGACGATACAATCACATTTGACGATGAAGTGACATGTAAATTAGGGTTGTAAGTGAGCCATGCTACTCGTGAGGTACTCGTACTCGACTCGCAAGAGAGTTTGACTCGATTCGGTTTTTTTCGAGTTCGAATTTGAGTCGAGCTACTCAAATAATTAACCGAGCCGATCTGAAGTTTTAAAATATAGTAATCGAGTACCTCGCGAGCTAATCGGGCTTCATTAATTAAATATTTAAATAATTATATTTATCAAATTTATAATAAAATATTTTTTTATAATTCAAAAAGTATTATTCGAGTCGAGTAGTAGACGAGTCGAGCTCGATCTTGTAATATTTTATTAAAAAATAAATGAATTCTAAGAAAATAATCAAGCTTAAGGCCGAGTCGAGATATATCAAGTACTTAGCGAGTCGAGTTCGATCTTGCCTTTTTATGGCTCGATCGAGCCCAAACTTTTTTAGTCGAATTGAGCCCTAGGGAGTATCGAATCAACTCGGCTCGATTACACCCCTAATGTGAATGACACTACACTTATTTTATAAAGTTACCAAATTTGTGTATCAAATTGTGTATGCAGTGACATCAATGTCACTGCATCAATTCTCTAATCGTAAATGCAATGACATCAATGTCACTGCATCAATTCTCTAATGAAGCGACAATGCAATCCTAGCTGGCAAAAATACAACGGAGTTCAACATGTGCATCATCACAATAATAGCATAACATATCAATATAAGCAAAGTGTATTAACTTTCCCTGGCAAAAAACAATCTTCCTACACATTTACATGCTCAAATAGACTCAAATTTTTCTGCAACAGACAATTATCCATAGTACTATGATCACAAGAACTCAAAAAAGTATCACAGAAACAACAATAATCTGCCCACAATAACAACTCGCCTAAATTGGAAAAATGGTGAAAAGAAAACGCCTTTGGCTCGATCCCATTCTATGTATTTTTTCAATCTTCAAAGATAATTGAAAGATTGTTTTTCTGCAAGGAATCCTACCTTCTTCTCATTTAAACACAGAAGGGCTATCCAGGTGCTGTAATATTGAAGCATTCATTCTTGCAGAGCTGCCAAGTAGAAAATCTTTGCTTCGATTTCTATCAAATCTATGAAGGCAATGAATTGAAAATGTGCCAAAAGCATTCAATGTCTGTCACCAAAAACATTTTCTTAATGCCGTCCTTCATATACCAAAACATGTTCGAGGCTTACAAGCAGCAATTGAGAAGTGCATAACTAGACATCAAATTCTGTGATTGGCTAATCCTTATCTTCCTCATCCTGACATGAATATACAACAAATAAAACCAACTATCATTAAATTACCAATAAATAATTAAAATAGAACAAAAGCAAATAACATCCAGCTCACCAAGCCGATCGCCCGTGGTCAAAACTAGACATCAAATTCTGTGATTCCTCAATCTGCTCACAATTCGCATAACCTCGTATTTACTATCTCTATAGTTAATGGGTACATAGACTTCCTCATTGTTGGAATCATCCGAATCCCAGTTGATGGCTCGTTGAATTTTACACTCTTCACCTTCTTCTCCGGTGATCGAGGCCGCCGATCGGTGAGAGATCTAGCTGTGAGGGTTCGCATGCACTGCATTCGCCTTACGCCCGCCGGAATCGATATAAAATGCGAGTTCGTGCATCAACAAGAGATTTGTCGCTACACTTCGGCCTCGTGATCGGCCGGATTCGCCTTTACGCCAACGGAATCGGGCATAAAAGATGTTCAACACCCATCGACGGCAAATTCTTGATCCATTTCCACCAAAGGCGTAAGAACTCGCCAAAGCCTTCAATCTTCCATTGAGCAACTAGAAACGGGTTTCGATCGAAAGATAGATTTTAGGTAAAAGTGGAAAAGCAAATGAAATGTGTCCTGCATTCAAATTAGCTAGTCAAGGTGTCAATAATATTTTGGCATATGATTCTCAAGCAGAAAGTAACTAGTTAATCAACTAGCTTAAGAATCAAGCTTGTAAGCTTAGCAAATTGTTTAATCTAGCAAGTTTAACTTATTTTAGAGGACGCCACCTGCATAACTAGATTTTGTTTGTTACTCATTTTGTACAAGACTGCGCCTTTCTATGTTAAGAGGCTAATACGTAATCCTTCATGCTGCTTTAAAAAAAAACAATGGTCAAGATTTAGGAAGAAATTAGATAAGCTTTTTAAAGTTTTCAATCCCCATTGTAAAGCAATAACAAGAGCATCTTGGTGATAATTTCGGTCCAGAATTTAAACATTGCACTGCTTGTGTTAACACTATGCTGGTCTGTTATGATATTGTGTCCCTTGAATTAAGTCTTAAATGAGCATTATATGAGCCCGATATGTATGCCTTGAAGTAGTCACTTGAATTAAGCCTTAAATGAGTCCGATATTGTGTACCGACATCGACATCAAGCATCGACATCATGTGTCTTATATGATATCATTAGTGATATTACGTGCCTTATATGAGCCTTTATATTGAGCTTTTATATGATATTGTGTCTCTTGAATTAAGCCTTATATTAGCGAGCATATGTGCTTAAATAGTCACTTGAATTAAGTCTTAAATGAGCCTGACATCATTTAGTGATAAAGATGATACGATATCGACATCAAGCATCGACATCGTGTTAGAGAATGTCGCGATTAAATTCGGCTTTCAAATACTACGCCGAAAATGTATCAAATGAGGTCTCAAAATGAAGATAAAAATATGAACTTTGGTGAAACAATTTTGATGATCGCGTTCTAAATCAAAAGCTACTGGTCGCTTATAAGAAAACGCTCCTGCTAATGCAAATATTTTTTCGCTTTCAAAATTTACTTTAAGGGTATCGATTTGGGCCAAATTAAAGAGCAAAAAAAAATGAATCTTGGTGAAAACATTTCACGATCGAGTTATAAATCAAAAGCTACTGCTAAAAAAAAAAATAAAAAATAACCTAAGCTGGAACCTGGAAGCGGAGGAATGGTAATATGGTATGCGCGTTTCCTCCTTTATTAAATGGGATTTTTATCTGGCCTCAAATTTGTTTCATTATTTTTGCAACTAAAAAAGTGTTTTTATTTCATTTTGTAATTTTTTTTTTTTTTTTTTTTTTCCTTTTTCCTCAATCTCTCTAATAACAATAATGATAATAATAATAATAACAACAACAACAACAACATAATAATAATAATAATAATACTAAAATTAAAATAATAATAATAATAATAACAACAACAACAACAACATTCACATACACTAAACTACATGAGTGAATGCAAGAAAGGAGTAGATTGAATCTAGTCTTGATTTTTACAGAATTAAGCACTTAATGAAAACTATATACTCTTCGACATGTAGATGTACCATCAAAATGCATATAATATCTTTAGTTTTCAAAAGGTTATAAAATATACACAAAAGAGATATTCATGTGCCTGCTTGTAATACATATAAAAGGATGTATATCTATCAAAAGTTACTTGCACTATTCTGCTAAAATCACATCCTTCAAAAGTTGGTTAAAATTAATATATGAAGACCCCAATGGTGCAGCAGCAGCCTCTTCTGCTTTTTCCTTCCATTCAACAGCCTTGATTCTCATTTCTTCTCCCTTTTTACCTTCCATCAGTTCCTTTACAAGCATCTCTACCTCTTCCTTTTCACATTATTGTCGATCTCCATTCCAATACCCCATTCAACACAACTATACCTACAATTCGCCTGCTGCTCGGCAAAGAACGGCCAACAAATCACGGGCACACCCCACAAATGGTATCTAAAGTCGAGTTCCATCCACTGTGTGTCAAGAATCCTCCGATAGAAGGGTGTTTTAGTACCTCTTCTTGTGGGCACCAGCTAGCCAACATCCTCTTTCTTTTATCTCCGTCATGAATTCCGTGGCAAGATTGCTGTATCGCCCACGACGATATCAGGCCTAATGATCCATAAAATGGCTTCTTGCTATAAGCAAGTCCCCATGCAAATTCAGAAAGCTGGTGGGCTGTCATCACAGTGATGCTCCTGAAATTCACATACACAACGGATTTCGGGGGTTTATTTTCAAGCCATTCAATGCATCCCATATCTTCTTTCCAGAGATTTGAACTGAGTGATTTGATTGTCGGATTTTCGATCTGATTTAGCATCAATTGCAAGGGGCCGATAGTGTAGATATGAGGCTGCATGGCGGATAGAGCATTCAATGCATCACGTTCTAAGGCATCGAATGTGTTCAAAATAAGAGCATTGGCTTTTGGAAAAGCCTCAGCTTCAGACATGAGGAAATTGAACAAGATGTCTTTAGGATCATCTGTTCTTATGAAACTGGGAAAATCTCTCAGCCACATGTTCTTCATCCCTGACACCCAATCCACCTTTGTTTCCAGATAGCTGTTTGTCAAATAGCTCAAATCTATACCCAAAAAAAAAAAAAAAAAAAAAAAAAAAAAAAAAGGGCCTCACAAGTATTATAATTTATTTCTACAAAGGTTTAATGCATGTCTGTGCAATTATTCTGACATTCTTACATTTCATTAAATTTGGGACCGATTTGGAAATAAATGAAAAACTAACAATCTGATTTTGCAATTAATTAATCGATGCATCTAACTTCTTGTCAGTAAGGACAAAATAATATTATGGCTAAAGACTCATTTAATCTTCTTCACAGTTCATCTTCGCCGTTATTGACATTCAAACACCAATATCCGGTAATTTAAGACTAATACTACCACACCTACTCACGCTTAACTTAACCAACCACACAATATACTTTAATAAATCACATACTTTTACACTATTGTTTATGATGCGTCTAAACTAATATAAATAGAGCTCTTGGTCAGGTCTTACCATAAATAATAGACTAATAGTTAGACTATACGTTACAGCAGGACCTGGTCGAACTCCTGATTAGTGCAGCTTGGTTTCGATACCGGTTTTAAGCCCAAAAAAAGTCATTATTCATTGTCCTCAAATCAAAATTAATTATGTAAATGTAGGATTTGTCACTCGTTGTTATTGAATTTGTGATGATATTAATAGATACCAAGAATTGTAATTCTTGTACCGTATTTGTTAGGATGTTAGGTTTTGATGATTGTCAAACCAACTGTGATAGAAGCCTAACATGTTAGAACCTTGGTAATGTATAGGTTTTGCCTAAAATCAGATTATTGTATAAGTTAAATTAAATAGAACTGTAGTAGAAATATGGTAGGTCATCTCAGAGCTATATTGCTATGATCCAATTGAGATAAGAGGACCGGATCAGAAGTGATCAAAGCTGAGGGATCATACTCAATAGTGAAGATTGAAGATTAGAAGACCGGGGATTCAGACTCAGATTTAAAGATTAAAGTCGAGGTTATAAGATTATATCCAAGTCCGTGGTGGCTTGGAATAACTTTATAATAATTATTTATAATGTGATGAAAAGATAAAATATGGAGTACTTTAATCTCAATATATATAAAGATCATAAAAATAAGAATCGGATCTGAAGAAAGAAAGAACAGGCCTGAAAAGACAAAATCATACAGATCAAGCCTGAAAACATTCAGAATCAGACGTGAAGATTTGATCGAACTCGAAGTTTCAAAGCTGAACAGAAGCTGATTAGATGTGATTCCGTATTTAATTTCAGAATTTCATTTTAGCATTGCACTTAGTTTCAAATTCAGAGCATATCTTTGAAAATAAAATTTAAAAAGGCTTTAATTCCGGCGTGCTTATCTTTAATAAGATTCACTTAACTTAAAAGATTTTAAAAATGTTTTTAATAGACAAATTCATTCCCCCTATGAACTTGTTTATGTCTTTCTTTGGGACCTACGGTATTATTTATTTTTTTCGATCCTCGTTATTTTAATATGTATCTACCATTATTCGTCGTCATGCATCCTCGAACCTCAACAAATATCACCGCTACATTAGAGTGAACTAAGTACAACACATGTGATTTTTAGTTGATTTAGAACAGTTGAACCACCTTCAAACTAGTGGTGGACCAGAGAAATATATAGCGGGGCACCACGCAAATTCGAAGATTCAGTGGAGATATTGGTAGTATTTGTACATTTTTTTAACAATTAAGCTACATCATTTTAATGCAATGTCTTTTTCCAAATCTCAGTGGGAGCTCTGGCCCAATCCTTGATATACATTCGTGATCACGCTAAATTATATGATGTTTTTCTCACTACTTTTCCCCGATTGTAGAGTGTAATTGCATATCTTTTGTACGGATTTATGAGCTTTTAGGGCAAATTATTTATATGTCGACCCATAATTCTAAAGTTGTGATTTATTCTTGAAATGCATAGAAAAGAGATACTTTCTGTGTATTATATGATATTTTGCAGGTTTAGGAGATGAGAAACATTAGTTCAAGTTTCAGGGACGAGAAAGCGAATGCAGAAGATGGAAAGATCGATTCGAAATTCATGAAGATTGTTGTTTGAAGTAATTATTCGGATCTGAGATAATAAAAGAGTCATTTGAACCTAGATTAAACAGAAGAATAAGATGCGAATCAGATTTGGGCTTTCTGGGTGACGATGGCTCAACAGCCCAGCCCATCGATGGTTCGATGGCCCTAAAGTCCGATTTCGGATATTTTAAGCCGAATTAGTGTTACCCTAGCATATATATATATATCTATCTATCTACTATATTAAAAGTGTGAGTGTGTTTCCCCCAAAAAGTGTTTCTCTCAAAAAGTGTTTCTCCCTAATTAATTTATTTCAATAAATTATATTAGAAAATAAAACATGACCAAAAAAGGGAAGGAAGACAAGCGACAAAAATTAATACACGGACTCAAGGACAAAAGAATATTTTCACGATTATAAATGACAAAAATCACAATTGTTACTTTAAAATTGTTATTTCACGCAAGTTAATGCATTTTGCTTCACAATCATAATTCATATTTACTCTATTTCACATTTGTTACTTCATATTTGTTACATCATAATTGTTATTTTTGTCCTTATTAAATTACAGTTTCCTTCTATCCCGATTTTTTGATAATTTTGTCCTTCTAGACAAAAATCTACCCAAAAAAAACACGCTAGCTTTATTAGAAAAATAAAACACGTTAAACACGTTAGACCTTTAAACAAAAATGTCAATTAACACACATTTTTCAAAAAAAAAAATACACACATGTTAAACCTTCCAAAAATGCATTACAAACACAAGTATAATTACAAACACAAGTATAATGATCCTCGATTGTATCAAGTTACTATTTTATCGTAAGACATTAAAGCGTTATTTTGCCTGCACATAGTAGTTTTTCTTTTTGGGGGGGCAGTAGCTCTCGCTTTGTACCAAAAAAATAATTATCTTGTTTAATTTTTTTTCTTCAAATTAATAATAATAATAATATCAACAACAATGACAACAATAATGATATTACAGTAATTTTAGTAAACGAGTAATTGATAATAAACATGGCGATTTTAGCTAGGTTCTTCGATGGTAATTTTACGATTTTCTACGTTTACGCATTGCTCGCCGACGAATTACATTTCTTTTCAATTCATCCCTTCGGGTTGGAGGATAGCTTCCTTATGCTCATCGCGCTGTATATTGGAGGACGATTAACACTAAATCCTTCGTGAGAGCACTATAAGGGCTGTAAATTCCTAACGGTCTGCGTTCGCTGTCAGAATATAAGGGAAAGTCTGCATTCATAATCTCATGGGAATCGATGCAGCAGATTTCAAAGCCCTTTCAAAATTCTCTAATGGTGAGGTTCTCGGTCTATAGGCCGAACCTTGAACATTTGCATAAGTTTTATCTTCGTTTACGTTTAAATATTTTTTTCCTATAGCATTGCTCGATAATAAGCATGCCTTGATGAAACCCGAGTTTTCTATCTACGTTTTTGGCATGTTGCTAAAAATCCGATGTAATTATATAAACGGTTGTTGATTTTTTTTTTGCCATAATCGAGATGCGTCTTTGGCCCTGTTTGGATGGATCCTACTGAATTATCTCTCCTTTGTTTAACAAAGATTGTCTAATTTCAAATTTCCCTTAAAAACAATGTTAAACCTTCCAAAAACATTAAAAACACAAGTATAGTTATCTTGATCATTTTAAATAAAAACACAAGTATAATTGATTATTTTAATATTGTCATACTCAACAGCTCTTCAAATTCTTCTTCTATTTACTATTACTAGACTTGATTTTCATAGTAATTCTGCATTTCCGCTATGTATTGGAATATTGCACATGTTTGTTTAATGCGTACTAATTGAAATTTCAAAACGTGAATGAGCAGTTCGGCCTCTAGGCATAATTTCGGCTACAAAATTGCTTGTTTCTTTGCCATTGGTGCCTCATCCTATAAAATTAGACTTGCTATTCATAGTAATTATGCATTTCTACTCTGCATTGGAATATTGCATATGTTTGTTTAATGCGCACTAATCGGAATTTTAAAACTTGAATGAGCCGTTCGGCCTCTGGCATAATTTCAGCTGCAACTCCTAATGTGGTTGTCGCTATACCTATCTATTGTCACATTCTTAGATTTGCTATCAGAGCCTTATTTAAATATATTTTTTGTGTGCCACCAAGCCCATCAATAAACAACTTAGCACTATGGTCATTATAAACTGAATAGAGAAATTTCCAAAAAAAACATGCGATTAATAAACTGAATAAAACTTAATTATAAACTTAGCAATTAACAACAACAATAATAATATCAACAACAATGACAACAATAATAATACTACTATAACTTTAGTATACGAGTAATTGATAATATAATAATACTACTATAACTTTAGCATACGAGTAATTGATAATAAATATTGCTCGCCGGTGAATTTTACGATTTTCATTGTTACTCGTATGTTTATTATAAAGTTACTATTACTTAGGTTTCTTCGTATGTTTATTATAATAATAATACTAGCTAAAGTTACTCGTATGTTTATTATAAAGTTACTATTACTTATGTCTTTAAAGTTACTCGTATGTTTATTATAATAATAATACTAGCTAAAGTTACTCTTATGTTTATTATCGATTTTAGCTAGGTTTCTTCGATGGTAATTTTACGATTTTCTATGTTTACGCATTGCTCGCCGGTGAATTACATTTCTTTTCAATGCATCCCTTCAGGTTGGAGGATAGCTTCCTTATGCTCATCGCATTGTATATTAGAGTTGCCATTGATGCCGATTAACACTAAATCCTTCGTGAGAGCACTATAGCGGTCAGAAATTCCTATGGTCCGCGCTTGTCGTCGACTATAAGGAAAGTCCAGATTCCTAATTTCATGGGAATCGATGCAGCAGATTGCAAAGCCCTTTCAAAATTCTCTAATGGTGAGGTTCTCGGTCTATAGGCCAAACCTTGAACATTTGCATAAGTTTTATCTTCGTTTAGGTTTAACTATGGCATTGGTCGATAATAAGGCCTTGATTAAACCCGAGCTTTCTATCTACGCTTTTGGCATGTTGCTAAAAGTCCGATGTAATTATATAAAAGGTTGGTTGATTTTTTTCTATAATCGAGATGCGTCTTTGGCCTTGTTTGGATGGATCCTACTGAATTATCTCCCTCTTTGTTTAACAAAGATTGTCTAATTTCAATTTTCCCTTTGTTTAATAAGTTTTATCTATGACGAATTGCATCTTTGTTACTACTATTGAACTAAGAAGGCCTTCTATGCGCGTGTGATGGTTGAAGTTGATTTTCTTATTTCTTGAGGTGACCTAGAAAATTGTCTGAGACTAATCCTCCTAGCAACTGTTGGGAATCAAAGGTAGGGACCTCTCCCAAGAAATTTTGTTGCATCCATAAGGACTCTAACTTGAGATCCCTTGCTTAAGCTACAAAATCCCATTCCACTCAGGCTCATGTGGTTTGTATTTGGATTGGGAATGAGGATTATGGGTTTCGGCAGATGATTATCAATGAATCATGGCCTTCATTGTAAAGTCTCACACCTATAAATTAATAGCCTGCTCACCCACATATAAGTGTGAGACATAAAGGTTTTGTCAACTTATGTTAGCCTTTTTAGATCAAGCAAGGATGACGGTCTAAGCAATTGACCGAATCATTTATGACTCTTTTAGCGCCGCTAGGTCCCAGTTCACGGGCGTTACAAAATGGTATTTAGAGCCGACTATCAAACGGACCTAAGTTCCAAATTGTGAGATACGGTGGGGGCCACCTCTACACTCCTCTGGTAGGGACAAAACTGGGACAAGTCCTAGCCATGACGCCAGTCTCTTATAAGAGGGGAGAATGTAATGTCCTATATATGTAAAGTAATAGCCTGTTCACCCCCATATAAGTGTAAGACATAAATGTCTTGTCAACTCGGGTTATCCCTTTAAGACCAAGCAAAGACGACGGTCTAACCAGTTGACTGAATCATTTATGACTCATTTAGCGTCGCTAGACCCAAGTTCTGGGGCGTTACATTCATATTGTCATTTTTGCAGTTGTATTAAACATCAGGAGCAGGGGTGCTCCATGAAGCATCATAATTATATGATTTATACTAAGGAAACTCGAGCTAAAGTATATTAGAATAGGTATTCAAGGACCATTTTTGGAGAATGAAGGGTAATTAATGTGAAAGGGGTTAATGATGGAGCAGGAGAATGATTTCACAACCAGGATACCGGTTTTAGGTCTTATACCCAAGAGCTGGAAAATCAAAAAATTGTGTTGAAATGTAGATTAACTATGGATCAATTGGTAAATGGAGAGGTTTGAAATGGCATGGACAAAGGGAATGAGACTTTACCAGTTTTTACATGCAATTTAAATGAAGTGCAATCGATTATAAGCGTTCCATTCCTAAAGGTTTAAAAATTGTTTGATGATGATCTTGTTATTGCAGGGCTTTCTTGGAGTATAGGAGTAAAGTTGAAGAAGTAAAGCATGAAGCACACGGCCCCGCAGCATGGTGTGGTGTCTTCGGGCGAGGATTCGTAAAGATGTGGGCATGAGGAATGTAAAAGGTTGCAACAGGTATCAACGGATGATTTATTATTTATATCGGATGCACATTTGAAGGCCATTAAAACGCATTTACTCCCATATTGAATGTCAATAAATAGGAACACATCAAAGCACAACTCCATGGCAATGAAAGACCAACAAGATCAGGATAATTAAACCATGTTCACATATGGGTTGTCCTTGGATGAGGAGTCAGAGGATTCTTTTGGAGATTTTGTAGTTGGATCATCTTTTAGTGTGAGACCGATGGTTGTGAAGGTAAACAAAAGATAGAGATAATTTACAACAGATCTTACAAGAAGTAAAGGACCATGATCGAGACACTTATTCGCAATCTGAACAACAGGAAAACCTAAAGGCAAAAACGGGATCCAGGTAGAGAGAAAATAAAAATATCCACTTTAAAACAAAAATTGGGATTTTTAATTTTTGTGTATAGTTGCTAACATAGAGGAGTGATTTTCAGTTCGTATTCAATTTTTGCTCAAAAACGTACTATTTCCTCTTATTCGCTTTTCTCATGTAGGTTATAAATATGAGTTTTAATGAGGTGGGGTCAGTGTTGAGGAGGTTTAGAATTTTTTGAAGGTGGGTTGGGTCGTTTGTTGTATCAGTTTGTTTCTTTTCATATATTTGTTAATTTGATTCTTTTAATAATAATAATAATAATAATAATTGTGTTGAAATTTTTGATGATTATCAAAATTATACGAAGGATATAAATGTGTGTTATTAAATATAATATATACATAGATATAGTTATGAGATGACTTAACAAATCATTATTGATTGCTATGATATTATAAATCCTCCTCATCTAACATCATAATTAATGTAAGTTTCATTTGTTAGTTATGATTGCCAACTTTTTTATTACTTTTAAGATGTTCCTTGATTTTTCAATAAATATATGTACCTTGTAAGATAAATTTAAAGGCTCTTCAAATATTTCATTAAAATTGGATGAATATGAATTTTAAATATCCTTCCGAAAAAACATATAACAAAGTTACAATAAGCATGGTATGTCATAATATATAATTATAACATAAGTTAATTAGAGACTCATTTATGATGTTTCATGATTGAAGATGCACATAAACACACGATTAGTGAATCACGCAGAAAAACTAGGTTTAGAATGAAGCTCAATTCCATTAGTGAACCTTGTATAGAATGTAAATTACGTACACAGTGCATTACAACCCCAAATACGTGAGTAGTCAATTATATCTTAGGTTCACTAATGATTTTTATGATGGTATATTCTAATGCTAAACAAATACCCAAAGGCATTGTTTGAACGCTTACACCAAAGAATCCAATTGGAATCAATCAGTTTCAATTTTAGTTACTTTTCACGAAGCTTGATAAAAAAAATGAGTTACCAGCATTAATTGATAAGCCGTGATTTAGGGGGTTTGTTTCGAGAAAGAGGGCGACTTGAATTGTATTATTCATCACAGGTGTTTTTTTTTTTTTTTTTGATCCCACTAGTGTTAAATTTGTAATAACATTTACTAGATTCTCACATTTGTCTAAGAACATCTACACTTAGTCCATATATCATTTTATCCATAAATAAAATTCATGTTACATAAAAGCATGATAAAAGTATGGCATATAATTAACTTTGTTTTTAATATTTATTTTATCAGAAAATTAAGTTCACATATAAGAAAGAAATTAGAATTCTTTATTACAATTTGAGACAACACTTGGTATTCTGGACATATGATATTTTAGTGATGTTATGTAGGTTTGGAAATTTTTGAAGTACCAGAGACATGAAAGGAATCTTTTATCCTAGCATTTGAATACATGATTTCATAATCGAGAATACTGATCATATTTATAAAATTAAACTAAATTGTTATTTTATAAATATTAAAATTATTAATTTAACCAAACACGTGCGAGGCTAGTGTATTTTACTAGTATATATATATATAGAGCATTGAAGTCGGAAGATACCACATGAGACATCATCAGAACATCAATTACAATTTTATTTTGCTTTATTTGTAGATTTAAAGAACAATGTTGTAAAAGTTCTTGTCTCTTATGGGGATCGAATACCTTACAATTCTTGTCCAATTCCAAGAGCTAGATCTAAAATATTGTTTGTTTGAGGTATTATTCATATGCTTTGTGTCTATGAATTATGCGTTTAAACCTATGATTACTAGTTTTGAATGATTGATCTATATGATGTATGATCTATGCAATATATGGTTAGGAGCGTGTTAGATTAAATTTAATCTAGTTCTTGTATTATGAAGCATGTGTAATCTGTAGAAACCGAGACTCATAATGATGTTGTCGAACCATCGGCATGTCATGCCATCGATGGGTCGATACCCGTGAATCGATCTGCTTTGTTCTTTTGTATTGATTCGAATGCTTGGATTAATTTACATATTTGTTAGACTGGCCATATGTATGTCTTCGTAAACTATTTCCAATGACCCGTTCAAGGTGAAAGAATTTGTTTGGACAAGAGTTTTTAGATCACTAAGGCGTCCCTTTATCCGATTAAGTCATCAGATTATTATATCTGAATATTTATATAAATATATAAATTATTTCCATCAACCCCACATGGATGAGAAATTATAACATCCCCACATGAATGCTAATGTTGATGCATACGCTGAAGAAAATACATACGGAATAATATTGCAACAGGAGATGTAGCTTCCGACTTTGAATTTGCCTTAGTGGAATACCATCGATTTACTTCATTAATCACCAACTATTTCTCGAACTGTTTCAAATTTTTGTGTAGAAACCAAGATAGTGCTAAATTGTCCCTCGTAACATAGTTGTCCATTTTAAACCATGATCTTGGCATCTCTAGTCAGCATGGTTACAATCACATGGGAACATGCGTAATATGCTTAAGTCCCATTCTGTTTGCCAAAATTGACATCGGATCTCTAGCTAAACCTTTTGTAAGCAGATGCGCAAGATTATGTGTTGATTTTATTATATAATCATTGGAAATCGACCCATCAGATATCAATAGTTTAATGGTATTATGTCTTCTTCATATATGTCGAGACTTACCACTATTCCTACTTTGTGGTCCAATCCTTACTTTATCAAGAACCCCCACACTTTCAAGTACATATAACTAGACTCGTAACTTTTCTATAAGTTCTGAGTTAAACCGTACTCAATCGTATATATGATGGGTATGATATTGATACCATCAAACCACTGGCGGATCCAGGAATTTATTCCAGTGGTGTCACCGGAGTCTAAAACTACATCTTTTATCCAAAAAAAAATTCAGTGGGGTCACCAGAGTCTAAAACATCAATTTTTATCGGCAAAACAACACTTTTTAACAACAAAACTACATAATTTTAATACTAAATTTTTTTTTTTTTATTTTTAAAAATTCACATTGGTTCGCGATGGATCCGCCTGCATCAAACCGCACTAAATCGTACTCATTGTCGTCCATAACGAAACGAAACCAGATATGTGGTGCAGTAAATTAACCCAGAAACAGGAAATACTTGTGTGGTGTAGAGATTTTGAAATGACGTGACGGGTAAAACGATCGAACCATACAATTTAAGTCTGAGAATGAATCATCGTGGTGTGTAGCGTCTTGCACTGCGTGTATCCGCATCGTAGTGCACACACTACACAAAACTCCCCAGAAAACAATAATAAAAGAATCTTGATAGGGATCCATCAATCCAGCTAGTGGGTAGGATAATTAATATGATTGAGATAATTCGTCATGGACAAAATCTGACCATCATCAAATAACTTCGCTACTAGATCTCATAATAAAATAATACGGTCGTGGACCATATACTATCAATCATATTGTACACTATCATCTTCTAACATGGGGTGGTTATTCAACTGCAAATTAGTCCGTCAAAATTATTGTTGTCGTTCTTCTAATCTTTTTTCAAATATAATACTGATTCTCCTGTCAATTTATTTTTTAGATACAATAATGAAATTCGACTTGTTGATAGTTTAATTTAAGAGTGTATATTAAACGAAATCAAACTATTCGTAAGTAAAATGATTTACGATCGAATCGAAATGTAACTCGACTTTCGACTCAAGCATAAATAAGCTTAAACTCGATATCGACTTGATTCGAAGATTAAACAAACGATGCTCAACTAATGCAATACTTGACTCGACTACTCGCGGACAAAACTCAAATACATACATACATATATACTACATTTTTCCCAAAATATAAGTCCATTTGAGGTTTTTCACACAGATTAAGAAAGTTGGTTAAAGTGGTTATTTGTCATTAATTTTGATAAAAAAAAACTAAAATGACATTTGACTGTCATTAATCTAAAGTAGTGAAATGTGTGTGTAAATAATATATATATATATATATATATATATAGTAAAACTGGGAATTCACTACATGGGGTGAGTGCTTGCTTATTTTGGGAATGGTGTGCTTATCGGTTTGGTTTTTTATTATGAAGTCTTTACAAACATATTTTCACTAGTTTTTTTTTTTTTTTTTTTTTGCTTGAGACAACCCCACCATACACTTGGTTCCGCCATATATATATATATATATATATATATATATATATATATATATATATATATATATATATATATCATTTATTATCTTTAGTGTATCTTATTGTTTATCAAATATGTTCCATTAAAAACGTTGTTTAGTATTGAATAAAATATTATTTTTATCTTTTGGAAAAAATAGTAACCAGTCGAAATGACGTTTTTGTTATGATTTAAATTATTTTTGAGTTAAGTTTAAAACATATTAGACTCGATTAGCTCGATAAAAAATCGAACTTGCCTCGAGTTTTTAAAATTTCTTTGAATCTCGGCTCGAACTTGAGTTTAAAATACTCGTATGAACTCAAACTCGAAAATATTTTAAATTGCTTGAATTGTTTAATATTCGACTCGGCTTGTTTACTCTCCTAGTCGAATTTATACACAAAACTTGATTATGAAAAAGTTAAAAAAGAAAAGAAAAACAAATCTCGAGCTCTACAAATTTCGACAACAATGAAAATTTTCGATTTTACATAGAAGGAACTGGTGTCCCATTAAATCCACTCTGGTGTTATTAAAATGTTAATATTTTTAAATATTACGAGTAATAAATGTCAAACATACCGGGGACGGGCGTGAGTCCCTTCTCAACAAGGCGACGATACTGAGAGTAACCCAGCAAACCACAAGCACTGGTTGTCCAGAAAAGCGCTATAGGAACCCCAAATTCTTCTGCAGCTCTCAGTGTAAAACTCATAATACCATCGCCAATGATGCATGTAACCGGAGGGACATCCGGACATGAGTTCAGCCTAGTAAGTAGGTTACACAGTGGAGCTAAGCAATTCTTGGAAGTAGATTGAGACAGCAACGGTATGTCTTGAGTTGCATCAGCATCAGATGGTGGCAATCCATCCGGAATCGTCTCGAACCGAAAACCCGACAAGCCGTCTAGAGTGTTGGGACCCCTGGACCTGAGGAGGCGCCGGTGGTTGTACTCAGTGTTCACAAAAGTTATATGAAAGCCCTTGTGGTGAAGGAGCTTGGCTAGTTTAAGCATAGGGGTAATGTGACCTTGAGCTGGATATGGGATGCACAGAGCATGTGGTGGTTTCTGGCCCTTTTTTAGTGAAGCCATTTTGTTAATTGGATAGTTCATGAGATTTTCTTGGCAGTTGGCACTGCCCTATTTATAGACAAAATCACTTTAGCTCTGTTTTTTTTTTCCCCTCTAAAATCAATATAGTAATAGTTAACTTTCTTTTTCGCATCAATATTACTCCCTCCGTTCCTTATTATATGTCGTATTTGAATAAAAAGTAACTGTCATTTTTTAGATGAATCTGGTCACTGATTTTGCTCAAAATTGTAATCGGGTAATTAATTTATTCAAGTTAGAAAAATTATATAGAAACAGATAGAATTTTGTATGAACTTGGACTGAACTCTTTTGAGAGAGCTGTCTACGTATCCAATTCAAGTGCAGAATCGGAATCAAGTCCCCCTCGAGTTCAGGCTTTTCCTTTTATACTTGTAGATCGTGATGATAACTTTCTTCCCATAATGGGAGTTATTATCGGCTATCTTGACACTACCAGACGTGGGCTCTATCCACGCTTGTAATCGGTTATGTCCCATGAACTCGCTTTCGGGCGGTTGCATGACCGTTCTGTCCAGAGATACTAATCTTGATCTGCTGGTTCTGCTCAGGCCTTCTCTGTTCAGGGGTTGGCGGAGTCCTGCTCCCCCAATCCCGTTGTTAATATCTGATTGTGAAATGGGCCCGGCCCAAGAATAAATAATCCGGCCCAAATGGGCCCATGTATAGTCATAAGTCCCCCCAGACTAGGGTGGATTGCTTTACAGCTGCCCTAGTCTGCAACGTTTGAACTCCCGTCATCAATATAACGCGAAACGAGGCCAACTTGCACCTTCTTATAATGATTGTGGTCTGAATCATCACGTCTCTTCCATTTCCTGTCAAATAACTCCCTTATTTGCAACTCTTTGAATCCTTCATCTGCGATTATAAGTAAGTCTTTCTGTCTACGTTATTTCTTCTATTTCTTTTGTGTCTTTATTTCTTTCATGAGTCTTAGAACCGACACAGCCTCTAGTGATTCTGTGGAAAGATTGTTTCAATCATCAGAAGAAAACGCAGTTGTGGCAGAAGGTGAAGAAGTGGATTCCTCCACTTCTACTCTTTGTCCGGAACCTGTTATAGCTTCTGATAATCATTCCTCTTTGATTAATTTAGGGGATACCACCACATTTGGAGATAATCCTTTGTGTCTTCTTCCTTCTCATCTTCTTCCTCCTGGAATCATCACCCCAACCTCTATTGTACACAAATATCCAGACAATCATTCTGCTTTTATTAACACTCTTAGCAGAGAAATCAAACGATTTGACAAAACTAAAGCAATAATGGCCTGCCACGGTGTTGCTAGCAAGATGACGAAGGCCGAATTAGCCCACTTATTGAAAACTTATAACATATCCACTGATCCCTTCGAGGTGGCTCTCGCGAGAGCTCACCGAATATGCCTATAATCCCCTGCGCAGTGTTTCGCACGATATGCTTGACCAATTACGGAATGGCCTAGGTTTCCTCTGCCCCTGGCTATTTACAGGTGATGCGACATTATAAGCTGGGTAGCGGGCAAATTCAACCAAACAGTGTTAAGTTTCTGATTGGATTTATGATCTGGTGCCGTCTGAATACTACCTCTTTCTCAGTGAAGTTATTTAGAAACTTTTACTAGTGTAAATTAACACCTGGCAGTGGAGGGTGGAACCAACATGAGCCTTGGTCGATGGAACACCTCTTCCATGAAAGATAAGCTAGAAGATTTTATAGATGCCACCCTTGCTCAATACCTTGCTGGTAATAAAATATCCTTAACCTTAGACTTCATAAGCTCTGCCATGATAGATGCTGCTCAGCTACACACCGCAGGTCCTACCGACTATGTGGAGTTCACTAAGGAAGAGTATTGAAAATGTAATGTTTGAAGTTATTTTTTCTGTTTGTCACTGAATGTGAATTAACTCTCTTATTTCTGTGCAGTGGCCAACATGGATGATTTGATTGATGTTGATGAGGAAGAAGAAATGGAGCGGATGCCAGAAGATTCTGAGAAGACTTTATCGTCCGCCCCTGAAGGTGGTGAGACTTCTGCTCAGCAATTAGTCGGGGAGATTGATGCTTCTTCTGATGTGGTCGCCCGTAATACTATAGCGATGAGTGGAACCTTCGATCGAGTTACGCCAAGCACAGATAAAGTCATAAATATGCCTGAGGAAGAAGATCTTCCCGGTGATCAGTCCGTTGGTCTGAATGCTGTGCCTTTGAGGTCTGTTTCTCAAAGAAACAAGAAAAGGCACAGGTCGACGTCATCTGGCAGTTCTGCAAGTGACTCCTCTTTTAACTTTGAAGATATGTCTGCTGAGGATTTTGCTAACTCTGTAAGTAGTTTTATTGTTGGGTCCTTTACATTCTTCTCTGTTCTTTATTTTTTTGACTTTCCGCCTTTTTGCAGTGTTACCACCTGGGTAAGTCTTTACACAAGAAAGCTTCTGGTATGGCCAAAGAGATTTCTGCTCTGCAACAGAAAGTGGCCAATTTAGAGGAGGAAAATGCCAAAGTGACTAATATGGAGGAGGCCAACCTCACATTGAGGTCTTCAGAGGCTGCTGCTCGTCAGGAGGTTGAACAATTGAAAATCGACCTTGCAAAAGCTGAAAGTTTATTATTCACCCAAGACGAACAATTGAAACTCAGAGACCAGTAGCTAAAGAAAATGAATGAGGATAATCAACAGCATCTGGCCACAGCAAAAAAGTTGAAAGCCGACTTTGATGAAACTCTGAGGAAATGGAAGAAACTCCTGCACAGAATGTCGTTCAAAAAGTCATCGCGGAGTACAAAGCTTCTCCCCAGACTTATGAAGAGATTAATATTATCCTTGCTCCGGCTATGCGTAGGGGATACACTCTGGGTGTTGACGAGGCTAAGCCAGTTGATTTGGTGATTAGTAGTCTGCCTAATCACAAATTATACGAAAAAGAGGCCGGTGATATCTTCACTAAACGCTATGATGAATATAAGAGTGGAGAAGACATCGTCATAAGTACTCCAAGAAGAAACACGCTTGATCTTACGCTCCTCCTTCATCTTGATGTTATATATTTGTCTTGATATTTTGATAATCCAACTTTGATGTTTCTACAACTTTGAATGTTTTTTGTATTTGTCTTGTGGGATTTGTGGAAACTTTGTTTTTGATGTATATTTGTCCTTTGGTCAGTATGTATGATACTTTGATCAGTAGTCCTTTGAATTGGCTCTTGTCTTGACACTTTCCTGCTTATAAGTCCTTTATGTCCTTTATTGTGCTGTAAAGAAGCTAGGATATTTATCCTTAGCTTATTTAGTTATTAAGCGTATTCTTGCTCAGAATGTTATGCATTGCAACAAACGTTAAACGCATTAATATTCTGTTCAGAATAGCCTTGCGATGTAAGTTTGACAATTAGATTTTATGTGGGCATTTTCGTCCAAAGTGTCCTTGCACTGCAAGCTTGACACATAGAATTGACAATGGGTCTTCTGCCCATGATGTCCTTGTGCTGCAAGTTTAACACATATAATTTATGCTGGGTTTTCTGCCCAGAGTGACCTTGCGCTGCAAGTTTGGCACTTATATTTTATGTTTTGGCACTTATAATTTATGTTGGGTTTTTCTGCCCAGACTGGCCTTGCGCTGCAAGTTTTCCATATTGAATTGACAATGGGTTTTCTGCCCAGAGTATCCTTGCGCTGCAAGGTTGGTATTTTGATTTTACGATGGGTCTTCTGCCCATAATATCCTTGCACTGCAAGTTTGACATTTTGATTTTACGATGGGTCTTCTGCCCTGAATGTCCTTGCACTGCAAGTTTGACATTTTGATTTTACGATGGGTTTGCTGCCCAGAATGTCCTTGCATTGCAAGTTTTAACGTTCAATATATTTTTTGGCATTTTTCCTTTAACTTTTTGCATTTCAACATAACTTAAAATATGCAGGCATAAACAAATAAAGTAAATAAAAATTTATTTCCAATATATAATAACTTCAGAAAGTAAGGCTCTTTTAAGGATAATATTTCCTTAAGTGAATAGCGTTCCAACTCCTAGGAATTGTCCGTCCAGAAGCATTAGCCAATTGATAAGATCCTTTTCCATGCACTTTGATTATTTTGTAAGGATCTTCCCAATTTGGATCTAGCTTTCCAGTTAGACCTTGCTTGCTGGCATCATTTCGCCTCAGAACTAAATCACCTTCTTTAATATACGTACCTCTAACCTTGGAGTTGTAGTATTGAGCAATCATCTGCTTGTACTTGGCCATCTGTATTAGAGCTACCTCTCTTTTGTGTTCCAACTCATCTTTAATGTGCAGCATATTTGCCTCCTGTGTTTCTGGACAGTATAATTCTGTCCTGGGGGACTTATGCCCAATCTCTGCTGGTATCACAGCTTTGCATCCATATGCTAAGGAATATGGAGTTTCCTGTGTTGCAGTATTTGGGGTAGTTCTATATGCCCACAAGATATTTGGAAAATGGTCTACCCAATGAGATCCTTCCTGCTCCAACCTTTTCTTTAAACCTTGCTTTATTTGCTTGTTGGTCTGTTCAACCTATCCATTGGCTTGAGGATGGGCTACTGAGGTGAAGTGTTGAGAAATTCCTAGGTTTGTGCACCAAGTTTGTACTCATTGATCTTCAAATTGCGTGCCATTATCGGAGATGAGAACTTAGGAATACCATATCTGCACAGAATATTCTTCCACAGGAATTTATGTATTTGGTTGGCTGTGATGGTGGTCAAAGGTTCTGCTTCCACCCATTTGGTGAAGTAATCTACTACCACTACCAGAAACTTGAAATTTCTTGATGCTCTGGGTAACGGACCCACGAGGTCTACCCCCCATTGATCAAAGGGCCATGGTGATACAATTGGTGTCATCTCTTGTACAGGTTTGTGTGATAAATTGCCATGCATCTGGCATACCTTGCAAGTTCTGACTAGCTTCTCTGCATCTTCTTGCATTTCTGGCCAGTAATATCCAAAGAGTTTACATTTTCGGGCCAAAGCTCGTGCTCCTAAATGATTTCCGCAAATTCCAAAGTGAATTTCTCTCAACACATAGTCCCCATCTTCTGAGGTGACACATCTTAACCATGGTGCTGTGTATGACTTTCTGTACAGCACATCGTTGAATAGAGCATACCTTGCTGAGAGTCTTATCAGTTTTTTGGCACGTACTTTATCTTCAGGGAGTACTCCATCTCTCAAATACATTATAATTGGATCCATCCAAGTTTCTATCTGTGTAAAAGGTTGTACTTGAACTTCATCACAACTTTTCTGTTTTAACTGTTCCACCGGCACTTTCTTGTTCGACAGAAAATTTGACCCTAGCTTAGATAAGGCATCTACTCTGGTATTTTGGGCCCTAGTTATCTGTTCCACTTCCACCATTAAGAAGTTTTTCAATTTTCTTTGTGCAACCGCTAGATATTTCTTCATGGGGCCTTCCTTGGCTTCATATTCTCCTTTGATATGATTGGTTACAAGCTGCGAATCGCTGTACACTTTCAGTTTCTTCTCGCACACCTAGTTTCTGTGCTAGGTTTAATCCAGTTATTAAGGCTTCGTACTCTGCTTCATTGTTAGTGGCCTGAAACTCAAAGTGAAGAGCATATGGGAATTCTTCACCTTTTGGGCTAATGAGTATGAGTCCTACTCCTGCTCCTTCTTTGTTGGAGGCTCCGTCTACATAAAGTTGCCACTGCTCAGCCACTTTCTGCTCGGCCTCTTGTTCCACTGCTAATGCTTTTTCTTCTGCCAAGAAATCGGCTAATGCTTGAGCTTTAATTGCCGTTCTCGGTTTGTACTCGATGTCAAACCCTGCTAATTCAACTACCCACTTCGCCAATCTTCCAGACTTATCTGGTTTATCCAGAATTTGTTTTAGGGTTTGATTTGTCAACACTATCACTGAATGACTCTGGAAATATGGTCTTAATTTTCTTGTGGCATGCACAAGGGCAAGCACCAATTTTTCTACCTCAGAATATCTGACCTCAGGCCCTTGTAGGGCTTTGCTCACAAAATATACAGGCCTCTGTAACATACCATGTTGTTTTACCAACACAGCACTTACTGCTTCATTGCAAAAGGATAAGTATAAAAATAATACCTCACCTTCCTGAGGAGGAGTCAGGGTTGGCAGATGACTGATATGATCCTTTAAATTCTGAAAAGCTTGTTGACATTCTGCATTCCATTCGAATGGGCTGGCCTTCCTGAGGATTTTAAAGAAAGGCAAAGACTTCTGTGCTGATTTTGACAAGAAACGATTTAGCGTTGCTAATCTCCCTGTCAATCGCTGGACTTCTTTGACGTTCTTCGGCTCGGGCATGGTTTTCAAAGCTTCCAATTTATCAGGGTTGGCCTTCTTTGGATATCATATAACCAAGGAATTTTCCTAACCTTACTCCAAAAGTACATTTTTTAGGATTCAACTTCATTCTAGTTTGTCTCAATACTTGACAAACTTCTGCCACATCTTTTAAATATTGGTCAAGAGTCCTCGCTCTTGATCAATAAATCATCCACATACACTTCCATGGATTTACCAATCTGTTGGTAAAAAATTGTATTGACCGCCTTTGGTATGTAGCCCTGCATTCTTTAACCCAAAAGGCATAGACACATAGTAGTAGGAACCAAATTCGATGAATAAAAGCGCTTTTACAAATGCCTAAAGGATCCATCATAATCGATGATACCTCTTATATGCATCTAAGAAAGAAAAATTTTCATATCCAACTGTGGAATCCACTAGCCTATCAATTCTAGGGGATGTGTAGCTATCTTTATGACATGCCTTGTTTAAATCAGTGAAATCCACACACATTCTCCAGCTGCCATCTGGCTTCTTGACTAGTACATGATTTGCTAACCATTCGTGGATATATAACCTTTTAATCATGTTGGCCTCGCAATGCGAACTTCTCCACCTCTTTCTGACAACTGTATCCTTTCCGGAGCAAAAGATCTTTTTTCTTCGCTTCACCGGTTTTCCGTTGGGTCAATGTTGAGCTTGTGGACACCAACTCTGCTGATGATCCTTGGCTAGAAATAAATGAACGCGTCGATGATTCGATTCGATTCGTTGTATTCGCTCGAAAAAGCTCGATTCGAGTTCGATTCAACCTTTGAACGTCGAGCGAACGGTAGGTATTTGATATTCATCTATCGAGCCGAACTGTATCGAACACGTTCGGCTCGAACTATTTTATATTTAAAAAAAACTATATATAATATATATATATATATATATTATTAAATTAAAATAAGAAATCAAAATCAAATTAGGGTTAGAAGAAGAACCCTATATATATATATATATATATATATATATATATATATATTATTCTCTATTCTATTACAAATGGTTCGTTCGAGCCGAACATGTTCGAACGGTTCGAACGGTTCGAACATGTTCGAACATGTTCGAACGGTTCGAGCATGTTCGAGCCGAACCGGACCGAACATGTTTCCTAATATTCCAGTTCGAACCCGAGCCCAACCTTGCTAAATTAAGGTTCGATCAGTTCGAGCCGAGCCGAACCTTAGGTTTGAAAAATTCGAGCGGAGCTCAAACCCTACCAGGGTTCGGTAGGGTTCGGCTCGTTTACAGCCCTAGTCCTGGCATATCACTTGCTTTCCATGCAAACACATCTTTGTAATCTTTCAAAATCTTGACCAGAATTTTCTTCTGCTCAGCTGGTATCCATGATCCTACCCCGACTATGGATTATGGGTCCATTTCATCTAACATTACTGGCTTCACTGGATCATCAGACTGCCAACATTTGTCTTCCTCTGGAATGAGATCTTCCATTGTCACCTGCTGCACTCTCATCTTTCCACTGATTGTGGCTGTGTAGCAGTTCTTCGCAACATCCACATCTCCCTTAATAGAAGCTTCTCCTTCGAATGTCGGGAATTTCATACTGTTATGTGTCGGTGATACCATTGCTCTGAGATCGATCAATGCCGGTCTACCCAAAATCACATTGTACGCCGATGAGGCTTTTACTACTACATAATTGACCATCAGAGTCCTGCTCCGTGATCCTTGTCCGAAAGTTGTTAATAACTTTAGCATACCTACCGGATGAATAGGAGGTCCCGTGAATCCAAAGAGAGGAGTTGACACAGGAGTCAACTCTGAGTCTGTCAATTTCATTGCTTGAAATGCACTATAATATAGCACGTTTACTGCACTGCCTGTGTCCACACAGATTCTTCTCACCAAGTTCTTTTGTATAACCGCCTCTACTACCAGTCCTTCGTTGCTCACAACGGCTGGTAATGCATCTTTTGGGCCGTACTGAACGGTTCCCATCACTTTTTGTTTCTTTGCTTCTCCATCTTTTCCTGCACTGCCACTTTTTTCTTGCTGGACAGCCTTGTTAACGCCTGCTGGTCCTCCAACAATCGTATTTACCGTGTTGATTGGGGCATTCTCTCTATGTCCATCAGCATCAGGAGATGGGTCTTTATGTCTCCTGTTGGGGAGATTTTGCATCATTAAAACAAAAGAAAATTTATAAACCTATACTACCATGCAAAACTACCTCCTAACCGGCCGAATACCGGGTAGTTGCTAGTAAAGTTGGATAAGTACGGGTATCGATCCTCAGGGAAAAGGGATGTTGAATCTAATCTAATTAATTCTTCTTTATTAACTAAACCTAAACCTAAACTAGAACGGAAAAATAATCGACGGAGGATTGTTAATCCAAAGCCAGGAAATATAGTTATGGACAAAATAAATAAAACTACATCTACGAAAACAATAAAAACTAACTATCAACCGACCAACCATAAACAAACCATGATCAACCTATTTCCAACAACCATCACCCCACCGAAGGAAATAAGATAGACAAATATTTATTCACAAGTTATCTTGAATTATTATCTTATCTAAAGCGTTTCCTCTTCCGATTTATCACGCCATTAATTAGTTTACCTTCCGGTCTTAACTAATATCGATATTTAATCAAATATATGGATTAAATCCTAATCTAACAACATTATCCCTCAACTTCCGTTTGTTGGAATAATAATTGTCAATCTCTCTCACGGCAATCTAACGAATCTATCAACTTCCGTTATCTAAATTCGATTAACATAAACCATACAAAACATGAAAGAGAACAAGAACAACGCAATGAAATAAACACATGAAAAATCTCATCTTTCCGGTAATCGTGATATCCTCAATTCAAATCTAAGATAATCTTGCATCGAATTAATTAAATTGTGATCCTCTCGTAAACCTAGATATTTAACCTACGAACTTCCGTTATGTATAGATTAAAAATCTAATCTTTCCTATGGCGATCTAAACTACACCGACTTCCGTCATACGGTAGCATCAAATCATGCAATCATCTTCCGATTTATATGCATAAACAAATAAACATAGGAAAAGAAACAACTTTAAATAAAATAACTCACAAAATCATCCATGGAAGAAATCAAGAAGCTGCTGGAAAAAGATTCACATGGCTGTTCATGGTTTGACAGCTTTAACCCATCTTCATGCGACAAGAAAGAAGAAAAAAAAAACAAACAAAATAAAAGACCTAATCTAACCCGGATCACCCGAGCACAAGGCTCGGGTGATCCGCCTTGAAACTGCCCAGAAGTTGCGGCTGTGTAAAATTGTGTAATTAGGGTTTGTATGCATGCTGTATTTATAAGAGGAGTAAGTCGGCTGCATCAAGAGTTTAAGTCGGTTGCTACAGTGCCGTGGCCGGACGCTGGTTTACAATTCGACGCCGGTTCACCTCTTTCTTTGTGCATGGAATATTTATTGGCATAAAACTTCTAAAATCCATATCTTGAGTTGTAGACCTCCAAAATTATGATCCGAATGTCATAAAAAGCTCTCGGAAAACTCTACAACTTTCATTAAGGACTCTTCTTCGAAAACGCCTTTTGATTAGCCCGTCGTATTACGAGTCGTTTTGATTTTCCCAAGCTTTATTTCATCTTCATCCTCTTGTATCTCTTTCTTTCCATTTTAATCTTCAATCAAACATCATTTAGACCTCTTCCATTCCACATTTGTGCACCTAAAAGATGACAAAACCGAGCAAAACGTAAAACCATACAAAATAGATAATAAAACCACGATATTTACTCGATTTTGCATTTTAACTATTCAAAACGTCATTTGCTCAATTAATCAATTATAAGCTCGAATTCTACGAAAAACATCCATATATGGGGAATATTGATATAAAATATATCCTTATAAAACGTATAAAATCACCCTTAACAACTCCCCCACACTTGAACCTTGCTCGTCCCGAGCAAAACAAAACGAGAACATACTATCAAGAATCCACATAACCTGACACGAGATATAGTCAAAATCATGACAAGCTAGTATTCAAAGAAATCGACCTCACTCGGTGATGTGTGTGCGAGAACCTACTAAACTTCCACCGATCCTCTCTCGATATAATACATCAAGCACTAACAGCTTATCCGGTCAACTATACTGAAAACTTCATTCTATCTACAAAGACTTACCTAACAAAAACTAATTACCAAGAACATAGTAACCAACTCACAACTAAATTCCTTTACTTAGTACCAAGAAAATACCTTTCGGGTCTCTACTGGGTTTAGATCAACTTGACTTAGAATTCCAAAAAAAAAGCGTTATATTTTATATTTCCTATCGTCGCGTCTCAAAAGTATATAACACACTCCTACATTAGAGGCGAGTCACCCCGAGATCACTCAATCCCTTACTTGTCCAAGGTAAACCACACTCCCCAATTTGGGCGATGATCCAAATGGACTCGAGGTGATAAATATAAACAAAATTCCATAAAGAAATTTTATTCATTTATTATTTATAGATATATATTTTTATATTTTCAAACTCTTTGGAAACTCTCGGTCAAATATATTTCTAACACATTCAAGACTCTCAAAGTTCTCAAGAACACTAAGGTACTTGAGATTCTAACTGTGAGTATAGCACAAGTTCTTAACTTTCATTAATGCTAAATAAGTGTTATCTCAGATCAAGAATTAACTTCCTTTAACTAACCGGAAACTATTCTATATTTGGCTCTTCATCTAATAGGTTCGTGAAATGAAGTTCAAGTGAGTATCGACTTACTAAAACCTATTCTCGTAACATGATATGACTCACCGGATAACAACTAAAGGTGCCAGATTATAAAACTAGCATGCCAGTGAAATGTTACTCAGGACTAAACAAAAATTTTTTGAAAATTGAAGCACTTTTCATAGAAAATTATAACTAATATGAGCAAATGAAAGTAGATACATAAATCATCTATCCCCTCCCCCACACTTAGATTGCAACTTGTCCTCAAGTTATACAGAAATAAAACAAATAGAGAACTTAGCTGATTGGATGCTTGCAATTCCGGAAAAATTGGTAAAAACCAAAATTGCTGCATAGCTCAGTAGACTGTGGAGCATCACAGGTAAACTGAATTCATCGTGAAAGTGCACAATAGCTATCAAAAATATCCTGCAGACTTGATCAGTGCAAAAAGAGTCTACGGGGAAAAAGAAAAGATTACATATATAAAGCACATGGAAAAGGAGATATAGAGATATTTCAAATTTAAGCTCATATAACGATGGAATACATATACATGGAACATTACACAACAAGAGGGCTAGGTGCAACTACATGAAAATATACTACAATGCAAACGTACATGATATGCAATCCTAAAAATAAAATAAATAAAAATAAATTCTCGCCAGGCTCAGCCGAAAGCGAGTTTGGAGGACAACCCTACAGTGACTACGGCCTATGCAGAAACTAAAAATAAAGAAAACGAGGTAGTATTACGGAAACCGACAGTTAACTACACTCAAGAAAAATAAAAGAAAAATAGGAAAACAATGCAACTAGATGACATGCAACTAAATGATATGCATCTAAGTGATATGTAAAAATAAAAGAAAATAAAAGAAAGAAAACTAGCCCACTCATTTGCAGCATGACATGTATATAATAAACGTCTACCAAATAATGACAGGTTACGATAAACGACAGTTCTGTCCATTACATGCAGTGTAGACGCGCCTTAAGACTCGTCAAAAGTGATAGCATTACGGAAACTAACAGTTAGCTATACTAAACAGATATAACTCATATGGACTGGACGTAGCATACGGAAAACCGACAGTAGCTACCCAAATGAGTTATAAAAATAACAAGGAAGCACATAAGTCTCAAAGCTCACAGGATTCATCAAAGCGGTATGTAGCATACGGAAACCGACATTAGCTACTAATTAACAATAAGAACAGTTATAGCATACGAGAACCGACAGTAACTATAACATGCCTAGATGAATCATATATATATAAAAAAATTAATCAATTATTTAACATGGATTCGTAGATGGAAAGATGTGAATATGCAAGTTCAGAACATCTACGTAAAAGAAATTAGCCACAGAAGCTCGTATTAAAGTAACCACGTTAAATAAAGCATTAAAAATCAAATAAATAAAAAATTTGGAACCTGGACTGCCGGACGAGCGTTCAATAGTTCGAGACGCTTCGTTTGCAATAAAAACAGTCGGACGGGCGTTCGCGAGTCGAGGCGCCCGTCTGATTCTTGAAATCGAGCGCAAATTGATACGTTTTGGGGACGCATTTAACGAGCGTCCAACATACCAGGCGTGCGTTCACTGCAGATTATGAACTAGGCGGGCGTTCACTTACGAGCGAACGCCGTCCAAACAACGAATTTGCACAAAGATGCGGGATAAACACAAAGAAACCCTAAATCAACTCAAAACAAACCAACACGCATACATAACAACACAAATGCCTCATCAAATTATAGCACGGGGGTTAGACTAGACTACACCTAAACATATAATTCACGTTTCATAAGTTGAGTAAAAACTTTTTGCACATTCTTAACCCTACGGTCATCGAAACACGGCAAAAATAAAACTCTCAACTTATTTATCGCTACTTTTATTGAACGAAAAATAAATCGTAACAAAATCGAAGAATTAACTCCACTAGATTCAACAAAACACCGATTCCCCGGCAACGGCGCCACTTTTGTTGGGGAGATTTTGCATCATTAAAACAAAAGAAAATTTATAAACCTATACTACCATGCAAAACTACCTCCTAACCGGCCGAATACCGGGTAGTTGCTAGTAAAGTTGGATAAGTGCAATATCGATCCTCGGGAATATGGATGTTGAATCTAATCTAATTAATTCTTCTTTATTAACTAAACCTAAACCTAAACTAGAACGGAAAAATAAGCGGACGGAGGATTGTTAATCCAAAGCCGGAAATATAGTTATGGACAAAATAAATAAAACTACATCTACGAAAAACAAGAAACTAACTATCAATCGACCAACCATAAACAAACCATGATCAACCTATTTCCAACAACCATCACCCCACCGAAGGAAATAAGATAGACAAATATTTATTCACAAGTTATCTTGGATTATTATCTTATCTAAAGAAGTGTTTCCTTTTCCGATTTATCACGCCATTAATTAGTTTACCTTCCGGTCTTAACTAATATCGATACGAATCAAAGATATGGATTAAATCCTAATCTAACAACATTATCCCTCAACTTCCGTTTGTTGGAATAATAATTGTCAATCTCTCTCACGGCAATCTAACGAATCTATCAACTTCCGTTATCTAAATTCGATTAACATAAACCATACAAAACATGAAAGAGAACAAGAACAACGCAATGAAATAAACACATGAAAAATCTCATCTTTCCGGTAACGGTGATATCCCTCAATTCAAATCTAAGATAATCTTGCATCGAATTAATTAAATTGTGATCCTCTCGTAAACCTAGATATTTAACCTACGAACTTCCGTAATGTATAGATTAAAAATCTAATCTTTCCTATGGCGATCTAAACTACACCGACTTCCGTCATACGGTAGCATCAAATCATGCAATCATCTTCCGATTTATATGCATAAACAAATAAACATAGGAAAAGAAACAACTTTAAATAAAATAACTCACAAAATCATCCATGGAAGAAATCAAGAAGTCTGCTGAAAAAGATTCACATGGTCGTTCATGGTTTGACAGCTTTAACCCATCTTCATGCGACAAGAAAGAAGAAAAAAACAAACAAAATAAAAGACCTAATCTAACCCGGATCACCCGAGCACAAGGCTCGGGTGATCCGCCTTGAAACTGCCCAGAAGTTGCGGCTGTGTAAAATTGTGTAATTAGGGTTTGTATGCATGCTGTATTTATAAGAGGAGTAAGTCGGCTGCATCAAGAGTTTAAGTCGGTTGCTACAGTGCCGTGGCCGGACGCTGGTTTACAATTCTGAACGCTGGTTCACCTCTTTGCTGTGCATGGAATATTTATTGGCATAAAACTTCTAAAATCCATATCTTGAGTTGTAGACCTCCAAAAATTATGATCCGAATGTCATAAAAAAGCTCTCGGAAAACTCTACAACTTTCATTAAGGACTCTTCTTCAGAAAACGCCTTTTGATTAGCCCGTCGTATTACGAGTCGTTTTCGGGATTTTCCCAAGCTTTATTTCATCTTCATCCTCTTGTATCTCTTTCTTTCCATTTTAATCTTCAATCAAACATCATTTAGACCTCTTCCATTCCACATTTGTGCACCTAAAAGATGACAAAACCGAGCAAAACGTAAAACCATACAAAATAGATAATAAAACCACGATATTTACTCGATTTTGCATTTTAACTATTCAAAACGTCATTTGCTCAATTAATCGATTATAAGCTCGAATTCTACGAAAAACATCCATATATGGGGAATATTGATATAAAATATATCCTTATAAAACGTATAAAATCACCCTTAACATCTCCTCTGGTTATACCTGTCCTGATTGTTGTTGAATTTTCTAAATTCCCTCCTTCCTCTAGGGTTATCTCCTTGTGTTCTATCGATGCATTCATCGATCTTTCCTTCCATAGCTGTTGCATCTATGTCTCTGATCAGGTCCCTGCACTGCTCAGAGTCATGTCCAATGTCTTTATGATATTTGCACCATCTTGTATGGTCTCTCTTCTCTCTTGGACCCTTCAACGGAGGAGGAGTCTTGGTGATTCCTCTTTTCTCCATGATTGCCAGAACTTGATCACGAGATCGGTTTAGAGGGATAAGGTCTTTGTCCTGCAAAACACCTATCTTCCCTAACCTATCAGTTATGGGAGCGGTTACTCTATCCCAAACTGATTTTGTTTTCTTATCAGCTTTATCATCAATTTTTCCTTTTTAAGAATCCCTGTGGGAGTCCTCTCTCTTAGCCTTGTTTGCTTCTTCACATTGACAATGTCTGTATGCAATTTCCAGACACTCTTCCATCGTGCTCGGATTCTTACTACTTAGCTTAGCATGTAACCGCCCTTCTTTCAGACCTGCCACGAAGGACGCCACTAAGAACTTATCATCCAAATCCGTTATCTGGGATGATTCTCCATTGAATCTTTTGATAAACTGCAGTACTGTTTCATCACTTTTATGTCTGATGGTCAACAGATATGTTCGGTTTCTCTGGAAAGGCCTTGCAGCAATAAATGTGTGCATGAATATTCTGGTCAGAGTGGGGAAATCTGGTATGGATCTGGGGCTCAACTTGTTGAACCAATCTCTTGCCTTCCCTGTGAGAAGAGTTGCAAATGCCTGCATTTCATCTCTTCTCAGTGCGTGTCTGTTTCATATCTTTGGATGTCTTGATGCATATGATCATATGGATCTTTAGTGCCATCATATGACTGGAACTTAGGAATCTTAAACCCTGGAGGACAAGGAAATGCATCAATGTCCTCGGTAAAAGGAGACACCAGCCTAAACTCATATTGCCTAGGCTTAAGAATAGCGTCGGCTCGCTTTGGCGTTATCACCACCTGGGTGATTAACAAACACCTTTATGCTGGATTCTGCCTCATGTTTTCCTTTCTTACTTGTATTATGAGGAGGAGGTGTTTCCGAAACTTCAACATCTAGATTTCTGGCTTTTACAACCTCCTCAAAAATGGCTTTTATCTCTTCTCCTTTCAGATTTGTTAAATTTTCCACCAACATTTGCCTGATTGCATTTGGCGTGCTGGTTTGTCCTTCTTCCAGAGTTTTGTTACCGGGTTCTTGGTCATTTCTTTCTGGGTTTTTTTCTTTGGTTTGATTTTCCACTTCTGATTGATTTTGATGCTTCTTCGAATTCCCCTGATTTTTTGCCATTTTTACTGTAAAAAACAACTCACTAACTAGAACCAAACCCTCCTTCTAGCGCCAAATGATCTTGCTCAAAATTGTAATCGGGTAATTAATTGATTCAAGTTAGGAAAATAATATAGAAACAGGTAGAATTTTGTATGAACTTGGGTCAACTTTTTTTGAGAAATTGCCACGTATCCAATTCAAGTCTGCGAATCGAATCAAGTCCCCTCGTAGTTCGAGGCTTTTCTTTTATACTTGTAGATCGTGATGATAACTTTCTTCCCATAATGGGGAGTTATTATCGATTATCTTGACACTACCAGGGCGTGGGGCTCTATCCACGTTGTAATCGGTTATGTCCCATGAACTCTGTTTTCATGGTTGCATGACCGTTCGTCGAGAGATACTAATCTTGATCTGCTGGTTCTGCTCAGGCCTTCTCTGTTCAGGGGTTGGCGGAGTCCTGCGCTTCCCAATCCGTTGTTAATATCGATTGCGAAATGGGCCGGCCCAAGAATAAATAATCCCGCCCAAATGGACCCATGTATGATAATCGATCTTTTTTAGTTTAAGATTAGTAATTTTTTGAATGAATATGGTCAATTGTTTTTTCTTAAAATGCGACATATAATAAAAAAAACGGATGGAGTATTAAATGACTTTAGGGTTCTCAATGTTTTTTCCGTTTTTATTTTTTTTTTGGTTTTGAAAACGGTTCTCAATCTATTTAAAATCGAAATGAAGTGACAGTCCATTTCGTTCTAATACACTATACATTGGATCAATTTTCTATTAATTTGTGTGCAAATGTCTTAAAATACTCATGATTTAGGACAAAGATTGTAATCCTGAACTCAAATGATGTATCTGTTGGATAATTTCATTTCTATTATAACACACACACACACACACATATATATATATATATATATATACACACACTAGCATTTTAGATAATAATAAATGTCTAAGAATATATGAACGTGTAAAGAATAAAAAAAATATAATATTGTAGATTTCATTCTGATTCACAACATTTATGTCAAATTGATACAAATTCACCCTTCCGACACGGCGACACCCCTCAACCTTATGCTCTCTAACTTAGCCTACAAAATGCAGACTTATGCAACTATACAATACTCCTCCGTTTTTATATATATGTCGCAGAGAACAGAATCACACAGATTAAGAAAGTAATTAATATGTGTATTGAAAATGTATTTTTTTATTGGAGATGTCAATGTTTTGTTGGTAAATGAGTGTTTAGTATTGGAATTGTGTTTTTTTATTGGAGATGTAAATATTTTGTTGGTAAAGTAAGAAAAAATAATAAATGCTGCATTGGAAATGTAAAATAACAGATACATAAAAAAAAGGGCAAAAACTGAAATGTGACAGATGAAAAAAAAACGAAGGGATTACAATTTTATTTTTATTGCAGTAAATCCTAGTAACCCGAAATCTGTAATGACTTCTTCAATCAGGCGCCCACTATTCCACTTCATACTCATCCAAAGCTTTGGTCCATCGGTATTTGCTGTAATCTTGTGTTCGGACCGCCCACAATTGTGATATATATATTATAGTAGAAACCTTGTGATCACATCGTAAATATCTTTTGGACCATGGGGACCATGAAGAACATGAACATTATGACCCTTACAAACCACATATATTCCTTTCCCAATTTAGCAAGCTTCTTCAAACCAACTTGCGAAGAATAATGAATATAGAACGCATACAATACACCAAAAGTCCAAAAAAAAAAAAAAAAAAAAAAAAAGTATAAACACTCAAGCCAACATACTTGAGATTTCAATAGAAGACTAACTTGCAACTTCTTAACATCGGAATCATTTTTCAAATACATATCCTCAAAGAATCTAAGCGATAGGTGGAGATTGTGATTTCTTGATAGCAATATTCCATCTAAAAGAAAATAAGCTATAAGATATTGAAGCCAAAGATCTAGATAGCAACAGTTGATTCATCTCCTTATAAACAAAACAAAAAATTAGGGAAGGAGGACAAACTACCAAAAGAAAAAGGAAAAGTGGGAAGCGGATCCCCGACTTGTATGAAAGAAAAGTTGCATAATTTGTTGCAGATTTTTTCCGTCTAATTTGACATGATCCGTCCAAATTTTGGATGAACACTTATTTTTAGACGGATCCGTCCAAATTTGATTCACTCTCTTCCCGTCCGATCAGTCGTCCAAATTGACTTTAAATGATCTTGTAAAAAATTGTCTGCATTGTATTTGTGCATCGGGATCGGGTCCGGGAAAAGTGAGGGTAGAGCTCTACGTAAAGAAATATTGAATATAAAATCCATATTCATGTATTAGTAAAAGTTGTCAAACTTGTCATCCATGCATAAGATATAACACCTATATAGCAACAATGTGAAACAAAAATGTTAAATTCATGTGAAACAAAAATGTTAAATTCATAATAGATGATTCTTGAATAAGAGGAGTATATTCTTGAAAAGAAAGGAGTATATAATGTCCTCCAAGATGCAATTCATCCAACGGTTCTGTGAAAAGAAGATAGCTTATAACAACTCAAATTTTGATAACTAATTAAGAGAAGTGGATAACAAAAGAAAATGAGTGAAAGAACACGAAAAGAAATATCCAGTATTGAGTGGTACTGCATTTAAGCTTTGATGATATATCATAACATGTCCATCACAAAAAGTGAAAACCCTACTAAAATCACTACCTCTCATTCTCAAATTAAACAATTAAAATGATTAAAAAATTTATACGTATCTAAATTACCGGGTAGAATTTACGACTTAGGCAATATCTCTGGTCATTTTAACAATCTTCGACCGAAATCTGCACATAAAAACACAAAAAGAAGATTAAAAAATATAAATATCATTATCTGTCCAACACAAAAAAGTGAAATTTTATATAAATTAAAATGCTCTGGATGAAAAAAAATCGGGTTGCTGAATCCCTAATTGTTGTGGAATGGATATATGAAGATGCCGTGAAGGATGCATATATATATATATATATATATGAAGATGCCGTAAAGGATGAAGGACTGTTGGAAAATAATTTGTCAAACAATAAAAACAACACAAAATAGGAAGGAAAGGTGTCTGCAGCAACAACAACAAAAATAACAAACAACTTCAATAATGAAGTGTCAAAAATAAAGATAGAGTTAAGTTTAGAAGAAGCCTAGGTGCAAGGATGTTGTTGCTCAATCTTTAGAGAGTAAACGCCCCCACTGTGTTGGTAAATTATTGATAGTGTGTTAGCTTTCTCAAGTTTAAACAACCCGTTGATATTTTCGGTATGTACGAGAAACGCCACTTAACCATTGTTTCACTCAATCCTCAATGTATTTAACGGAGGAAAATAAAATATATTATTTTAATCCTTTTGATACTTCTCTGTGAATCCAAAATCCAATGGCTAAAGGGGAAACTTGAAAAAATATGCTTAAAAAGATAAATGTTTGTGTGGTATGCCTCAAAAAATAACATTTGAAAAATATGCCTGTAAAGCAATTCGTAGCAATTCGGTAGCGAATACGCAACGAAATGCTTTTCAGGCATATTTTCCAAATGTTATTATTTTGTGGCATATCACACAAATGTTAATACAAAGAGATATTATTATTTAATTAATTTTAATAATTATCATAATTTAAAGTTTAAAATCAAGAAATATTTCCAACAGGAAATGGAAGTACCGGATAAATAATTATTGAATATATTTCGTTCCCTTCCGTTCCAAAATTGTCATGTTTTCTATCAAGAAAAAAAATGCAATGCATCATTCTCCAACTCAAAATCCGAAATATGTGCATCCTCAGAGTCGCCGTGAATATATTTTATTTTTTTTAAGAAGAAAAATCACCTGTCATTTTAATGTAGAGAAAAATGGCGAACTGCATAAGAATAGAGAGTCAGGAAGAACGAAAAGATTTGATTGACAGGCTAGACATATGCCTTTGAATTTCAGAATTATATTTGATTTTGTAAAGCGTATCTTTTTATTGGTTTATCCCTGGAATTTCGGAATTTTATTATTTTTTTACCCAATTTCGGAATTTTATTTGATTTTGGAAAGATTGTTACTGAGAATTTTGTAACACATTTTTGTTTGTTTTAGTGTAGTTTTTTTTTTCTTTCAACTTCGGTGTAAATAGGGTTAAAAGCGGGTTTGGATCGACTTTTTTACGGGTAATCAAGTTAAATCATGCTTTCAAATATATATATATATATATATATATATATATATATATATATATATATATATATATATATATATATATATATATATATATAACAATTTTAAAAAAATCTGAACACATGAACATATATAGACCAAAATTCATAAAATGAGACGAGAAATTAAAACTTATTGATTGTGGCGAGTATAGCACTCTGTCTTTAAGACGTTTTTGGCCCGATTATATGCACACGGCAATGACAATCGTCTCCCCAGATACAACAATCATATCTTCTTCAGATTGTTGCACTTCAATAAGAGGAAGACGGCGAATTGCACTTCAATAAGAGGAAGACGGCGAACCAATCATGTTCTGTATATTTCTTCTTGACTCGAATTTATACAAAGTATTTGTATGGATATTTTATACAACTGGCCAGAATTTGGTCTAAGAAAATTCTTACGAAAAAATCTGCATTCCTTTTCATAAAATGATGAGAAATTATAGGAGAAAAGTGTCCGATCATTTAAATGTTATAACCTTTAACCGAAAGGATCACCGGACAAATTCCATATCACCGTCAGCTAAAAATCTAGACACCACCACAAACAACGAGATAAAATAAGGTATGGGAATAACCCATTTTCACCAAATGTAGCATCATTAGAGCAACCAAATTCAGCCTCATTAGAACATACTTGATTTGGTAACAAGATACAAATTCAACCTTGACCTTTTGGCTAAGATCAAGTGTATTTATCGATCAACAAGAAAATAAAATACAAGAGACATAATTTCATCATCCCTACATTATAATGTTGAAGGGTAGTGGTATTAAAAAAACAAAATAGTCTCGAGTGATTCAACACATTTTTACTTTAAAACATTAATATCATGTATGACTTATTCATTTATATGTGTCACATCATAATCATCATTAATATGTAATATTTTGAACTGCTTATTTAAATTATTTTATTACGTTAATAAAATTTTCTTATTTAAAATAGTTTACTCTCAATTCACACTGCCAAACTGTTGATGGATCAAAAGTTGAGCCCCTTCAGAAAGTCTCTTAATCACTTCACCTGCAGATACAATCTCCTTAATTAGCCCAACTCCTTCCCCTGCATACATTGCCATGCTTTCAACATCCCCTGTTGTCGTCAGATTTGGAACCGTGCCCGCAAATCGACGGATATCTTTTTCCTGCAAAATAAAGGGTTTTTGTTTTTACACAATAAGGCAAAACAATAAACTTGATCTCCAGCCAATATCATTCAATCTGCTTTCTGTAGCCCAGCATCAGGAATTAAGAGTTTGAAGAAAAAGAAAAAACTTAAGGTTCGCCCCATACCACAGCATGTATGGTTGAATGGCCAATGATTGTTTGATTAGTTTCATTCTCCTGGCTTGGAAGTGCCCTCCATTGCATAAAGAACGGAGTCTTTAAAACACGATGAGGTGCCCCTGGCCATCTTGCACGGCCAAAAACGTCTGTATACACAGTGTCATCAATTTCAATCAGCTTCTGCTTATATGTTGGATGAGCATTGCTTTCATATGTTGCAACAAACCTATATAGAAATATTGTTTATAAAGATCAAAGCCATGCATCAGAAACAGAAAATGAAAGTGTCCTGTATTCAGTCAAAAAAAACTGATCTTAGACTTGGATTTTTAGTTACATATACAATTAAGGAAATTATGTACCAGTAATCTGGAACAAGATCACCAAATTAAATATGATTTTGGAAAGGAAAAAAAAAATGATAAGAATATCCCCATCCCCTGTCTAGCCTGTTTTAAGAAAAGATCAAAAAATGTATAGACCTGGTGCCAAGTGCAATTCCCTGAGCTCCAAGGGCCAGGGCAGCAACATAAGCACGCTCATCAACGATTCCACCAGCAGCAATTACTGGTATATCACGACCTCGAACAAAGTCGACAACTCTTGGCAACAATGAAATCAAGGCATCCTGCAGAAACTCGGGAAAGTGTTGGTTGTAAAAACTCCAAAACATAGAGACAAAATGATCAAGGCATGAACCGATTTCTGCAAATTAATTCCGTAGAGACGATCCTATGCACAAACTACCAAATACTTATGAATCAAAACAAATAGCTCACATATATATTAGAAATATATCAATCTTCCCCAGATGTTAGCATTAGGGAATCCTTGGGTGGTAACTAAAGACTATTGTAGTTGGTAAAAGGGGCAACAAAAAGTAAACCAAACCTTTCCTATTACATGGCCTCCTGCTTCATGTCCTTGCACAATTAGTGCATCTACACCGGCATCTGCAGCTTGCTTTGCTTCTTCGAAGCTTCCCACCTACGTAAACATCAAGTCAATACACAACAATCATTTAAACATAGGCAAGCGTTCAAATCCGAGATCATCATTTGAAAATTTGAGCATGATGTACTTACTTGGGGTACAACCTTGACCCCGGCTTCGTGAGCTTTTGACACTAGCTCTTCTGAGATTTCACCCCATGAAACTTGCAAAAAGGCTAACTTTTCTTCTAGTATAGCCCTCAAGTTTTCTTTGTGTGGAAATGCCAGAACTACACCTACTCCAAAAGGCTTGTCGGTTAAGGTACGCGTCTTCCTTATCAACTCCCTTACGTAATCTGGTGCCTCCTGATACACACACACACACAGTGTATAAGCATAAGAGAATACTCAAAAATCAAAAGAGGTAAATTCTTGTAACTCAGTACGCTTTAAATCAATGAAACAGAAAACTTTCTTCACTGCATATCTCTGTGTAATATTAATTCTTCATTCTAGATACTTGGAAACGATTGAGCAATAAAAAAAACTGGTATCAATCAATCACGAGTGTGTAATAACAGTATAACACTAACACCGTTCATGATCAATGGTTAGCAGGACATAGTTATTTTCGATGTAATGAACTCTCTTAATAAGTATGAGCTACAAAAAGGGACTGTTGTCTGTTGTTATTACTTTCTTTTTGTGAAATAATTGTGATAGCATTAGCAAGGACTAATACTCGTAAGAAGAAGAAAAGAAGTAGTACAATAAAAGGACTGACCCAATCAGGGGCTCTGAGGAAACCTAGACCACCGGAATTAGCAACGGCGGCAACCAGCTCAGGGCCGGATATGTCTGGTCCCAACGGTGCTTGCACTATCCCGAAATCCAGACCCAAGATCCCTCTCCAACCCATTTCAGATACTTTGGACAAGGTAACAACAAGTAAAGGGATTATGGATAAACTCTATCAAAAGAAAATTTTAGTGCAACTTATCTTGTAGCAAAATTACATGGAAAGAACATCCATTGTATTCTGTTCTTGTAAGATGTTTCGGCCATTTGACTGGCCTAAGCGTCAGAAGCTAAAGGAAAGTCCCTATTTTTTTGTATAAGAAGAAGATTTCGTAAGCGCTGACCGACATGTCGCCCCGCCTTACACCGGAAATACTTGTGTGTTGTCTTCATTCGTCGCGTGAATTTACCGTATGATACAATATGAACCATATAATTTTATTGTAGAATGAAACTGTGTGAATCATATTGAGCCACACAGTAACTCCACATAAATACACTCACTATGTATGTATTTCTCCTGAAACACCCAAAAAAAAAATCGTACAAAATCTGAAGATGGGGGATTTAAAGACACAACAGTAAGAGTAATGATACAAACGCAATCGTTATGACACAGCGAGAGCCACAACGTTTATATGCATCGTTGATCATGATTAATATATTCATGATCAATGAGTTTATGTTATGAATCAATGGTGTAGATACACGTTGTGACACTCGATGTGCCACACTGATTAACAGAAAAACCAGGAAAAGAAAAGAGATGATTGGAGGGATTTAATTTTGTGTGATTGCCCACACTCTTAATAGATAAGGAAATATAATAGCACTTTTACTACCATCAATTGGTTTTAGTCTGACCAGAACGCCGATCTTTAACACTCAGATATCCTAAAACCAACGAGGTAACTTTTTATAGAATTAAGAATTTTAAAACAGAAATTTGGCCTAGGGACCCAACGAAACATGGACGACCGTGTTCCGTAATTTAAGAAAAATACATGTGTGGTCACTCCATTTATGTGGAGTGATGGGGTTACTACATGAGGACCGCCAATTTTTAAACTGAATTTAAACTGTATGGTTCAGATTGTTGAATATAACATTGCACAAGCAGTTTGGAACAAATTAGATTCAGTTGCTTCGTGGACAAGGATTCAGGTACGATCTTTCACGGACCTTTTTCATTTTGTTTTCAACTCTGACGATAAGAATCTTATATTTCATTTTATCTATGCTTTGTGGCACATTTGGAAAGCTAGAAGCTTTTGGGTCTTTGATAAACAACATGTGCATATCAATAAAATAATTGGTCATATTGAAGCACACATATCGAATTTCTCAAATTTATCTTCTACCGTTGCTAATACTTCTGAGTCATTTGTTTTAGCTTTTGAGACAAAAGTGGAGGAAACCACAACTTGGATTTGTAAAGTGTAATATCGATGCTTCATGCAGAAATGTCGTCATGACGGTGGGCGGTCTCGTTCGAAATAGCCAAGTCCAAAGATTGGACTCATTTTCAGAGAATCTGGGTACTTGTAACAATGTTACAATTGGGTGGCCGTCTAGCAATTTCTTGGGGACATTCACATATTATTTTGTGAGGAGATTCTCAAACTCTGTATCAAAAGTTGGTTATCCTTCGAAAAGACTTATCACCGTTAGGGTGTATTATCGAGGATTGTCTCGAGCTAGTTCCTCGTTTTAGTTCTATTTATTTTTCTTTTGTCAGACGAGATTGAAATATCCCTTCCTTCAAAAAAAGAAAGAAATACCCATGATCATTTATTAGCTAGACAAATAGTATCTATCGGAGGCAACCACAATTGGGGATCTTCCACTTCTGTTGGTTTGTTTGTCGCTTTAGCATACATTTCTTAATACTTATGGCCGGATCAGGATAAAATTTGTTTCTTCAAAAAAATTTATGCTAAAACTAAAATAAAATAATAATAATTAAAAAAAAAAAAAAAGAGCCCTGTGACTGGGGACTTACGTGGAGGTCGCCAAACCATGCAAACCGTAGACACAAATTTATTATTATTAGTATTATTTTTTAGAAGGTAAGTGTAAGAAATCTTTTTGAGAGGAAGGAGGGAGAAATTTTCAATTTTTTTTTTTTTTTTGAAGGGGAGAATTTTTCATTTAATCATTTCTCATGTATTGACGGCAGTACTGTAATTTATTTCATTGAACAACTACTATTCACATTCTTTTCGCTGCCAACGCTTCTTAATTGAGTTTGCGGACAAAAACTCCTTTTCAAATCCTTCATTTTACCATGTTTCTTGTAAAGGTAATTGACTTCTCATATTCATCCTTACTTTCTTTTACTGGGTTTCATTTTCTTTTTCTTGAATTCATGTCCGTTTGTTAATGGAAGTTACTATTTGGGGTTGTGGTGTTTTTCTTGTAGACATGGCGTGCAACTGCGTTTGGCTTATATGGGTACATGAATTTCACAAAACAGGGTTTTTTGTAAGTCCCTTTGAATCTTCTTCTAAACTTCGAATTGGAACTTTCTTCTTCTTTTTGAGCATTTCAATTGTTTCCCTCAAAGTGTTAAATAAAAGTCAATCACAAGATATTGTGTCCTGCTGGTAGTGATCAATTTCTTTTCTTTAATTCCAAAATTGAGCAATTTATGTGTAGATGATCTGGATTATCGTAAACTATATGCTGCAATATAGCTCCTCCCTTGAGCAGTTTACGATGATCTGGATGATCTGGGGCAGGTCTAGGGCTCCCACCGAAACTTATAATTTTACGGCCACCATTTTCTGTATCAGAATCTATTTTAGGTCAATTTTTTATTTTTGCTCAAGCTAAAAAAATCGGTAAGACTAAAATTTATAGCTGAACTCAGAGAAAGAAAGTTTAATCAAATTTCGTTACATTTTTCTATAACACTCATCCATATAGTATACCTCAAAAATAGTTTTGATACATTATTTTTTTCACAAGGTCGAGCGCCCTAATTTTTTTTTGGCCTAGGGTCTCCGATTACACAAGGACGGCCCTGCCCTTGATGGGGTAATTTAGTTCTTTAGTGAGTGTTTTTTTTTTTCCTTTTTTTTTTTTTTTTTTTTTTCCCGAGTACTTGAAGCATTCACAAGTGGTTTGTAAAGTGAAGTGATTAAATGTTGGGTGGAGATCAATTAGTCTTCACTCTTAAAAGATTAATTAATTGCTGTGGTTTAGGATAAGAAAGGGTGGTTTAGTTGAAATAAGGGGGCTTTTTATTTGCTCTACAGTGACTCTACCGGTATTCTACACTGCATGTGCACCACAATAGCATCGACCTTGTCAAAATCGGTGGTGGAGCCAAAAATTGGCTTTCCGTTGGTGCATTGTGAGAAAGAATTGATCTTAGGAAAGTCAGTTTTTTACTCCAGAACCGACTTTTCAAGGTCGATTCTGTGAAAACGGTCTGGTGTACCGGTAATTGGGGTGCACCAATAGAATCGGTGGGGTGTAAATAATAGCCCCTTAAATAATGTCCTTCCATCGCCGCATGTGCTTATGTCTCATGTGAATTGAGGCGCCAAGTCCATTTTTAGGTTAAGTCAATTGAATCATAACTAGTTTCTCTTGGTGAATGCAGGGAGCATTCAAAAAAATTTAATGCACAAGACATGGATGTGAAAATGGAAGGGAAGAACTGTGTTGTCACTGGTGCTAACTCTGGCATTGGTTACGCTACAGCTGAGGGCCTTGCATCACGGTTGTTGCTTACTAATCTTGCTTTAGGTCCATATGTGTACTAATATTGCTGATTTGTTTGTTTCGACTGCTCCATTTGCAGTGGGGCAAATATCTATATGGTTTGTCGGAATAAGGAAAGGGGTGAAGCTGCTCTTTCTAGAATCCAGGAAGCGACTGGGAATAAGAACGTGTACTTGGAGGTTGTAATTAATTCTTGGTTTTGCTTTTTTTGCCAAACAGATCAAGCATGTCTTCTGAAATCCTTTTTGGAGATGCAGGTTTGTGATATTTCATCTGTGAATGAGATTAAGTCCTTTGCCTCCAGATTTTCTTCAAAGGATGTACCTATTCATGTTTTGGTAAGAGTTCATTCTGTTTTATGTCTTCTTTTATTTCTCCACAGACTACATTTATTTGCTACACTATACTTTGATAAATTATGTTTCTCCAAGGTCAACAATGCTGGAATACTTGAAAATAAACGTGTAACGACATCGAAGGGGGTATGCCGACTTTGACATGTTGATTTTTACCCTGAACAAGGAATTTGTTTACTTATTTACCTTTTTCCTATACAGATATGAGCTGAATTTTGCTGTAAATGTGCTTGGGACATACACTATGACGGAGTTAATGCTTCCATTGCTCGAGAAAGGTTCACCAGATGCTCGTGTCATCACGGTTTCATCTGGTGGAATGTATACAGCTCCTTTGACCCAAGACTTACAGGTATAAAAAGCATGGGATCGATGATCGTGTCGTGTCTGGTTTCTTATAATTAACTATTTTTTTCCTTCTCTTATTGTGATGAAATTGTTCTTGTAGTTTAGTGATAACAACTTCAATGGTGTGGAACAATATGCCCGAAACAAACGAGTTCAGGTATATATATATATATGACTGTACAACACCTTGAGCAGAATTTTTTTGGATGCAGTTTTAGATTTGAACTATAAATGCAGATATCATTGACGGAAAAGTGGGCTGAAATGTACAAAGATAAAGGTATTTCATTCTATTCAATGCACCCCGGGTGGGCAGAGACACCAGGAGTTGCAAAGAGTTTACCAGGGATGTCAGAAAAGTAAGGAACGAGCATTAACATCTCTTTATTTCGGATAATTCTGCTATAGGGACTCCCTATTACAACGGACCGTCAGATGACTGCCACTTACACAAACAAACAAAACAGTTTTGTCTTTTTCTACACATGGCAGTCATCTGACGGTCCGTTCTTAATAGGGAGTCCCTGCGTAAGTATTTTCCCTTTATTTCTGCAAATATTTGTTCAACTGATTCTTGACCATTATAACATCTCCATGATATCGATCTTCAGGCTACCCGGAAGACTTCGTACAAGCCAGGAAGGTGCAGATACAGTCATATGGTTGGCTTTGCAACCGAAGGACAAATTGGTCTCTGGAGCTTTCTATTTTGACAGATCTGAAGCGCCCAAGCACCTTTGGTTTGCTGCTACCAAGGGATCTGATTCTAGTATCGACTCCATTGTTGAAATTCTGAGGTCTTTATCTGGTTTGTCTCGATGATATTGACGATAAAAACAATGTTTACACGAAAAGCTCAAAGGGATTTAAACCGACACAGTCGGGTAGATAGAGAATACTTTGAACACAGGACAAACTTGGCAACAAGGTCCTGTAAATTCAGTTGCCTTGTAATGATGGAATTGGCTTAATTATTCCTCTATTTCAATTGACTTTTTTTCCTCTTGTAAAATGATGGCCAAATCTTTTGATTTTATAGTTTCTACCTTGTATTTGTTTTGACTTGTTTGACATTTATGGCAATCAAGGTGATTACCAGCGACACAGAAGGATCTGAATCCGATGTCGAACTAGTATATTCAACATTGATGTTGAATAATGCGTATTCAACATTGATTGTTAGACTAAAAGTTGGATCGAATCGAAAATAAATGAATATGACATCATTTAATAGTTTTGTTACTAGTGACTATGCCTGGGAAAGTCGGTATGAAATCTGGTCATTCAAGCTGCTGAGTAAGCCTTTACAGGATGATCCACAGTCTGCATGCACCTGTAAAACTAACAAGACGTTAGAGGTCTCGAAATTCTTCTCTAGTAAAACTTTATGAAACTCAAGTCAGTGATTTGGACGTAATGTGCGGTGATGTACAGTAAAACATCTATAAATTAATAACCACTCTAAAATAATATTTTTCTCCGGTCCCGACTTGGGACAGTTCAAAAAATGATCAATTTCGATAAGATAATAAGATAATAATTTTTAGAAAATCCATGTATAGATATATAGTCCCAATAATAACATAAATTAATAATTCTCCATAATCACAAAAATATATATGTTACAATTTTATAAAATATGATTATATGTTGTCTGTTTTTCTTAAAGTTTTAAATCGCTGAAATTTCATCTCTAATCTTCCTTATTGCATCCAAAAGTTCGGTGTAGTGCTTTCGAAATGCATCAAAAAGTTGTTAAGTCATTTTGATGCGTTGAAGATTTCTTTACGTGTAACAAGTTCCAAAGGTGTTGTATCGTCTTCAACATCATCTTCAGCATTATTTTCAAGAATGGTATTTGCAATTTCTTCTAAGGTCTGGACCTCTGAACACGCGTCGTTTTGTTTGATATCAAAAACTCTCTATAAATTAATAATTATTAATTTATCAATAAATTAATACATTTCTAAATTAATAAAATCTTCCGGTCTCAACTCTATTAATTTATAGAAGTTTTACTGTAAGTAATTTGCTTATAGTAATGATCATACGTGAACATACCATGCAAATGATGGAGTTGATCCCTTTGGTCTTTGGAAAGATGAAATAATAATAATAATAATAATAATAATAATAATAATAATAATAATAATATTATTATTATTATTATTATTATTATTATTATTATTATTATTATTATTATTATTATTATGTAACCGGATTATAAGGCAGATGTGTTTGTTATTTTAAATAAGTAGGGTTTACAAACATTAGGGCCGGAAAAGGCGGTTGTGGACTCCTCAGTAAGTAAGCTTCCTAAATTATAATAGAATTAGGGTTTAGGTGATTGTTTAAATAAGAGACTATTGTGACAAAAATAAAACAAGAAACCTAATTAAAGGGGTTTTATATTCTTTCTTTAAAAAATGGTATCACAGTCATCTCACAAAATTTTATAAATCACAAATATGAACTACAAAGCAGCCCCACCATTAGAAGATCCCAAGTTAAAAACTTGAGAGTCAGAAAACTCTTTGGTGATGACATGGCTCATAAATTCAATTGAACCTGACATTATCTGGCCTCACATGTTTTTAGCACCAGCCAAAGACATCTGGAAGGCTGTTAAGAACATGTACTTAGATATGGAACACACATCCCAGATCTACAAAATCAAAACCAAACTCTGGAGCTTGAAACATGGTAGCAAGGATGTGACCTATTACTACAACAACATTGTTACACCGTGGCAAGAATTAGATCTGTGTCAAAAGGACACATGAGTCTGTTCTAGGGATGCTGTCAAGTTTCATAAGGGAGAAGAAAATGAAAGAGTTTACCCATTCTTGGTTAGGCTGAACCAAGAGATAAGAGGGAGGATTCTGGGAAGGAGTCCCCTGCCCCCTCTCAAAGAAACATTCTTAGATGTTAGGAGAGAAGAAAATAGAAGGAGGGTAATGCAAAAACTTGGAAAAAAAATAACGTTGAGGGATCTGCGCTAATTGCTGGAAGAGGTGGAGATGCTCAAAAGAGGGAAAACAAACAGAAGTTGAAGTTGACTCATAGGCAATTGACCACATGACCGGATTATCGGACTTATTTCAAAATTACCTACAATGTCCTGGAAATAAAAAATCAGACTTGCAGATTGATCATTCTCATCAATTGCTGGAAAAGGATCTGTAAAAATAAATTCAAATCTGATTTTTAAATATGTCCACCATGTACCTAAACTCTCTTATAACCTTATTTCCATATGCAAATTGACATCTGAACAGAATTGTAATGCTATATTTTCTAAGAATAGTTGTGTGTTTCAGAAGCCAACTTTGGGGAGAGGATGATTGGCAGGTCTAAACTTGTTGGAGGTCTTTACATACTGGATTGGGGCATTGATTCAGAAAAGGATTCTCTACTGAGAGGGTGTTATCACACAAACTCATTAGATAGTTAGAATAAAATCCTTGTATTATATAGAAGGCTAGGGCATCCAAGTTTTCTCTACATGAAAAAATCGTTTCCTGAACTATATTCCAATAATAAAAGTTTCTCTTTTGAATATGAAGTGTGTACTCTTGCAAAACAACACAGAGCAGTATATCATGTTCAGCCCTACGTACCATCCACACTATTCACTATGGTTCATAGTGATGTGTAGGGTTCCTCTAGGGTTAACAAATTGACTGGAAAAGGATAGTTCATCACTTGAATTGATGACTATACATGTTCAACGTGGGTTTACTTAATGCAAGACAAGTCAGATGTTGAAAACTTTTTTAAACAATTTTATGAAATGGTAAAATCCCAATTTCATCCTCAAATTAAAATATCGAGAAATGATAGTGGGGACATAATATTTTAATCAATACCTAGGTGGACACCTCATTGAAGAGAGAGTGGTTACTCAATGTTCATGTGTTAAAACCCCACAAAAGAATGGTGTGGCAGAATGCAAGAACATTCACCTCCTAGAAGTGGCTAGGGCTCTGCTGATATCCTCAAAATGTCCAAGAAGTAGTTCTAACATCCACCCATCTGATCAATAGGGTAGCTTCCAGGGTTATTGGTTATAAAACACCTATCAGTGCTTTTGAAAATTGTTTTCCAAACAGTAAACTAGTAATTCATTTGCCATTGAAAATATTTGGGTGTACTACCTACACACACACCAATAATCAAGGGAAATTGGAACCTAGGTCAAAAAAGGGTTGTTTCATTGGATATTCACCCACACAAAAAGGATATCACATTTTTAGAAAACACAATGTTCTTGGACAAGGTTCAATTTCAAGGGGACTCTAGTATAGAAAATTGAAATATTTTCAAAGAAATTTATTATGATTTCTTAGCTTTAGACTTGCAACCAAAAAATGACAAGGATTTTGAAAATTATGGAAAATAAAGAGTTTGCGATGATAAAGATTAAATGGAAAGGAATAGTGGCAATGAACTTTTAGGGTCTTTGCACACTGAACCTGCCCCAGATCAGCAAACCATGCTTAACTTACATGAAAATAATTTTGTGAGGAAATTCCCTAAGAATGTATCAAAGAACCTGCATCAGTCTGGTTCAGAATTAGTACTTGATGAGGCACCTAGATCAACCAATCATCCCAGAACAGGTAACACTACAGAATTTGAAACCCATACTTCTGAAACATCATGCTCTAAGTCCTAATGTTCCGAGGAACCAAAATTTCCAAATAACCAAAGTCCCAAAGACCCCTTAAAAGGAAAAATAACACCTACTCCTTGATGTATCTATAGTCATTACAAAACCCCCCAGAGCCTATACTCAGCACATCATATCAAAATATCTCTTTTATGCCAAATTGTCTCATTTTTTACAAAGCCTTCACTTCAGCCTTACCATCTACCACCATACCCAAGTATATTCAAGAAGCTTTTAAGTTTCCTGAGTAGAGAGGGGTTGTCTTGAAGAGATGGGGACACTGAAAAAAGAATGGCACATGGGAAGTGGTGACCTTGCCATGTGGGAGAAAAAAAGTGGATTGAAAATTGGTTTTTGTTATTAAGTATAACTCAGATGAGAGTATTCAGATGTATAAAGCCAGGCTAGTCGCCAAAGAGTATTCTCATACTTATGGCCTAGACTATTTTGAGACATTTTCTCATGTGGCAAAGTTCAATATTATCAGAGTGTTGGTATTTGTGGATGAGAACTTAAATTGTCCTCTTAGCCATTTGGATGTAAAAAATGATTTTCTTCATGGGGAAATAAGGGAATAGATCTATATGGATCCCTACCTGGTTCATTGGCCAGTTTGGATATAAGGTTTGCAAACTGAGAACGTCCTTGTATGTCCTAAAACAGAGTCCAAGGGCCTGGTTTGATAGGTTCATGAAGTTTGTGGATGGTTTAGGGTTTGTTTAAGGGAGATCAGATCACACACTGTCCATAAAAAGAGCAAGTGGATGAAGGCTGACTGTGCTCATTGTGTATGTCGATGACATCATTCTCACATGGAATGATGATAAAGAAGAAGTATGGGTGAATAAACAGTTAGCATCAAAATTTGAGATCAAAGATCTAGGCCCCTTCAGGCGCTTTTTGGAATGGATGTGGCCAGGTCTACCAAGAGTAAGTATACACTAAACCTACTTAAAAAAGCTAGCCTAAAAGGGTGCAGACCAGCTGGGACTCCAATGGAGAGTAATTTGAATTTGGGGAGTGCGAAAGGAGAACCAGTGAATATTGAAGGGCATCAAAAGTTGGTAGGGGAAGCTGATCTACCTAGCTCACACATTGCCAGAAGTGTCCTATGTTGTGAGCACTGTAAGTCAGTTTATGCATTCACCAATGAGGTTCACCTTGAGGCAGTAAGAAGACTGTTAAGATATCTGTAGACCACACTAGGTAAAGGGTTACACTTCAAGAAATCTGACAGAAGAGATGTATCCATATTTACAGATGAAGACTGGAGGCCTGTACTAAAGACAGAAGTTCTATGTCTGGGTATTGTGTATATGTCTGGGTTAATTTAGTCACCTGGAGGAGCAAAAAAGGATGTGGTGGCTAGGATCAGAGTTAAGACTGAATTTAGAGCTTTGGCATTAGGAACTTGTGAAGGTTTATGGATAAAACAGGTCATGGAAGATATTGGAGCAAGTTTTCTCACATCCTATCAAGCTATATTTTGACAACAAGTCTGCTATCAACATTGAAAATGAACCAGTGCAACATGATAAGACCAAGCATATGGATATTGATATGCATTTCATTAAGAAGAAACTAGAAAGAGGACAATTTTGCATTCCTTTCTACCTGCAAAAGCAATTTGGCGATGGATTGACTAAGGCCTTTGAAGGCGGACTTTGATGAGTTTGTTGGCAAGTTGGGCATGATCAACATCTTCACTCCAACTTGAAGGGCAATGTTGAAAGAATTATTATTATTATTATTATTATTATTATTATTATTATTATTATTATTATTATTATTATGTAGCCGGATTATAAGGCAGTTGTGTTTGTCATTTTAAATAAGTAGGGTTTACACGCATTGTGGTTGGAAAAGGAGGTTGTAGACTCTTTAGTAAGTAAAATTCCTAAATTGTAAGAGAATTAGGGTTTTGGTGATTATATAAATAAGAGAATGATGTGACAGTAATAAACAAGAAGCCTAATTGAAAAGGGTTTTTTGTTCTTTCTTTTTCAACATGGTCCAATCAACGATGATGTCTTGAGTAAGGAGTTTATCCAGGTTGAAGTAGTGGGCGGAGGTCCAATTACTGTAATGCAAATGTTGGCATGCGATAGAGGACAGTGTGCACCATATCGGCTATAAAGGATGGTGGACGACCGATGAGAGTCGACCTTTCTATCATTTCATATATGATTGTACCTTTGTTTATGACTTATTTGACGTATCTTTGGGGTAGTTTAGTCGATTTATAATGCATTTTCACCATTATACTAACTACGATTCACTACGAGGTCAAGAGCAATTAGTCTAGAAATCTCGTCGTTTTAGGTAAATTATTGCATATTTCATGGCATATTTTATTTTGCAGGAGTTATGTGTGGTATTTATTTCATGTCTAGCATGTTTTATGTGATTTGGAATGCAGTGATGGAAGAGTCAGTGAGAATACAAGACAAATGCAAGGTTGGAATCTGAAGAAATGAAGAAAATATGAGATTTTGGAGAAACTGCTTCATAGTTGCAACTTCAGAGCCCAAAGCCCTAACTTCAAAAGCATGCAATTTTTGGAAGTATTATGTCCCAGAAGCGGCAACTTTCATTTTCAAAGCTGCAGCTTCTGGGCCGAAAATTAAACATTTTCATTTCTGACTAAAACAATCGACATTCATCGGGACAAACTTTTTCACTCTTTTTTCGACTCTTAGACCTTAGAAGAGACTATTTTAGCTCTCCAAACCCTAGTTCTTCATAATTTGATGAAATTATTCGAGAGATATTAAGATTATGTAATTAGAATTCGGTTGGATTCTTTTCTCGACGCATTTTCATTGATTATGCGGTCCGGGTTGCTTAAGATTGGATTTTTCCTACACTTTTCATTACAATTGGTAAATTTCTTTCTTTGCTTTGATTTTATGCATTCCAATATGATTATTTCTTGTATTCTTGACACAATAATGAGTAGCTAAATTTTTTATACCCAAATTATATGACGATTCACGAAATTGATGTCTTGATTGATGACCTGGGAATAAGTTGTGCATAAAGTTTACCTTATTGAATTGTTTGTGTCCCAAAACTTATGTCTAATGATTGAATTAAATTGATCCTTGATTCATGAATTTTCACACAATATTTACATATGTATGTGTGATAAAAAGGGTTTTGGGATCGCCATACACGAACTAGTCAAGTTATTCGAGCATGTTCCTTGAGTGAGCTTTTCCTTGTTAATCCGTGAATTCGGTGGACACAAAGCATCTTTAGTTATTAATCATGTTAGGTCATTTAAATCCCGATGAAGGGGATGCTTAACCGAGCATAATTAAGGTAATTAGGTTGCAGTATCAGTGCCTAGTAACCATCTTAGGAGATTGCTCACACAAACACATTCATTAGCATAAATGCTTGGTTGGGCGGGAAAGGCATGTTCCTAGTGATTCGGTAGAGGTATCGAGAGTAGTTTGCCTGATCATAGTTTGGCTATTTCTTTATTATTATTGTAAAAATCATTTCATTATTAGTTTTTAGCATATTCCACGATATTGTTTACCATAACTAATTACGAAAGTGACTGTGATACTTGATCGATTCCTCGTGGCATACGAACTTGTTCGCCATTGTAGTACAACTGACCCAATACCCTGTAGGTGATGGTTGGTTCACTATAATTTGGCCATCAACGACTGCGCTACGTCGGATTTTTGAGACCGTCAGTTTCGTGGACCCCGTCGGCCACTAGTATGTGAACGAAATATGTTGTTGATGAAGATAATCTCTTTATGGAAGTAGAGACCGCGTCTTCTGTTGAAAGTATAGCCAACATACGGCTTCTCGCAAAGTCAATTCATAATCGACACCGGAAAGCTTGCATGTTGGCTATACATTCGACTTTCACAGAGTCGATTCTACTGTGGTGCAAATGTAGTATAGTAAAATAGTAAAGTTGGAGAGGTGCAAATAAATATTACTTTTTTTGTTCGGGTAAAAAAATGACACACACTGACGATGACAAATTATGTCACCTAATTAATCCGGGCTCCTATAGATCTAGTGTTGAATATCCAAAACCCTAATGCCTTATGAACGTGATGGTGATTGGTGTTATTTGCGTCTGAGTCTAAAAACCTGTCTTAGATTGCCTACGTATCCTGTAGTTGTCTAGGAATCAAGCCTTACATAGTTCCTGGAACGTTGTATTTATAGTGACAATGCATGCCCTAACCCTAATATTAGGTCGGTCTTAGCTATTGTCACATTTACCCTTAACGGGCCTTGCCCCTCGCCCAAGTTATCCTGCTGATAATAGGCCTTCATAGCTGGTGCGGACTCTGTCCTCGAGGTCGATCTAATCGATTCACGCTAGACCGACTCTGGACCACTGACCTACACTGCTCGAATGTCGATTGTCGTAGACTATTTCACGTCCTGAGATGCGAACCTTGGCACTATACCCAACGTGAGGACCAACCGATAAACGACACGCGGAGGGGTAATATCCCGTATCGTCATAAGCCCCCCAGACTTGAGAGAGGCGACTCCCGTTGTCCAAGGTCAAATCTGCCATCTATAAATCGTCTTCGAGTTGAATCATCGTTTGGGCGGGAAAAAGCACTAACGCTTCGCCTGCCACCTGTAACCCTAGCCAATCGTGGCACTTCATTGTGACGTCATGGAGCACTAATGCCTCGTCTTCCGCCAACTGTAATGTCATGCCTTGATTTTCACGATTTGTAAGGGGTTATAACTCCTTATAACTCCCCCAATCACGTCTTTTCACATCAATTTAAGATTTTGGCAAGCATAAAATGGAGAGGAAAGAACCAGGGCAAAGGCATTTCATCCTTTCCGGTGCATACTCTTCAAATACCAAAGTAAACATCTTTCTTATTCTTACCTCTTCTTATTCTTTCCCCTGTATTTATTCATGTCTAGCAGTGCTACTGAGTCTGATAGGGATAGTGAATCACCTTCTCCTACCCCAACCTCGTTGCCCTCAGCTCCTGATCATCCTTCCCAACCAATTTCAGAAGACTCCGTAGGTGTTCTTAGGGAACCCAAGAAATTAGTGACTAGGATGGAGGGGAAAGGCCCTAAAGGTTGTATCTCTACCATTTCCTCCGACGATATTGCTAGAATCCGGCAGAAGATTGGCCTTTCCAGCCCCCAATTTGAAATCCGACTACCTTCCGGCCAACACCAATACGCTGATGAGCCGCCGAAGGGATTTTGCTCGGTCTACGAGGCTCAGCTTTCTAGTGGATTGAGATTTCCACTAAGTCCGGCATCCTACATCATTACGAGATAAGCGTATCTCAATTAAGCTCCAATGCAATTAGGATTCTGATGGGGTTTTTGATAGCATGTCGAGTGGCCTGGGACAGATTCTCGATTCCCCTCTTTTGGTATTACTACAAGATGGCGAGCATGCTAGACAAGATGTGGTACACCTTCCAGTGAAGGACAAATCGACACGAGTTTGTGTCCAAAGGACCTTCATCACACGGGGACTGAAAGCCTCGATTTTTCTTTCTCCGACATGGCCTGGACAACCCTTACATCGGACAGTGGAGGTCGATGGGGTAAAGAGACGATAAATTGGGTAGGGATCCTGCCCCTCATGAGGCCCGTACGATGGACAGCTTTGGCTTCGAAGTGGCCACCCGAGACCTGAGTGTTCTCTATGGTTTGGCACATCTAGAAGAGGCAGGGCCGATACCCTACGGGAACCTTCATGCCCTCGACCAGGAGAAATGTGAGATATTTCTCTGTCTGTTGTATATGTTTCTCTTTTTCGAAGACTGTAACTTGATATTTTTGTTTATACTAACTTTGTCCTCTCCTTTCGCAGTGGGGAAATTCTCTCTTGTTGCCGACCCAACACACATTCCCCCACCTAAGGGCAGGGGCGCTCCACCTCTCGGAGCCCAGGCAAACCCTACCGCGTAAGTTGCCGAGGCCAGGGCACCTCCCCCGCCAAAGAAAGGAGTTCTGCTATGCCCGAGATTACCACTGGGGGTGTCGAATCGACGGTTCCTGCTCGCTCACCCACTCGACCCCCAACCACCAGCGGCTTACGAGTTCGCTATGGTTCGTTGTGGGATGAGGATGAGGAGGATCTGGTCGACCTGACTCCACATGTCGGTGGGAGCGTCGAGGAAACGACGACGCATCCTAAGAAAAGTCCGATCCTTCCTGAATTAGTGAAGGATCAACAGAGAAAGGCCAAGGTTGGTGAGGCCTCTACCGAGGCCAAAATCAACATGAACCTGGTCGCTGATGATTGCGCGGCCATGGAGGACAAAGCTCTATCTTCGGTGCTTCGGAAGTCGAGCCGTATTGTAAGTCACTTGTCTTTCTTTTTCTTTTTTGATGATTTATCTCTAGGCATGTACCTTGTCTTTATTATTACATGCATTTCTTTTCTTTCGACAGAATAACCTCTTTGACCGAGAGGCTGCCAGACGATTAGCTAAGCCAGTCGAATCAGAAGAGGATCTGAGGAGGCAGATCCGCAAGCTGATTGAAGATAACGTCAAGAAGAGCGCTGCCATAGCCGGTCTGGAATCTTAATATGAGACTCTTACACGCGAGGCGAATGTCGAGTCAGAAAGGCTGACGCCAGCCTTAACGCAGCTCTGCCGACGACTTGACCCGAGCACAAAACGAGCGGCAGGATCAGGGTAAGAGGTTAGCCGATCTGGCTGTGGACTTTGAGAAGGTGCAGCAGGCGCACAAGGCTTCTCTGGCTGACGTGGCACTGGCCCGACAGGAGAGGGATACCCTGAGGGTCAATCTGGAGAAAGAGAGAGATGCCTTGAGGGCCGAGCTAGACCAGGTTCGAGCGCAGATCGAGACGGCCAAGACAATTGCGGTCCTAGAGTACCGGAAGTCGAAGGATTTCGATGCAGATTTGATCGTGCTAATGTGCGCGGCTATGATGGGCGGCTTTACTCTGGCTGTGGATCAGGCCTCGGTAGCTTATCCAGGATTCAACATATCGACTCTCACAACACCACAGTTCTATAACTCCGAGTCAGAGGCATTGTATGACTAGTACAATGAGGAGTTCCAACAAGGGGAATCTATGGCCCAAAAGTATGGTCGTCCGACTTCCGCTGCTACTTTCGAGTCGACCCCAGCTGATGTCGTGCCAACTCCTGATGCTTCTTCTTGATTGTTATAATAATTTTTGTGGGACATGGAATTTGTATGATTTAATTTTTCATGTATAATTTGCTTAATCATACTTTGACTTACTTTGGCTGGTCTAGTCGACCTGACCTTACTTTTCGTTGATTTTGCTTCGATTTTGCAGTATTTTATTTCCTTTTCTTTGTTGTTGTCTATCTTTCACGTCTCGATGTCTTCTAGCTTTCGCTTGTCGAGCCTTTGGCTCTGTTTTCCCTTTGCTTATCGATGTCGTGTTGCCCCCCAAGTGTATTATGAACCTTAGGTTCTTATTGCACTTGTGAGTCTAGTTTGTTTGAGATCGACTTGATCACCTTAGCATTTTTTTGTCACACGGACTCGTTCTGCCATAGATGTATCGTTCTCTGGGCGTGTGGTCCGACTTTGCGAACCGTCCCTCTGCCTTATCATTTTTTGCCCATTAGGCTCATTCTGCTTTTCGGCTGGTCGAATTTTTTGCCTTAGCATTTTTTGCCTTGTAGGCTCGTTTTGCTTTTGGCTATATCGAGGGATCCGACTTGCGGACTTTCCTTTCTCGTTGTCGACTATGTTGCCTTTGACATTTTGTATCGCGTTAGACTTGTAATGTTAAGGCTGTAGATCCTAACAAGCACAAAATCATCTCGAGGAAAGACATGTTTATTAGAATATTCATGAAATTGTCACATGGACTTATTACAAGGCATAAGAATGTAAAAACAAAAATTAATCGAGATAAAGCTTAGCTTAAACATAATACTTCCTCAAGTTATTAGCGTGCCACTGTCGAGGAACCGTAGTTCCATCAGCTTGTCCGAGTTGATATGACCCTTTGGGGTGAACCTTCAGAATCTGTTACGGGCCTTCCCAATTCGGTTCTAGTTTTCCGGTTGGTTCTTGTCAACTCGCTTCATTCTTTCTCACGACTAAGTCCCCGACTTTGAAATACTTGTACTTGACCCTTGAGTTATAGTATTGCGAAATCTTTTGCTTGTATCTAGCCATCCGAGCTGAGGAAATCTCTCTTCACTCCTCGATGCTATCTTTTCATGTCGTAGATCGGGATCATTGGTTTCAATGTTGTACGCTAGAACTCGAGGAAAGGGAAGGCCGATCTCGGCAGGAATTACCGCCTCGCATCCGTAAACCAGAGAGAAGGGTGTTTCCTCTGTCGATGAATTTGGAGCTGTCCTATACGATCATAGGATGCTCGGGAGTTGTGCTGCCCAATCTCTCCCTTCGGCTTCTAATCTCTTTTTTAATCCGAGCTTGATCTGTCGATTAGTCTGCTTGACTTGACCGTTTGCTTGTGGGTGAGCGAAAGAGGTGAAGTGCTGACTGATGTGATACTCATTACACCATTCCCTAACTCTTGATCTTGAACCGAGTACCATTGTCTAAGATCAAAGCCCTAGGAATTCCGTACCTGCATAAAATATCGATCCACAAGAATTTATTGATGGTCGCTGCTCTGATGTCGGTCAAATCCTTGGCCTCGACCCACTTCGTGAAGTAGTCCACTGCGACGACCATGTATCTGTTGTTGCCCGGAGCTCGGGGTAGGGGCCCAACTATGTCGACACCTTTTTGATCAAAAGGCCAGGCTGACGAGTTGGCGTTCATTTCTTGGGCCTGCTGGTGGGTGATATTATCATGAATCTGACAAGTCCTACACCTCTAAACTAGGCGATTCGCATCTCGTTGCATCGACGGCCAAAAGTATCCCGCTAGCTTGCATTTTCGGGGAAGTATCCTTGCCCCGCAATGGTTTCCACAAGCTCCTTTATGGATTTCTTCAAAAAGGTATTCCCCTTCTTCTTCTGACACACATCTCAACCACGGCGCTACAAAGGACTTTCGGTAAAGGATAGAGTCAAAGAAAGCAAACCATGCTGACCGAAGTCGAATTTTGCATGCTTGTACCTTGTCGGATGGTAGAATTCCGTCCTTAAGGTAAATGGCTATTGGATCCATCCAAGTCGCCTATTGAATAATCGGCTGCACCTCAGGTTCCTTGTAGCTTTTGTCCGTCAGTAACTCGACTAAGACTTTCTTGCTCGAGACAAAGTTCGAAGCTAGCTTAGATAACGCATCAGCTCTTTTGTTTTGACTTCGGGGGACTTGCTTGATCTGAACCGATTTCAACTTGGGTCTGAGGCTTTGTACCACTGTTAAATAATTCTTCATGGTTTCTTCTTTGGCTTCATATTCCCTCCTGATGTGATTGAACACCAGCTGCGAGTCGTTGTATACCAACAAATTATCGACTCCTAATTTTAAAGCAAGTTTCAAACCTGTGATCATCGCTTCATATTCAGCCTCATTGTTCGTTGCTTTGAAGTCGAACTGAAGGGCGTACGGGAATTCTTCACCTTTTGGGCTGATTAGCAGGAGTCCGGCTCCTGCCCCCTCTTTGCTTGACGCCCCATCGACTTGAAGAGTCCACTGTTCTTCTGTGCTTTGCCTTTCTTGCTCGAGTTGGATGGAAATCCCTTCGTCCAAGAAATCTTCCAGGTCCTGGGCCTTAACCGCAGTTCGAGGGACGAATTTGATATCATACTAAGCCATTTCCACGACCTATTTTGCCAACCGACCCGAGGTGTCGGGCTTGGCCAAGATCTGCTTCAGTGATTGGTCAGTAACCACCGTGATGGGATGGGCTTGGAAATACGGCCTCAGTTTTCTCACGGCGTGTACCAGACATAACGCCAACTTCTCGGCTGGTGAGTATCGGATCTCGAGGCCCGTGCAAAGCTTTACAAACAAAATGGATTGGCACTTGGCTGTGGACCCCTTCCCGAATTAGATCCGCACTCACTACTTCTTCACATACTGCCAAGTAAACCAACAATTTCTCTCTTTCTCGAGGCGAAGTAAGAGTGGGTAATTCAGATAGATAGGCTTTCAAATCCTCGAAGGTTGTCTGACATTCTTCATCCCAGTGAAAAGGACTGGCCTTGCGGAGGATCTTAAAAAATGGTAGTGCGCGCTGCGCAGATCTCGATAGGAACCTATTGAGGGCTGCCATTCGACCGGTAAGTCTCTGTACCTCTTTTATGTTTCGAGGTGCGGGCATGTTCTTTAACGTGTAGATCTTGTCCGGGTTCGTTCGAATCATGTCCTTCGAGATCATGTATCCCAAAAATTTCCCGGACCTGACACCGAAGGTAAATTTCTTTGGATTTAACCTGATCTTCGTGTCCCTCAACACTTCAAATACTTCTCGAGCATCTACTAAGTATTGCTTCATCGATCGACTCTTGATGAGCAAGTCATCTACGTACACTTCCATACATCTACCAATCTGCTTGGCAAAAATTTTGTTGACTGTTCTCTGATATGTAGCCTCGGCGTTTTTCAACCCGAACGGCATGGTTACATAGAAGAAAGTGACGAATTCCGTGATAAAGGCTGTCTTTTCAGCATCTCGAGGATCCATTAAGATTTGATGGTATCCCTTATATGCATCCAGAAAACCAAATACTTCAAAGTCGATGGTAGAGTCTACCAGCCTGTCGATGGTGGAGTCTACCAGCCTGTCGATCTTTGGCAATGGATATGATTCCTTTGGACATGCTTTATTTAGGTCGGTGAAGTCCACACACATACGCCAGCTGCTGTCGGGCTTCTTGACTAGCACTGGGTTGGCCAGCCACTCTGGATAGAACACTTCTCTTACTATCTTGGCTATTAATAACTTCCCGACTTCCTTCTTAATGGCTTCGGCCAGATCATGGGCAAAACTCCTCTTTTTCTGTCTAACTGGCTTCTTGGCTTGGTCTATCTCGAGTTTATGGACCGCTATATCCGTAGACAACCCCGGCATGTCATCGACCCTCGCAAAAACATCTACGAACTCGATTAACTTTCGACCGGTGATTGTTTTTCTTTGGCGAGATCAAACCCGACTTATGCATACGATCGTCTTCGTCTTCCCATAGAGCGAACATTTTCAATCTGGATCAACCGAGATCCAGCTCTTCTCCTCTGCTTCTTCCGGGATCAGCTCCTCGACCAGGACTTGTTGTACTGCCATTTTCCCGTTCATGACAATAGAGTTACAGCTTTGCGCAGCATCAATGTCTCCCCTTACTTCATGGGAGCCGAACCTGGTAGGGAACTTCATGCTATTGTGGAAGGTGGAGATGATAGCACGCAGGTCGAAGAGAGCGGCTCGTCCCAAGATAACATTGTATGCCGAGGGAGCCTTGACTACCACATAGTTTAACTCGAGGGTCCTTCCTTTCTCGCCATCTCTGACCGTCGTTAGCAGCTTTACCGATCCCACTAGGTGAACTGCTTGTCCTGTAAACCCAAACAAAGGAGACGCTAGAGGAGCTATATCCTTCTCATTCAGTTTCATCGCCTAAAAAGCCGAGTAATACAAGATGTTTACCGTGCTACCGTTATCGACGCAGACTCTCGATACCCGGGCTCGGCTAATTACCGCTTCAATTACCAACCCCTCACTATGACTTCAAGACTGGGGAACGTCATCTTTGGGTCCATACCCGACTTCGTGGTAAATCTCAGTTTCTTATTTTCCCTCGAGCTATCAGTTGGCTCTCGACTGGCTTGGTCTTTGTCGTTCTCAGCTGGCCCAAAGATCGTATTGACGTAATTATTGGGTCGATTATCGTCATACCTGTCTCGATCGTGGTCGCCCCTGTTGTCTCTTTCTCGACCTGGAGATCGATCCCGACATGGTGATCAATCTCTACGCCTTTGATTGCCGCGGCCTCGGTCTCGACCTTGGTAAGAATTCTTCCTCTTGTATTCTCTGCGCCCCTTGGGCTCGCTACACTGGGATCTGTCAACCACCTCATCTAGCTTGCCTTCTTGAATACAAGCGTCGATGTCTCTCTTCAGGTCAGAGCATTCCTCCTTTTCGTGACCTATATCCTCATGAAAATCACAGTATTTTCTAGGATTTCTCTTTTCTCGAGGTTTCTTTAGTGGACTCGGTTTCTTTGCTATACCCTTCGAGATCATAATGGCTAAAACTTCTCCGCGTGATCGATTGAGTGGGATGAGATCTTTATCACACAGAGCTCCTTTCTTTCCCAGGCCCGTGCAGGGCAGTATTTATGTCTGATCCCAGGTCGTCGACTTACTCTCGGTGTTACATCGCTTTGTATTGATTCTTGCTCGGACCTCGAGTGTCCTTTTTCGAATCCATCCAGTAGGATTGGGTGTGTCTATGCACTGCCTCTTCCCCTTGACAGAAACTGTGCACCACATTAACACACTCGTCCATGGTATGAGGGACATCCCTACTTAACTTCATATACAACTTTGTATTACGTAGGCCCCCTACAAACGACGTGATCAGAAGTCGGTCATCTGCGTCCTTCACTTGCATAGCCTCGAGATTGAACCTCTTCAGATACTCTAGCACTGTTTCATCCTTTTGTTGCTCATATTCATGAGGTGTGTAGCGCTTAAGTGAAATTTCTTGTTTACAATAAACGCATCTCGAAACTTGTGAGCTAACATAGTAAAACTAGAGATTGACCCGGGTCGTAGCTTGTTGAACCATTCTCTGGCTTGACCAACGATCAGCGTCTCAAAAGCCCGACATCTCATCACATCGGGTGCGCCGTCCAGCCTCATCTGAGATAGATACCTATGTAGATGATCCTCAGGGTCAGTGGTACCATCATAGGGTTCTATCTTGGGTATTTTGAACCCTTTGGGTTTTGGGAACTCTTCAATCTCCTTAGTGAAGGGCGATTGCAACCACAGCGAGACCTGACATTTCCCTAGAATAAAATCCAGCTCTTGTCTGACGCTGTCCTCATCCATCCTTTGATGTTTCTGTTGGATCTCGCGTCTTTTTCTCTCTACGGAGCTAGAAGACGCGTTGACTTCATCCCCAGGAGCTCGTTTGGGCTTTTCCACAGCATCTTTCTTACCGCCATCTGCTTGCTGTTGTGCCATGAATGCCTCGGCTATAATCCTGGACATTAATTCGCGATCAGCCTCTGCTAGTTGATCCACAATGACTTTGTGTTCTGGAGCGAGACCTTGCGTCTTCTTTCGGGGATCCTCATGGATAGGATCCATGGCCGGATCCTTTGTCCTTTGTGGATCCAGATCCACCTGTTCAAGGAGTTGTGAACCTTGTTGATCTGTCGCCTTGGAGTTAGCTTTCCTGGCAGTTTTATCCTTGGAAGGCATCGTGATCTTGATGTTTTCAACAGTAGAAGGCCCTCATTATAGCGCCAATGACGATGACAAATTATGTCACCTAATTAATCCGGGCTCCTACAGATCTAGTGTTGAATATCCAAAACCCTAATGCCCTATGAACGTGATGGTGATTGGTGTTATTTGCGGCTGAGTCTAAGAACCTGTCTGGCTGTCTTAGATTGCCTACGTATCCTGTAATTGTCCAGGAATCAAGTCTTACGTAGTTCCTGGAACGTTTTATTTATAGTGATAATGCATGCCCTAACCCTAATATTAGGTCGGTCTTAGCTATTGTCACATTTACCCTTAACGGGCCTTGCCCCTCGCCCAAGTTATCCTGCTGATAATGGGCCTTCGTAGCTGGTGCGGACTCTGTCCTCGAGGTAGACCTAATCGATTCGCGCTCTATGTCAACTTTATATACTTCTGATTTTACCTTTACTTCACCTTTGGATTTAATCTATTCGGATGTTTGGGGACCCACTGAGTCCTCCATTTATGGCAATTATTATTATGTGAGTTTTCTTGATGACTTTACCAAATACATATGGTTTTACCCTTTAAAACGCAAATTTGACGTCGAAATAACTTTTCCCAACTTTCTAGCGCTTGTAGAACGTCAATTTAATTCCAAACTCAAAGCCATTCAAACCGATTAGGGCGGCGAATACCGTCACTTTGCTCGTACCTTAACCCACTTGGAAATTCAGCATCGTCGCTCCGCACCTCATACTCACGAACAAGGCGGTGCAATAGAACGTCGGCACCGCCAAATCACTGAAGTTGGTCTCTCCTGTCTCTCCATTGTCACCGCCACCTACATCATAAATCGTCTTCCCTCTCGTGTCCTAAACAACAAGTCCCCGTTTGAGCTTGTCTATCACCGCACACCCGACTACTCCTTTCTTCGTACCTTTGGCTGTGCCTGCTGGCCCTACCTTCGACCCTACAATCGCCACAAAACCGAATTCCACTCCAAAACGTGTATCTTCCTTGGCTATAGTCCTTCCCATCATGGCTATAAATGCCTTGATCTCTCCACCGGTCGCGTCTATATCGCTCGCCATGTTGTTTTTGATGAGAAGGTCTTTCCCTACACCCCCACCGTCCCTACCCCACCACCTATTACCCCTAATGTTCCCCTTCCGTGTTACCTACCATCCCACCCTACGGTCCCCCGCACCCTCAAAACCCCCTCCGCACCTCCACCAGCCGAAAGCCCAAACCCTCCACCCCTCCCACCGCTCGTACCCTCACTCGAACCCAATCCCTCTTCACCTGAACCCGTGAGTCCTGCCCAACCCACGCCTCCTCCACCACCCCCTCCTCATCCTATGACCACTCGTACCCGCACCAACACACTTAAACCCAAACACCACCAGGACTTTATCCGTTACCCGTTGCCCAAAGCTCTCATTACCATTGCTTCCTCCTCCGAGCCCACATCCTATACCGAAGCCGTCAAACATAAGGTATGGCGTGATGCTATGCAAGACGAAATTAATGCTTTACTTCGTACTAACACGTGGGAGCTTGTGCCCTATCGCACGGATATGAATGTGGTTGGGAATAAATGGGTCTTTCGCACCAAACTTCATGCCGATGGTCACATTGAGCGTCATAAAGCTCATCTCGTTGCTAAAGGATTTCATCAGTCGAAAGGTATAGACTACACTGATACCTTCAGTCCGGTTGTTAACCCCGTTACTATTCGCATTCTGTTGTCCCTTGCTATCTCACAAGGGTGGTCTCTCCGCCAAGTCGACATCCAAAATGCGTTTCTTCATGGCCATCTTACTGAGACTGTCTACATGGCCCAACCTCCTGGTTTTGCCCATCCGGATCACCCTGACTATGTTTGTCGGCTGAAACGAAGTTTATATGGTTTAAAACAGGCTCCTCGGGCATGGTTTTCTCGGTTTACTGATGTACTCACCCAGTTCGGTTTTCAAGGCTCTAAAGCTGATACGTCTCTGTATGTCTACTCTCGTGGCACTATTCGGCTCTACATTCTCATCTACGTGGATGACGTTATTCTCATTGGCAATAGCCCTGCTCACATTGAAGAGGTTATTAAGTTTCTTGGCACTCATTTCCCGGTTAAAGATCTTGGCCGACTATCCTACTTTCTTGGTCTTGAGGCACTTCACACATCAGATGGTTTATTCCTCACGCAGCGCAAGTACATCTTCCAATTACTGCAAAAGGCCAATATGGATAAATCCAAACCGTGCTCAACCCCATGGCTGCCTCCACCCGCCATCATGATCCGGGTCCATATTCTCGGACCCGGCCTTGTATCGCACTGTCGTTGGGGGTCTTCAATATTTAAGCTTTACTCGTCCGGATATTGCATTTGCGGTTCACATGGCTAGCAAGTTTATGCATGCACCCACCGAGGCACATTGGCTAGCGGTTAAGCGTCTCCTTCGTTACCTCAAGGCAACAATTTCTGAGGGCTTATTTTTCTCGCGTCGTTCCACTCTTCACCTGCGTGCCTACTCCGACTCTGATTGGGATGCTGACCCGGATAATCGTCGATCTGTTGGTGTCTACTGCATCTTTTTCGGTGATCACCTTATTAGCTGGCGTTCCAAACAGCATCTCACTGTTTCTAAGAGTAGCACCGAAGCCGAATACAAGACCCTTTCCAACACTGCGGCTGAATTGCAATGGATTTGAAGTCTTCTCACTGACATGCTTATTGTTACTCCTACTCCGACGTTATGGTGTGACAATATTGGGGCCACGTATCTTGCCCACAACCCGGTTTTCCATGCTCGAACCAAGCACATTGAGATAGACTTCCACCATGTTCGCGAATTGATCGCCGCCAAGCAGCTCACGGTTGCCTTTCTCACCTCTAAAGATCAACTTGCGGACTTACTCACCAAACCATTGGGGAATCCGCGCTTTGCTACCTTGAAGTTCAATCTCCGTGTCTACTCTCTACCCACGGGATTACGGGGGCGTGTTGAAGATATTTTAGATAACTCTATTAGCTAACGTGTTCTTACTATTTTACCCTTTGTATTCTAGTATATATATACTGTACCTTGTAAACACTTTTCAATACATTAATACAAAATACCAATTAACACAAAGAGAAAATACAAAAAAGATATTTCAAAAATAAATATGAAATTCCGTCCAAATATAAAATAAAATAAATAAATAAATATGAAATTTAAATTTTGTAAATACTAGCCTTCAGGAAAGTATTCAAAAGGGGATCAAAGGCATATCTTGGGACAAGTCAGTGCTGGAAAGTTCACAAAAATAGACTCACGTGTGAACAAGGTGGTGGTACGTCAGCAAGCTCCGATGACTCTCTAGTCAAACATAGACCAATTCTTAAGTCCACCGTAGCTAATTGCCAAACAGTGGGGACTTAAAACATTATTTTATTCAGTTAAGGACTTAAATTATTGTTAATTAGGAGGATCTGGCATTCTGATCTCAGAATATTGCATTAATTTCGAGGAAAGGGCAATTCCAGTTGTGCTTGGACGGGTTAGATTCTCTTGTAGGAATTTCTACAGTAAAGTGAATCGCCACGCAGATCTCTGATCTGGGCCAGCGATTTCTTGAGGTGGAATCTGCGATCTGTGTGTGTGAAAATTGTATGGTCAGGATCTTTGCTTAGTATGAGCGATTCTACAATAAAGTCGCAGAATAAAATTTTAAAGTGCCAGACACCATTTTATTTAACTCGGGAATTTCATCTTATCGTGCACGCGTGCTGTACCTTGATTCGGAAGCTTTGGTGATAGAATTTCATTGCAACTTGCATTTTCTTTTTTCCAGGCATTTCTAATACCTAATTTATTGGCTTAACGTGTTATAAAAATAATAAAATTATGTCTTTATATTATTTAAATTGATTGATTTAGTGTCTTTCTATTATTTAAATTGATTTCCGAACACCAAGTCATTATTCGAAAACTAACGCCCGTCACATATCAAATTATACGTAAACCTCAAAAGCACGCCATCAAAGTATATAATATGAAAAATTAAAACGACTCGGGAAAACATATACAGCTGGGGGTATAATAGGAAAAAATCAAATATCGAGTCCATTAAAACATTTAAGGTCCGAGAGTTTAGCGATACTCCACACGTCCAAAACTATATAAGATACAAAAGCTAACCAAAACAAGGTAACTTAAACTACTATATGATTGAAAAGAAACATCGTCAACAACACTTTCGAAGCATCCCAAGGTCTCTCCTCGAAGTACTCGTAATCAACCACAAAACCCGCATCACCTTCTCAGGGTGATAACAATATAATGAGGGAGTAAATACATACGTACTTAGTAGAGAGTAGAAGCATCGAATATGTACAAACAACAATATTCATATAGCACTGAAAGTCTACACACACTACCAAGTATGTTATAAAAGTACACTCCTCTCCAACTATCCCCGCTGGCAAAGTCACGAAACAAGTGGATGAGTTGCATAGAATTCCAAGGACACTTTGCATGGTGTAAGTGCACTACAACACCTTCAACCCCTAAAAAGGAATGAGCCCGGCTCAAGTGGAGTCCAACTCCCGGTTGAGATATAAGAACCTGCCTCACCGAAGACTAGTATGATTTATCTCTTAGACTCTCAAGTACGTATTTAAGCGTTTAAACTAACCACCTAAGTTCATTGCAAATAGAAGGCTTCTCAGGACTACTAGACACTCAGACATTTTAAGATACACTACTTAGCACATAACACAAAAATACCGGATTCTAATTCAATACCCACGAGGGTAAGGTATAAGGTTTCCAATGATCTCAAATTTCTCCCCGTAGAGGGTCTCGACAAGCCAAATCCACTAGAAACCAAGCCCTAAACTTCGTCACATAACAAGTACGATGTTGACATCCCAGAAATAACACCTCGTAAGGCCAAATGAATCATGTTCCAATACTCCCGTGAGTCACGGTGTGGAGCCAAAGCCACAAGAACACTCACATTTAACTTTACAACAACCCACAAAAGGTTTCTACAGTAGTACATGCTCAAAAAGGGTAATAAATAAAAAAACACAATTCTGCACATTCTAGACCATAGGCCCGCGCCTAGAAAACCTTGGACGTGCGCCGAGGGATGCTGGAAACTTCCTGAACTCTCTGCATCGATAGGCATGTGCCCACCAAACTATAGGCGCACGCCTATCAGTGTTGCAGCCCATAAAATCTGTAGACTTTCTATGGTCATTGCTAAGGCAAACCTCACACATTCATCACTTAAAACTCATCCAAAACAGCCTAAAAGCATGCCAAAACATAATATACAAGTACTACAACACGAAACAAATATCTACACAAGATTTAAGGCTAAAAAACATGGTAGAAAGTCCTAAACACGTAAAAAGGCTCTAAACATGATACCAAAGTCTAAATTATGAATTAAACACAAAGAGATTCAAATGAACACCTCCATGCCTCAAGCTCTCCAAGCAAAGCTCCAAATCCAAAAGCCAATATTTGAAGAATCATTATTCCTTAAGATCTTCTTCAAATCCTACAACATAAAGGGGGATTTTAAGCTTTAAAAAACTATCTATTCAACTATTTATTCAAGAACACTTAGAAAATCTAAGAATTGAAGAGGGAGTTTTCTTGATTCTAACCCAAAGATGTGATTCTTGAGATAAAATGATGATCTCCTTTTGAAGATCCTCTTGAAAGGATGAATATACAAAACCAAAGAAGGAGATGATGAAACACTTTGATGCAATCTTTCTCTCCCACAAATCTTCACTCAAGATTATACCTTTTTCTTTTACAAGCTTTTACACAAGATCATCCTTCCATTTTTTAGCTTGAAACATGCAAGATGAGAAGAAAAGATGGAGTTAGATGGAAGAGTTTCGGTGTCGGAATGATGGAGTGTTTGTTGAGGCGTTTGATGAAAGATGGTGTGTTGTTGAGATGGTTGGGTGGGTAGAGATTTGGATGGAGGTGGGGATTCATGGATTCCCGACCCACACTCTTTTTGAATCGCCTCATCTTCTCATCTATTAGACTCTGATTCTATGGTGGATGCTCTAATTGACCCATGACGCGCACTTGGGATATAGATCTAGTGGAATCGACTTTCTACTCATATAAGGCGGAGGCAATTTTGAGCATTCCCATCCTGATTGCTGCTCATAACGATGATATACTTTGGCATTATGATCCGAAAGGACTATATTCAATCAAGAGTGGTCATAGGTTGGCGTCAAACCTTTTCCACATGGATTTGGACGTTGCTGGCACCGCATCCTTTTTGGGCCCTGAATTCTCATGGCGTCGGGTTTGGAAGTTACCCGTGTATCCGTGCATCAAGCACTTCATTTGGTGTTGAATGCATGATGTCTTTCGATAAGTTGTTTGGGAATGAGTTCGAGACCCTTTCCCATATGTTATTGCAGTGTGATATCCCGGTTGTGGTGTGGGGACGGCTAGCTAAAGACCTCATTTTTTTTGAATAGCCAAGAAACTTTTGTATATCTGCAAGAAGCTAAAAATAAAGTTACAAGTGGAAACCAAATTAGCGTAAAAAACCAGACACCCGACAAAATTAATCAGCAACATAAGAAATAGACCAAATCAACTAGCAATAGCACAAAAAAACCACACCCAAAATATCATCAACATAGAGTAAAAGAATGATAAAATCATTCTCCATAAATTAGCCGCCGATCTCGCTGCGTTTTTTGCCTTATTTTGCCATTAACATGATCACCATCACTTCTTGATCCATCACCGATAGAAGGCCCTCCTTCTAGCGCCAATGACGATGCTGGATTTTGTCATGTATAATTTCGGGTCAATTTAATCTAGGGACGATCGAATCAAGGATGATTTTGGGGGTGATTTTAGGCGAGCACGAGTCTCTCTCAGGTTGCCTATGTATCCTGTAATTGTCCAGGAATCAAGTTACACGTAGTTCCTGGATGTGTATATTTATAGGGAGTTCATTACCCTAACCCTAAACCATGTTGGTTTGGGTAAAATACAGTATTAGCCCTTTGGGCTTTTACCAGCTTATATGGGCATTACCCACTTATGCAAGTAACCATATGGATAGTAGGCCTGCGTGTTTAGAGTGGACTTTGTCCGCACCCCGAGCTTTCCGACTTGCGGTATCGAGATGGGCCCATCGTCTCGGTTATCGTTTATCATGTCGGTTGTCGATGTCTCAACCCGTAATTCGACCCTTGGGCTATCACTTATTCTTGTTTAGGAGGACCATCTCGTGACACCACGTGGAGGTGCAAGATTCGGTATTGTCAATCCCCTTATTTGTTAATCCTAGAAACTGATCGATCCAGGGAGTTCGTATTGGTTATGAACTAATTGATCAGTAGTGGGTTAATGGTAAATAATGATATAATGTATTGAAGAAGGTTTACGGAAATATTCCCGCTTCGTTACGGATAGTCTATGGAGGGTTAGTCTGTATGTAATGATTATATCAATGGACACTTATCGACTCGACGTTTTGAGAATAAGTTATATATATAATCGATAGATTTCAGTTTCGGTTTTATGGTGGAGTAATTCCGAAATTAATAAGTTGAGTAGGAATATTTTGTTCGATGAATATTTTGTTCGATTTATTGTAGCTACTGGTTATAGGTCAATGGTCCCCGGGCTGGCTCCTAACATGCGAGTGTTTTCTCGTTTTATGTAACCTCGAGAATAAATTAAATTTTTGGTCTATTTAATGAATATGTAAATATTATTTATTTGGTAAATAATATGTAAAATAGAAAAGACATTTTCAATTAAAATTGATAGCAAATGTGGCGCCCCATGTGAGAGAAAATTAGGAAAAGAAATTTTTCTAGATTATGTCACATGTGTAATTAATTAATTATTTATTTGTTAGATAATTAATGGAAAAAATAAGAGATTGGTTTTTTGGGAATTATCTCTTATTTTATGGCAAATATCTTTTTCTTATGGAAATAGGTAATTGTATTGTGAAAATGATAACTCTCTCTTTACTAGTTATTTTCATATATAAAGAGAGTTCCTCCCACCACAATAACACACAATTATTTTTGCGCCACTTACTTGAAAAGAAAAGAAAAATTAGTTTCTTGTTCTAGTCATTAAGAAGAAAGACCTAGGGTTTTTCTTGAACATATTCGAGGAGGTTCTACGGCGAGGATCGACGTCCACCAGTCGTCGCTAGGAGATACAATCCGGAAGACTGCGGCTTCTCCCTCTCTGTCGATTTACTATTCCTCTTCAATTAGGTAAATCTTTAACCTTCTCATAGTTGTATTAATTATTTATGTGGATTATATCGTAGAAAAATCGCATGCGAATTTATTCGTAGCTTCCGCTGTGCAAGATCGAGTGTCTCGATCGGTGATGTGAATCAGATCTGACTATCCAATTATGGATCGGATCCGGATTCGGGTTTCTGTATACCCAGCATACTTGTCGTACACAGCTTGAAACTCGGCGGTATACTGAGTCCTGGCTTGCTGGAGCTCGGCATCACGAGCTCTGAGTTGCTCCTTTAGGGACTTGATTTCTTCGTCTTTTGATTTGGAAGCATCCCTATGCTTCTGGCGGCTTTCCCTTAGCTCGGCCACATTCTTCTTCAAAGCTTCTTTACTTGCCGAAGACTCGGCAAGTCTGTTTAAAAACTCATGCCCGACTTGGGCCCCCCTATAATAACGGCACGTACGTCAGGAGGGAAGCGTAATAGTGCAAAGAGGTATAACTAAACAAAAGAGAAACAACTTACCACCGCAGCCAGGTCTTGATCAGACAACTCAAAAAGGCGTCCCTGGCCCGATGAAGGTCCATCCTCAGTAAGGTCCTCAAGATCACCAATCGGACGAGACTCCAACCTCCTCTTCTTAAATCTGCCCCTTTGTGGGGTAGCAACATTTACAATTTGCTTCTTCCTCAGAAGCCCGACTTCCTCCACTTCTTCATCTCCCTCTTGCGTATCCACGTCCACCTCCATAAGATCAACTCTTTCTCGTATGTGAAGAGTAGAAGACTCAGGTGCATCAGCAGGAAACTCAATGCTTTTGGTCCTCTCGGACCTCTGGTTAGGCTCATTTAAGCCCCCGCTAGGAGCCTCCTCCTCAACCACATCAGCAAGCAACTCAGCGAAGTTCGACACTGCACGCAATAAGATAGAATAGTCAGTGTTTTATGACCAAAAGTAAAAGAAGGAATCAAACACAAAGATCCTACGTCATATTCTTCTTTACTCAGTTCCTTTTAAGGATCGGGGCCAGCAGTTGGCAGTTTGGCATAGTCAATCAACGCAGATGAGTACTTCTTCAGGCCGATATAAATGCCACTCTTCTGCATGTCATCTATCAGTTTCTTATCAACATCTGTGGGTCGGGGATCGCTACCCAGGTCGGCGGTATTCCATTTACCCAGATTAAGCTCCACCTCGGGACAAAGGAAGAAGAACCGGCGCTTCCAGTTTTTGTAGGAGTTCTCTCCTTTCTCGATGAGCCTGACATCCTTTAAGAAATCTCCTCGGCACGGAAAGAAGTAATACCCGTCTTGGTCAGGCACTTGCTTACACTGGTAGAAGAGCCTGAAGTACTTAACAGTGAAAGGGATACAGACACACCTGCACCAAAGGGCAAAGCCCACTATGGCCCTTATACCATTGGGTATGATTTGGGCAAGCCCCAGGCCATAGTGCTCTAGGACAGCCAATATCACAGGGCACACCGGAAATCTCAAACCAGAAAGGAGTTGCTCCCGGTAGACGGCGCAGTAACCTTCCGGAGCTTGATACGCGTAAACACCGGGAGCAGGGATCTTGGGGTCATACAATGGATTTTCTATCTTATACTGCTTACAAATAGAGGCCAGGTCACTCTTGGTCAGATCCGAATCGATGCCGTGACAAGCGGCTTGTGATTTCAAAGCCATATGTGTTTTTGGAGTCAGAACAAATTTTGAAGTCCCGGAGGGGTGTGGGGGACCGGAATAAGACGGAACAAACTGGGGGGTTAGGACCAGGTGCTCAAATCCCTTACGATTGATTAAGGGTTTGGGAACATGATTCTCAGCCGGTGGAAGAACATGGTTCTCAAAAGTAACCTTAAAATGGGAAATTTCACTCCCCAATTCTAGCTCAGATTCAAATAAAGCTTCGATTGAACTATCGTTGAGAATAACTGGCTCACTCATTAACAATAAGGAAATTAAAATGGAGAAATCGTAGAAAGATTACTTGTTTTTGAAGAGGCTGAAGATTGGAATGGCAACCGGCAAGCTTCAATCTCGGGTTTAAATGGAATGTTGTAACGTCTGAAGAGACGTGACAAGACTAAAGGTTTATTAGCCCCAAAAATGGTATTGGGAAAAACAACCATCATTAAGGCGTGTATAGAAACGCTTCATTTTTCGTGTCCTTCATAACAGAGTGATGACGGTAACGCGGCCACGTGCCAAGGAAAACTCTAACTCTGTGAAGTAGCCGAGCTGCACTCCCCTAAATCAGGTCTGCCCTGCTCCAAAAGAGTCTGGTCAGACCTGGGGGGGATTATGACGATGGTCAGAGTAGGCCTAGCCACGTGTCATTCAGGAAATGGCTTTGTGATGAGTACTGAAAGAGGCGAGTAATAGTTATGAAGGCCAGGGGCCTCACGTTAGTAAGGCCCGACCCCAGGTGGGAGGTCTGTCCATGCCCTTCCCGACTAGACCACCGCAGGACGGATAGGTCACGACGGAGGGCAGCTCTTGCAACCCAAGTCGAGACGACCTGAGGAGCCCAACGCAGGACGTCTGGGTATTTCCTTATGTTGATAATTCAAACATGTGCCTATACAATAGGATAACGGTGGGAAGAATCCCGTGACTATAGGACATTGATCTTATAGTTTAAATACAACCATAATTATCCCTTATTAAGGGGATTTACTCGAATTAATCCTTATGGACCAAGGAATAAATCCAAGATTTGCAGGGCAAGAAATATGAGGCGAGACGCCCCTATATAAATAAACCCTAAAGAACTACGGGAGACTTGATTCCTATTACACACATTGGATACGTAGGCAACTTGAGATAAACTAACTCTCAGGCTCAGTGTAAAACAAACCAAAATCACCATCTCCATTGTTTAGAGTTCTTGATAAATCGTTCCAAGAGTTATTTATGCCCGGATTGTTCACTGGACGATAGCCGACATCGTCGTGTGTGAACATGAGACACATGATATTCCACACTTATTCCAATTGACATGCAATAATCATCAAACTTATGTGATGAATATTCACCGGCATTATCCAAACGGATTTTCTTAATTGGATAGTTTGGAAATTGTGCTCGTAACTTAATTATTTGAGCCAACAATCTAGCAATTGTATGGCTACGAGTAGATAATAAACATACGGTGACCATCTTGTCGATTTATCAATTAAAACCATAAAATATTTAAAGGTCCACACGATGGATCTATAGGTCCACATATATCATCCTTAATTCGTTCAAGAAATGTAGGTGATTCAATATCAACTTTAACTAGTTAATGTTTAATAATCAATTTGCTCTGTGAGTAAGCAACACATGAGAATTCACTAGAATTAAACACTTTTTGACCTTTTAACGAATGGCCATGTGAATTCTCCATTATATGTCTCATCATTGTGGAACTGGGATGCCCAAGACAATCATGCCATGTCATAAAATCATTGGAATCAATAGACATCTCGTCTACTACGTGATGAATTTCAGTTGCTGTTATTTTTCTGTATAATATAAGTCAGAAGATAGAGCATGCATCTTTTATTAATAAATATTTATGTCCAGAAATTGTATTTGTAATCAATAAATATTAATCACCGAATAATTTTATTTCATTGGCTCTTTTGAAGCCTTATAGAAAAATAGCTCTTGCATACATTATCATTTGCTTCTCCTACTTTTTCTAATTGAGATTTTTTTTTCACGGTATAACATGCGTTTTCGCACTCTCGATGATTCAATTGTTGTCATCGTCTTTAATCAATCTCAAGTTGCATATTCCATTTATGTGAATTTTATATTCACTTTATGCCATTCAAAAGCTATTCTTGGATTTCATATCCATATATATACACTTTCAAAATATTGATCATCTTTATATGATCATATCATTTTTCGATTGATATCATCATCATTTTATTGACATCAATGTCACTAGTATCAAAATACTTATAGTATAATCATACCAACAAAAAAGAAAAGAATTGAAACTGGTAAAAAAAATTTACCTCAATACTTACCACAAGCAATATGAAAGTTTCGAGACTGATAAAATTGTATATTTTTCCAGTAGTCATTTTAGGCACTATTGCATGTAACATAGGCTTAGCGGTTCTAGAACCATCAATGATTGGTGAACCAGCAGATCCGTTCTTATATTGGTTGTCTCCCATGCTTTTGCAATATCCCAATAGAGCACTTGTGGTATTTAACCATCAAGTCTTGATGGACACCAATATGCCTCTTTTTTTTTTAAATCTTCATTGTTGTTCTTTAGGCCTTCATTGTTTTCTTCTAAAAACTTCTTAAGATTTTCCAATCAAATGCCAAACTGTTTGATTTATCAGTGGTAGAGTTTCGTGCTGATAACGTGTTATAAAATAAATGGTATAAAAAAGAATACAAATCAAAGAAGTAGAATAACAATAAGGAATACTTCATTCACTTTTCTTTTCATCACTATAAACTCTATTACAAAGTTGGGATATATATACTCCAACATTGAGATGAATCAACATACAAAGTTACAATAAATAATACAATGAATGATAATAAGTTATATGAAAACTTTTGAAATTTATAACTTGTGTTTACATATGAAAGATAGTGAATGAATAAGAACCTCTTGGTATTTGTGTTGTAATATAATGGATATATTCACAAATTTATTTCATAACAAAAACTAATTACTAATTATCTCTTTTATTATTTATCAAATAAATAATAAAAAACAACACAAATGACCAATTGGAAAACAAATTTTCCACTTAGTCTATATACAAACATGCGCACACACTCACGGCAGTATATAAAACTATTTTTTTATTTTATTTATCAAATAAATAATCAAAGCATATTCTATTAAACAGAAAACTATTTTCTATCTAATCAGACAATTAAAATATAACCGATTTCAACTCGTATAACGGGAGCCAATCTTAGGATCATGAACTTATAATCAAAAGCCCCAATAAATCGAATAACTGATCAAACTCTTCAGTCATATCATCATCTTTATTAATCCCGATATTATGCCAGCATAAATTCAGGATTGCACTCTTTCGATCATAGAATTACTTACTCTACTATATATATAAATAAATAGATACCGAGTGTAATATTCCGATTTTCGGGAAAGGGCAGACGTGTCATTTTGCGAAAACGAAATATTAGGTTCGGTTTCCTTTTATTCGGAGTTAATTATTTTGGACGTTTATATATATATCTCGAGTTATATATATGTATAAACTTATGGAAAGTCAGTTTTGTTAAGCAAGGGGCAAATAAGGAAAAAACTAAATTTTTGGAATTTGGTATAAAAGGAAAATCTACCTAAGATTAACCCTTAACCTAATTTCACTTTTTAATCACAAATGCCCCATCCTGCGCAACTGTGAGGAGAAGGAGAGACTTGGGCGGTTTTCACAATTCTAAAGGGAGCAATATCATTTTCGGACCGGACTCGATTCTAGGATTTGTTGTGGAGCAGGCACCGCTTTAGTTACCGGTGAGTGACATTGCAAAGCAGACTTTTCTTTGAGTTTTGATCGATTTTACGGGCAAAAGGTAAGAAGAACTCATCCTATGAAATCAATTACTAGTTATAGGGATTTGATCATGTTCCAAGACGTTTTGGTGTTAGAAAATTGAGTTGTTGCCTTGGTAAATGACTATGGATGTTATGGTATTGTTAGACGAGGTCTAAGTGCTCATTGTGTTGTTTTTTTTTCGGTTTTGGGTGGAAATACGATCCGGGGTTGAACGATGAAGAATTAGGGTTCCAATCGAACCAGGTGGACGAAGTCCGGTATTCTCGACGAAGGCCCAAACTTAGGTTCCACCTTTGACGAAGCGCCTGGTTGTAATGGACGAGCGTCGAGGTGCTATTTTACTTTCGTGATTGAATCGTTTTGGGTGGACGAAGGCCCACTATTTTGGACGGGCGTCCATTAAACTGAACGGGCGTCCAAGTCTTTAAACGGGCGTCCAAGTCTTTAAACGGGCGTCCATTTTTGTACTGCCTTCTTTTCTATGTTAGATGCTATTCAGCCTTGAAACATGCTTTAACTATATGAAACCTTTGTATTTGATATGTAACATGGCATAAATATAGACAAGCCTGAATTGAGCTTCTGATTCGTTCAGTTAAAACACCGAATGTACTCTTAAAGGGAGTTGAAGTTCGGATCCGTCGGAAGAGCATGATAGGCTTGTGCTTTGATGAATTAGGATTCATCAATGTCTGTGTATAATGCTGCTAGGACTTGTCCGTGTCTAGTGGTCTAGGAAGAGAGTAGTATGTGTGAGGAGATTATTTGAAAACACTTAGGTTGGCTAGTTAATAACTTAATAAACAACGTATGTGACTAGTAAAAGATTAAACAACATGTCTCTCTTGGCTAGGCACCAGGCTAAATCGCGATGCATGTGCTACCTCTGAAGGTGGAAGAACTTCGTAGAGTCAAAAGACCCTGAAGTGCGGAGGGACTCTGCTGAGGTGTGCGTGCTATCGGAGTCTACCTTTTCTAGACTTCGTGGGTATTGGTGTGATCCACTAATATGTTGCAATAGAGTGTTCCCAAGGTAGAATAACTCTGTAGGTCAATGACCCTAAGTACAGAGGACTCTGCTTGAGGTGGATCGCGTAGTGCCCTTGAGTGCGGTTTGTAACATAGATAGGCTAAGTTAGAAATGATTAGTCACAACGTGTTGATGAGCAACGAAGTGAACCCTAGATTGAGTTGGTCTCATTTAATCAACTAATTAAATAATTATCTTTCGTCATAACTATGATTGCTTTCATAGCTTCTCTTTCTTTCTAAGTCTGTTGTACTTACCTCGAATGCATACTTTTTCTATGTGTTTGGGGACGAGAAGACGAACAGTTTTTCGAGGAAGAGTTTGACGACGACGCTTGACGCCGCTTCGTTGAAGAATCAAGATGTTTCTTTTACGCTTTTCTTTGGTTGTACTTTCCGTTACTTTTGAGGTAGACTACCGGTTTGACGATTTGTCGTATTCTCCTTTTGGGATTTTCGTACTTTTCCAAATGTAATAGTTTACATTTCTACCCTTAGATTTCTTTTCTACTCTTTAATTTTGGGAAAAATTTTATATACCCGAGTTTTGCTTCCGTTTTGCCTTTAATTTGATACGACGTAGTAGAGGCTTACGTATAAAATGAATTTATTTTTATTTTATACGTGTCGATCGTTTCTTTTCCGGATAAGGACTCGGTGTCCGGGAACGGGGCGTTACACCGAGTGTCGACGGATATAACCATTACCTATGGGTAACCCTCCACAGACGATTCGTATATGAAGCTAGACAATTTTCGTTTAGCCCTTTCATAACATCTTGTCCTCGACTACCATTAACTCACTAGTGATCGATATTTATAATCCAAGATCATAAATTCGGCCGATCGATCGGTTCCCGAATTAACAAACGAGGGAACCATATTTCTGTTTCCCACGGGAAGAAATGGACTCCATCTTTGTGACTTATATTTTCGGCTACCTATCCCTGAATGTTGCCAACATGGACATGTTTGGGAAAGCTTCGTTGAGCCAACTTTAACTTCACATCAAACACCACCCTGAAATATGCATGAGTCAATAATCACACCAGGATTAAAATTAATCCATAAGTGGTCATCTTGTGATTTAATTTGGTTCTCTCATTACGGAATTATCATGAGATCGTCACATTAAATCGGTCCAAGCCCTACGTGATCAAATCATATATAAGTGCTGCCATTAAGATGTCTAACATTGACGGCCCAAATCAGGCGGTCACACATGAAGTGTTGTGGGGCACTAATGGTGTGTTAATTGAAAGATCCCAAACTTCAATTAATTTCACCATGGATTTAACATTTAAAGAGTATCACCATAAATTCAATGTACATAACTCTTATGCACCAAGTATTATGGTCACATTACGAACCCTTTGGATTTTCTATGATGTACATTTAAATATATACGTATATACAAATAAAAGGATTAATAACAAATGTAATTCTATTTTTTTTAAAACAATACAATATTGCTTTTCGGGCACTATGTCTAACACCGACAAATACGTTTTATTTGAATAACAAAGATAATAGAATAATTTGTCCACAATCTATACATAAAAGTTACGCTTATCCCTCTTTTTACCTTGATTTAACAATAATAATATAATAGAACAATACAATTCGTTTTACAGTTTTTCCTATTGTTTATATCATAATATTTTTTTTTTAAATATATCACTTCGGTAATGATTAGTAAAAAAAAAAATGTTAAGTTATTCGATAATATTATGTGAGAAGACGAATATAGTAGCGAAAATAAATTAAGAGGGGCGAAATCAAATACATCTTTTATATATATATATACTAGTGAATCTTTCCAACCCGAGACAAGACGATTGCCACCCCAAGCTTCAACGTACATCCGTCCTTGCTCCAAGTTATCCTTCTTGTACGTATTCATTCTAAGGCAGATATCAAGCCACCGAGAAATATCTCTACCTAAACGTACCCCAATTTGGTTAATTTAATTTGAATTGGATTAGTATGTAGGAAGGAATCATAATTTCTCTCCTCATCAAGTCGTAATGGGCCCTAAAAAAGAAAAGTCCTAATTGGTACGTAATCAAAATTTTATATAAAAAAAATAAAATAAAAAAAAGACGACGTCAACATCGGCTTTACTTGCCCACTCTCTGTAGCAGTCACAATCTAATCCCCACTCCCCCTACTAGACTATTACGTCACCCCTTTCTCCAACCATCCAGCCTGGCTTCAACTTCTCCCCTCCATCGTCACACTTTGAATTTTCCCATGCAAAAAACAGCTGTCCTCTCATTATTTAATGTTATAAACATTTATTTCACGTATGTATTCACAAGAGGGATATTTCTCGGATTTTCATTATATACACCTAAAATAAATTTATAATATATTCATAGATAAGCATAGTACAATATAACCTCGATAAATAAATACTTCTACTATCAGAAAAGAAATATTCGTTTAACGAGATAATTCATTTATTGAACATGATTTTTAGTCCCTTTCCACAAGTTAAAACTAAAAAAAATTATTTATTTGACGAGTTTAATTATAAAGGTTATATTGTGCATGATTCTTTTATATATATATATAACCTTAATGAAGTGAAGTTTGAAAATATATACATTGATGCCCATTGGCTCGGGTCAGTTGTAGTTGGGCCAGGCCCAATGTTTAATAATAAAGATACCCAGACCAATCAAGCTAGACCGTCGAATGTTGACCAGGTCGGGATCTTTGGCGAGAATAGTCGAGGAGCAGAGCGAGACTCCACCGTGTTCGACCGTGAGTTATTTCGACGAATAATGACAAATTAACGTGGGAAGATCGAGTCAACAACATTTCAATCGCTTATGGGCGTGGGTAGATCCCACGCCCGTGGGACATGATCTATGATAACTCCCGGCACGTCCGGGAGAAACACACGATCCACTACTATATAAAGAACACCCTGAACTACGAGGGGACTTGATTCCGCTTTATCACTTAAATTGGATACGTGGCGCCTCTCTCGAGTTCACCCAAATTATATCCAAACGTTCATGTTCTTACATTATTTTCCTAATTAGAATTACCCGATTACCCGTTTGTAATAATCATACTGCATCATTTGGCGCTAGAAGGAGGGCCAATTCTAGTTAGTGAGTGATAAATAGAGAAAAATGGCAAGAAACCAAGGAAATTCGAAGAAACAGCAAACTCAACAAGAAAAAAGTCAAGCTGGAAATAATAGTCCAGATCAAAATGTCCAAGACACTGGAAAGAAAGTGATGGAAGAGGGACAGACGAGCAACCCAGATGCAATCAAACAGATGTTGGTAGAAAATCTGGCAAATCTCAAGGGAGAAGAAATCAAAGCTATTTTTGAGGCAGTTCTGAAAGCGAGGAATCAGGATAACGACATTTCTGAAGCAACTACACCGCTTCAAACTGCTAAAAAAGAGAAGCAGGAAGCAGAATCTAGCATTAAAGTGGTGGTTACTCACCCAGGTGGTGATAACGCCAAGGCAGAATTAGACGCCATGCTGAAACCTAAGCCAGATGAATTTAGGCTGGTGTCCCCATTTACTGAAGACATTGACGCTTTCCCATGTCCTCCAGGATTTAAAATCCCAAAGATCCAAGCGTATGATGGAACCAAGGATCCATATGACCATATGCATCAGTATATTCAACATATGAATCTGTATAATGCTCCAGAAGAGATGAAGTGCAGGGCATTTGCAACTCTTCTAACTGGAAAGACAAGAGATTGGTTCAATAAGTTGAACCCCAGATCTATACCGGATTTTCCCACTCTGACCAGAAAGTTCATGCATGCATTCATCGCAGCAAGGCCTTTCCAGAGAAACAGGACTTATTTGCTGACGATTAGGCAAAAAGGTGATGAAACAGTTTTACAATTTATCAAAAGATTTAATGGAGAATCATCCCAGATAGCAGATCTGGATGATAAGTTCTTGGTAACATCCTTCATAGTAGGACTTAAAGAAGGGCGGTTACATGCGAAGCTGAGCAGTAAAGACCCAAAACAATGGAAGAATGTCTGGAAATAGCATACCGACATTGTCAGGGAGAAGAGGCCAACAGAGCCAAGAGAGAAGAATCCCACAGGGATGCTAAGAAAGGAAAGAATGAGGATAGGAATGACAAGAAAAGAAAGTCTGTTTGGGACAGAGTAACTGCTCCCATTTCTGAAAGATTAGGGAAGAAAAGGGCTCTGCAGGATAGAGACCTTATCCCTCTGAACAGGTCTCGTGACCAAGTATTGGCAATTATGGAGAAGAAAGGAATTTCTAAGACTCCTCCTCCGTTGAGGGGTCCAAGGGAGAAAAGAGACCACACCAGGTGGTGCAAGTACCATAAAGACATTGGACATGACTCAACAAGCAGGTGGGATCCTCGATCGAGATATCGACGCAAAGAAGAATGGAAGGAAAGATCGATGAGTGCATCGATCGAGCGCAGGGAGACAATCCCAGAGGAATGAGAGAATTCAAAAAACAGAATAACAGCCATGACAGGTACAACCAGAGAAGAAACAGGGATCCATCTCCAGATGCAGATGGGCATAGAGAAAACGCCCCAATTAATACAGTGAACACAATTATGGGTGGACCAGGAGAAAGTAACAAGGCTGCTCAGGAAGATAAAAGGGGAAGCGTAGAGAAAGACCGGGAAGCAAAAAAACAGAAAGTTATGGGAACCGTTCAGTACGGTCCAAGAGATGCACTACCAGCCATTGTGAGCAATGAAGGGCTGGCGATAAAAGCAGTTATCCAGAAGAATCTGGTCAGAAGGATCTGCGTAGACACGGGCAGCGCAGTTAACGTGCTGTATTACAGTGCGTTCCAAACAATGAAGTTAACGGATTCGGAGCTGACTCCTGTTTCAACTCCTCTCTTTGGGTTTACAGGACCCCCCATACATCCTGTAGGCATGTTAAAATTGTTGACAACTTTTGGACGAGGACCACAGAGCAGGACTCTGATGGTCAATTACGTGGTAGTGAAAGCCCCATCAGCATATAATGTGATTCTGGGGAAGACCAAATACCGATCGACCTAAGGCGTTGGTATCGCCAAAGACACAACAAAGATGAAATTCCCAACTTTGGATGGTGAAGTTATCATTAAAGGGGCGTGAATGTCGCTAAGAATTGCTATACAGCCACGATCAGTGGAAAAATGAAAGTGCAGCAAGTAACGATGGAAGACTTGGTTCCAGATGAAGAAAAGAGTTGGCTGTCAAATGATCCAGTGGAGTCAATAATGCTAAATGAAATAGACCCTGAATCCACGGTCAGCATAGGATCTTGGATACCGGTTGAGCAGAAACAGATGCTGATCAGCACTTTGAAGGATTATCAAGATGTGTTTGCATGTAAGGCAAGCGATATGCCAAGGCTTTCAACAGAGTTGGCAGTCCATAAACTCAACATAGACCCAACCAGGAAACCAGTGAAACAAAAGAAGAGGTCATTTGCTCCGGAAAGGATACAGGCCGTCCAACAAGAAGTGGAAAAACTGTTGCAGGCCAACATGATTAAAGAATTTATCTATCCAGAATGGCTAGCAAACCCAGTGTTAGTCAAGAAACCAGATGGCAGTTGGAGAATGTGCGTGGACTTCACCGATTTAAACAAAACTTGTCCTAAGGATAGTTACACTTCTCCTAGAATTGACAGGCTAGTAGACTCTACAGTGGGTTATGAAATTTTTGCTTTCCTAGATGCTTATAAGGGATATCATCATATTATGATGGACCCAGTAGATGCTGTAAAAACTGCCTTTATTACTGAATTTGGTTCCTACTACTATGTGTCTATGCCTTTTGGATTAAAAAACGCAGGGGCTACCTATCAAAGGGCAATCAATACCATTTTCAAACAACAAATTGGCAGGTCTATGGAAGTATACGTGGATGATTTATTGATCAAGAGCAGGACTCTTGACCAATATTTGAAGGATGTAGCAGAGGTTTGCCAAGTCTTGAGACAAACCGGAATGAAATTGAACCCAAAAAAGTGTACTTTTGGAGTAAGGTCGGGCAAATTCCTGGGATACATGATATCCAAAGAAGGCATTAGGGTCAATCCTGATAAATTGGAAGCGTTGAAGGCCATGCCCGAACCGAAAAATATCAAGGAGGTTCAATGATTAATGTGAAGATTAGCGACTCTAAATGATTCTTGTCGAAATGCACTTGCAGAAATCATTTCCATTCTTCAAAATCCTTAGGAAGGCCAGTCCTTTTGAGTGGAATGAAGAATGTAAACAGCTTTTCAGGGGTTAAAAGATCACATTAGTCATTTGCCAACTCTAACCCCTCCACAGAAGGTGAGATACTGCTCTATATTTGTCTTTTGCAATGAAGCCGTAAGTCTTTGTGTTGGTAAAGCAACATGGCATGATACAAAAACCAAGATATTTTGTAAGCAAAGCCCTACAAGGGCCCGAGGTCAGATATTCTGAGGTGGAGAAATTGGTTTTAGCCCTAGTGCACGCCACAAGGAAATTGAAGCCTTACTTTCAAAGTCATCCAGTGATTGTGCTAACAAATCAACCTTTGAAGCAGATTCTGGAAAAACCAGATAAGTCTGGGAGACTAGCTAAGTGGGTAGTTGAATTGGCAGGATTCGATATCGAGTACAAACCTAGAACAACAATTAAAGCTCAGGCATTAGCTGATTTCCTGGCAGAAGAGAAAGCTTTGGCTATAGAGCAAGAGGCTGAGAAGAACAAGGCTGAAAAGAATAATTCTGAACAGTGGCAGCTTTATGTCGACGGAGCCTCCAACAAAGAGGGAGCAGGAGCAGGACTCCTACTCATTAGTCCAAAAGGTGAAGAATTCCCATACGCCCTTCATTTTGACTTTCAAGCAACTAACAATGAGGCAGAGTATGAAGCCTTGATAACTGGACTAAACCTGGCACAGAAGTTGGGTGTGCAGAATTTAAAAGTCTACACAGACTCACAATTGGTAACAAATCACATCAGAGGAGAATATGAAGCGAAAGAAGGTCCTATGAAGAAGTATCTGGCGGTAGCACAGAGAAAACTGCAAAATTTCTTAATGATAGAAGTGTAGCAAATAACTCTAGCCTAAAACACCCGAGCAGACGCTTTGTCAAAACTAGGATCGAACTTCTTATCCAATAAAAAAGTATTGGTGGAGCAGTTGAAACAGAAAAGTTGCGATGAAATGGAAGTGCAGCCGATAACACAGGCAGAGACATGGATGGATCCAATTGTCATGTACTTAAGAGATGGAAGGCTTCCTGAGGATAAAGTACGCGCCAGGAAATTGACAAGACTCTCAGCCAGGTATGCTCTGTTCAACGATGTTCTGTACAGAAAATCCTATGCAACACCTTGGTTGAGATGCGTTACTCCGGATGAGGGAGATTATGTATTAAGAGAGATCCATCTCGGGATTTGTGGAAATCATTTGGGAGCAAGAGCTCTGGCCAGGAAATGTAGGCTATATGGATATTACTGGCCAGCCATGCAAGAAGACGCAGAGGCTCTGGTCAAGACTTGCCGAACGTGCCAGGTGCATAGTAACTTATCGCACAATCCTGCACAGGAAATGATACCGATTGTGTCTCCATGGCCTTTTGATCAATGGGGAGTAGACTTAGTGGGTCCATTACCCCTAGCACCGGGAAAATTCAAGTTTTTAGTAGTGGCAGTGGATTATTTCACTAAATGGGTGGAGGCAGAACCCTTAACCACCATCACAGCCAAACAAATACAGAAATTCTTGTGGAAAAACATCCTATGCAGATATGGAATCCCCAAAGTCCTCATCTCTGATAATGGCACACAATTTGAAGATCAAGAAGTACAAGCCTGGTGCACCAATCTTGGAATCTCTCAACACTTTACATCAGTAGCCTATCCCCAAGCCAATGGGCAGGTGGAGCAGACAAATAGGCAAATAAAACAGGGACTCAAGAAAAGATTGGAACAAGAGGGATCTCATTGGGTAGATCATCTCCCAAATATCTTATGGGCGTACAGAACTACACCGAACGCGGCTACACAGGAAACTCCATACTCCTTAGCATATGGGTGTGAGGTAGTAATACCGGCAGAGATTGGACATAAATCTCCCAGGACGGAATTATACTGTCCAGAAACTCAAGAGGTGGACATGCTGCAGGTCAAGGATGAATTAGAGCACAAAAGGGACATAGCCCTGATACAAATGGCAAAATACAAACAACGGATTGCCCAATACTACAACTCCAAAGTCAGAGGTACGTATTTTAAAGAAGGCGATTTAGTGCTAAGACGAAATGAGGCTAGCAAACAAGGTCCCACTGGAAAGCTAGACCCAAATTGGGAAGGTCCTTGTAAAATTGTCAAAGTACATGGAAAGGGATCTTATCAACTAGCTAATGCCTCTGGTAAAACAATTCCTAGAAGTTGAATGTTTGTTCACTTAAGGAAATTTTTCCTTAAAGCAATTTTATTCCCAGTAAATAATGCTACTTTGAATCAATGTTTCTTTTTCAATTTTATGATTATACATGTATGTGTTTTTAACTTGTGCTAAAACAAGGAATTAAGGTCAGGAGACTTAATTTACCAGGAAATGGCAACGCAAAAATTCTGGGCGGAAATTTTACCTTAAAAAGATTAAAAATGCCAAACTTGCGTATGAAGGGCATTCTCAGGCGAAGTCCCATTGCAAACAGGGGCATTCTCGGCGTAAGTCCCATTTAAATAACAAAATGCCAAACTTGCAAATAAGAAAAGCATTACAAGCGTAAGTCCCACTTATGTAATGAAAATGCCAAAATTGCAGTGCAAAGGCATTATGGGCAGAGGACCCAAAACAACTCCTAAAACTTGCAGTGCAAGAAAATTATGTGCAAATCACATAATTAAAAATTATGAAGGCCAAACTTGCAGTGCAAGGGCATTCTGGGCAAAGGACCTAACTATAAACGAGTAACAGCTAAACTTGCAGAGCAAGAATATTCTGCGCAGGATGTAAGGTAAAATTAAAGAAGCTAAGGATAAAAGATCCTAACTTCTTTGCAGCGCAATATGAAGACAAAACAAAAGATCTCTAAACAGAGATGGATCTCAAAATAGGGAAACAGAGAATGTCAAATTCACAGGTACAAACTCAAAAATAAAGAGGTTAAAAATGTCACTGACAAGAAGTTACATACATGGTTATTATCAAAAGCTGAGCAAACTCAAAGTTTTCAAAGGAAAATAAATTAAGATGTAGAGGGAGCTGAGGGTTGAACAGGTTTCTCTACAGGCTTCTCCGAAGGTTGAGCAGATCTTTTCTTAGCATATTTGCTAATTATGTCTTCTCCATTCTTGTATTCATCATATCGCTTCGTGAAGATCTCCCCTGCTTTTTTATCATACAACCGATGGTTAGGCAGAGTGTTAATCACCAGGTCAGCAGGTTTGGCCTCATCAACGCCAAGTGTATATCCTCTGCGCAGAGCGGGAGCCAATATGATCTGGATTTCCTCATAGGTCTGTGGAGAAGACTTATACCCAAAGAACAACCCTCCGGGCGATATTCGAGTAGAATTTCCTCCATTTGCCTCGAGTTTCGTCAAAATCAGCCTTCATTTTCTTTGCAGTGGCAAGATTTTGCAGGTTCTCCCTCGTTCAACTTCGCCAACCACTGATCTCTTAAAGTTAGCTGCTGCTCCTGAGTAAATATCAAAGCCTCAGCTTTGGCAAGATCAGACTTCAGCTTCTCGATCTCTCGCTGATCAGCAAGGCGGGCCTCTTCCAAACTGGCCACCTTAGCACTGGCCTCATGATTAGACTCTTCCAGACTGGCTACCTTAGCCTTGGCCTCGTCCAGCTGGATCACCTTGTGCTGCAGGGCAGAAATGTCTTGGGCCATGCTAGCAGTCTTTTTGTGCAGAGCCTTACCCAGGCGGTAACACTACAAAAGGAAACATGAGATAAAGAGAAAGATAAGGAAAATATGAAAACTTTATGAAAGAGACCACTTACAGAGTCTGCAGACATGTCCTCAAAGTTAAAAGAGGAGCCACTGGTAGAACTGCTAGAAGAAGTAGACCTATGCCTCTTTTTCTGTCTTTGAGAGATAGTCCTGATGGGAACAACATCCACACCAGTAATTTGGCCCCCAGGGAGATTTTATTCAACGGTCAAGTCCACAGGACAAATGGGGTTCAGTGTATCCTGCTCAGAGGGATCAACAATGGGAACTTCTTCCTGCACAAAGAGCATGCGAGCTAGTGCCTATTTGTGCATCCTCATGCTGACCAGGAAGTTCACCTCCTTCGGAATGACGGACAAGGTCCGCTCCAAATCATCAATCGTTTGTTCTGGTTTCTTCCTCCTCATCGATGTCAATGCTGATCAGATCATCAACGTTGGCCACTACAAGAAAAAGGGATAATCAAATTATAATCAAAAATAAAGACATAATACAAATACAAACATACATTTTCTGTACTGTTTCTTGGAAAACTCCACGTAGCCAACAGGCCCCGCAGTCTGAAGCTGAGCAGCATCTATCAGGGCAGAACTTACGAAGTCTAAATTGAGAGAGATCTTGTTACTAACAAGATATTGGGACAACGTGGCATCAATAAAGTCTTCCAACTTGTCTTTCATGGAAGAGGTGTTCCATCGCCCTAAACTGGCATCTGAATTGTGTTTTACAAAGAAAAAGTGTTCTTGCCACTTCTTCTTCGTCTTATCTTTGCCGGTTATCGGAATGAGTGGAGCACTGGCCCTACGACTAAAATGGTACCACCCCCCACTACCTTGTGTCAATTTGCATTGATAGAAGTTCCTGAATAAGGTTACTGTGAAAGGAGTGGTGTTCATACGACACCAAATCATGAAACCTATGAGAAATTTAATGCTATTCGGATGGATCTGACCAACTCCTAGCTTATAATATTTCATTATCTCTACACACCCGGGGGGAAGAGGAAACCTTAAACCGCTGTGGAGCTGATTAGCGTAAACTGTGCAGAAACCGGCTGGAGGATTATAAGCATACTCAGTCGGTTTAGGGAGAGCGACTTCGAAAGGTTCAGTCCGGATCTTATAGGTCTTTAACAAACCGGCCATCTCGGTCTTGGTCATTTTGCTGGCAACACCGTGGCAAGCCATTATTGCCTTCGTTTTATCAAATCGATTGATTTCTCTCTTTAAGGTATTCAAGAAAGCGGTGTGATCCTCTGGATATTGGTGTACAATCGAAGTAGGAGTAAATATTCCAGGAGGCAGAACATGGGAAGGTAGAATACACAATGGATTATCTCCAAAAGTGGAGGTGTTCCTTAAATCAATGGAGGAGGAAGGATGATTGGATTCTCCTACAGGTTCAGGGCAAAGCACAGGGTTAGATGAATTCACTTCCTCACTATCTATGGCTCTGGAAATCTTCTCCGGGGATTCAAATAGTTTCTCTACGGATTCACTAGAAGCTGTGTTAGTTCTCAAACTCATTAAAGATCAACGATTTCAAAGAAATGCAGAATAAAATAAATAAAGACTTACTTGCGGTTGCAGAGAGGCGTTTCCGAAAGTTTAAATTATAAGAGTAAAGTGGACAGAGAAAGGGTTATGTGGCATGAAATGAAACGACGTGATGTTTTAGTCTACGGTTTTAATGATAACGGAGGGGTGCAACTTGGCCTCGTTTCGCGTAGTTTAACGACGGAAGCAGAACCGTTTCGAGCTAGAGGCGGTTTGTAAAAGCGATCTACCCTAGTCCAGGGGACTTATGATGATATGTGGGCCCGTTGGGTGGTCGTCACTTGTAGTTGGGCCAGGCCCAAGGTTTAATAATAAAGATACCTGCACCAATCAAGCTGACCGCCGAATGTTGACCAGTCGGGATCTTTGGCGAGAATAGTCGAAGGAGCGAGGAGCATGACTCTACCGTGTTCTGACCAGAGTTATTTCTGGACAGAATGACAGCTGAACGTGGGGAAGATCGAGTCAACAACATTTCAATCGCTTATGGGCGTGGGTAGATCCCACGTCCGGACATGATCTATGATAACTCCCGGCACGCGTCGGGAGAGAAACACACGATCCACTACTATATAAAACGCACCTCGAACTACGAGGGACTTGATTCCGCTTTATCACTTAAATTGGATACATAAGCGCAGCCTTCTCTCGGAGTTCACCCAAATTATATCCAAACGTTCATGTTCTTACATTATTTTCCTAATTAGAATTACCCGATTACCCGTTTGTAATAATCATACTGCATCATACATTTAAACTTCGATGAATGAATAATTTAGTTAAATAAATAATTTTCTTCAGTCTTAACTTGAGTAAATGAATTTAAAATAATATTCTATAAATAAATAATCTCACCGTCCCAAAGACAGCTATTTATAGAAATTTAACTGTAGTTGCATCCCCATGAGATGAATCACCCAAAATTTCTCATTGCATATTCGTAGCCAAGCATAAGTATCTGGTCAACCTACATTATAAACCCCTAGTATAAATACTTCCCCTTCCCCACGTTTTCTTCCACACCTTTTCTCTCCAAACATTTAAGTTAAGCTTAAAAAAAAGAAAGAATACAGAGAAACCTCTCTAAAACCTCATTCATGGCATCTTCTTCTTCCCTACGATTTCTTCTCCTTCTTTTTGTCATTTCATTCTGTAAACCAGCGTCCTCATTCCTGGTGCAACAACCATCCCTTGTTCTAAAATATCACAACGGTGTTCTCTTAAAGGGTAACATCACAGTTAACCTCATATGGTACGGTTCCTTTACCCCTATCCAACGTTCGATAATCGTTGATTTTCTACAGTCCCTTAACTCTCCTTCTCCGACGACACCCGCCGCCGCAACCTGGTGGGGTATCATACAGAAATACAAGGGACTCGGGTCGTCAAAGCTCGCTGTTGGGAAACAATTTCTTGACGAAAAATACTCTCTTGGAAAATCACTGAAAAATTCGCACCTTGTTTATCTGGCGGCGCGTGGAGGCCACTTGCCCGGTTCAGTTAACGTTGTTTTAACTGCAAAGGACGTTTACGTCGATGGATTTTGCAGTAGGTGTGGGACCCACGGCTCAACCGGTTCGGGAGCTGTCCGGTTTACTTATGCTTGGGTTGGTAACTCGGAGACTCAGTGCCCGGGTCAGTGTGCCTGGCCTTTCCACCAGCCAATCTACGGCCCACAGACTCCTCCGTTAGTGGCACCCAACGGAGACGTCGGAGTTGACGGGATGATCGTCAACCTTGCTACAGTTTTGGCCGGAACCGTGACGAATCCTTTTAATAACGGGTATTTCCAGGGACCAGCAACGGCGCCGTTAGAAGCAGTGTCAGCGTGTACGGGTGCTTTTGGGTCAGGTGCTTACCCGGGTTATGCGGGGAAAACGTTGGTGGATAAGGCTACCGGAGCAAGCTACAATGCACATGGGTTGAACGGCCGGAAGTACTTGCTGCCGGCGATATGGGACCCCGATACTTCAGCATGCTTCACGCTGGTTTGAGATTTTTTATGATCTCTCCGGTTACACGTGTGTTATATCCATTATTTTATTTTCAAGTCATTTTTGTATTTTTTTTCGACAAAGTTGGTCCATTATTGGAAATGGAAGATATTTATGTGTCGTCTCCACACGTCGTGTGTAGAGTCCGTGTGGAGACACTGTGAAGACATTACAACCACATAATTTTATTATGTATTTAAACTATGTGGTTTTGATCGTTTCATCCGTCACTTTCCACACAAGTATTTCCTTTTGGAAATGAAACAAGTTTTGCACTCATTTGTATTAGAGTAGTGATAATGTAATAATAAAATAACTACAATATTATACACAACACATTTTGAGATCATTGATTTTAATGTGGGACCTAATCAATCATTTGGGTTTCAAAAAAATCAATGGTTTAAAAGTTTGTTGTGCAATTTTGTTGTGGCATTTTTTTTCTTTGTATTATGTAATCTTAAAATCCTTATCAAACATAAATAATGATAGAGTTTGAAAAAATAAATGTTATATATTATACTGTAAAATTTGATGCGCAATGTATACCAAACTTTCCGGATTGTTACTGAATCATTGTGTTTAGAGAGGTTTTTATTTTTCTTGAGGAAATTTCGTCTGCCAAAAAAACAAATTTCAATGTTACAAAAAAGAAAAGGAAGAAGGGTCCACAAACATTTTAGATTCCGTTTTTTTTTTGAGTTAGAGTTTATTTTTAGAGATTTTTATATGCAGGTAGATAATAAAATATAATAAAAATGATTTAAGTTACAATGTTAAAATGTATTTTTGAAATTTGTGTAGGTAAAGAAATGATTGGTAAGAGAAAGTAAAATAAATTATTATAATGAATAAAATAATAGTAAAAAAAGGTAATAAAATAAATAAAGTGCAATGGTGAAAGATAATTTAATATTTTTTATTTGTAGTTGAAATAATGATTTGTGAGAGCATTGTAAGAAATTGTTGATGAAGTGATGTAAAAAAACTCTAAAAAAACTTTAACGAAAACAAACGGAAACTTAAGTTGTATAAAAACGTTATGGACCCTATTGAAAAAAAAAATTATTTTAAGAAAATAATTCATAGAGTTCTTTAAAAAAAATCCGCCCGAAAGACCAGACGCGCATAAGCAATAATGCTCATACGTGAAACGAGTTGATATAAACTCGTGTACCTTAAGGTATCTGTAACAGAAACGTTGACCCGACACCAATTCAACTTTTTGGTGTTAAGAGGTGCTCCGATGCAACGGGAAGTTCTTGCATTCCCCACTTAGGTCAATCGACATCAAATTTCACATTGTAATATGGCATTTTGTTAGAAAGCAAAATAACTTTCTTTTCTAGTGTTACAATGACTTTAATAATAACATTGGAATAAAGGAAAGGCATGGGAATGGGGATCTGGTCACATTCCTTCCCACATTAAAGAGAAACTATTAACCAATGAGCAATATCTTTTTCAATTAATCTTGTAGTACTTTTTTTTTACTTGTATTATTATTGAGAAAAGTTGCTGTATTTTTGTTTTTAAATGAATTTGTTCTTTTAATGCCATTGAGAAGATAGTTGTGATTATGGATGTGGTTTTAGTGTCAACTAGGACACTTTTTCCTTGGAAGGCTATTGCATTTGGCCTTAAGTGTATTAGGCTTGATCATGGTTCGGTTTGGGTGGTTTCAGTTCGGGTTTTACGATAGTTATTCGGTTTGGTTGGCATATTTTACCCCCCAAACCGAACCCAATGGTTTGGTTTGTGTTGGTTCCAATTTGGATCCGATTCGGTTTCGGTTTTACAAACCCAAGCCATGAAAAATATAAAGTAACTATCCAAAATATAAAGAAAAATGAAATTATAAGCAAGAAAAATGAAAATGCGAGACTAAATGCAGCATCAAATTAGTGTTTCATTCACATTTCTCGTCATCAGTCATCGGCCTAAATATTAAAAGATATCATACATTACAATTTATCACAAAAGGAAGCTTAAACAAATGTTCCATTAAAACACTACTGGTACCAGGAGGAAGGAGAGGAACACGCGTGGGCAAGAGCGTAGACAAAGTTGTTTTGAAGTTGAACTGGAACAAATGTGGAGGAGGAGAAATTGGCGGAGGAGAAGAGGAGAGCGCCGCAACTTTGAGTGAATTTTCAACCCCTAGGATGTTTGATTAGGGTTGAGTAATAATGGGTGTTTATATATAGTAGGTAATTCGGTTCGGTTTCGGTTTGGGTGGGTTATAATTAGGATAATCCGAACCCAGACCATTTAAATTCGGATCGGTTTCAATCCAAACCGATTTGATCGGTTTTCTCTTGGTTTGGTTTATTTTAGTTCGATTCTGACTGGTTTAAGGTTCAGATTGGTTTTTCGTTTTTTTTTTGCTCAGGCCTAAGTGCAACCTTCCACCCATTTTTTCAATGCTTTTTGTTGTCTTTTATTTTATGTAGTTTAATTTAAATATCAGGTATTATATGTGTATAAAATATTTAATGTATGTCATTAATTTGATTAAATTACATTACTTTATATGCATGTTGATTTTTTTACTGCAGAATGGTTGGATATATTTGATGCAACTTCTACACCATTTTGGTGTAAGAAATGGTACAAACCATTTGAGATGCCTTTAGGTTTTGTTTAAATATTAATTCAATTCTACTGAGTAATTATATGAAGACAATTGTTCTGTCACATCAAATGACATAATCAAATCTCCTACATTTTTTTTTACAGAAACGAAAGGTTTTACGCACGCACCATTTTTTGCCCCTAACGGGTCTCGAAGTTTGGTCACTTGTCAGATTATACTCTAGTGCTCACAACTAGGGCGATACCTTGTTGGTAATCTCCTACATTGATCATTATATAGGACTCATTGTTTATGATGTAATTTCAGCATGTCTAATGATAGGAAATTTGATTGTGTCATCCGTTGTGTCACAATTGTTGTGCCTGTATACTCATTCCTATTCATTTATATAGTTTACAATTTTGTTGTAATGTCCATGTCCCGGAATCGAGTCTTTATCCGGACACAGGACGCTCGGCACGTGATATTTAGAGTAAACCTTAAATTCACTTAAGCTTCATGTCATATAAGAGTAATAAAATATTCACGCGGAATATCACGTGCCGAGCGTCCTGTGTCCGGATAAAGACTCGATTCCGGGACATGGACATTACAACAAAACAATCTGAATACTTTGGAAATAGACCCTTGGGGTCTTCCAAAATAACCACAACCAGAATACAACTACTGTCAAGCTACGTCATAAATAACTGAAAGCAGATACTATTATCCATTAAAAATCATTTGTCTGAAAAGAAAGAACAACTACAAAAAGAATCTAAAACATAAACAACTTCATTGCTCCATCCTATGCTCATTGACAAATCCGCATGTACCTGCAACCTTCTTATTCCAAATAAAAGAGTGAGCACCGATTGCATGCTTAGTAAGGAGAAACAAGATCAAAAGAGAGATTTGTGTATGTCGAACTCCGGAAGACATGACATTAATCTACTTCATCCAGTTCATACACAGCTCAAAAGCACAACTTGAAGAATACATAAAACACCTTTAAAAGTATGTCTTGAAACATAAGAAAAACCACTTGAAAACCAACATTAAACCATGCATAGAAAACATGACCTATTAACTACGTTCAGTTCAACTTGCACGTAAATGTTTGTGACATTATTTACCTACTTACTATGTTTAGCTTGCTGATGAAACTTACATAAGCAATCTACCAACACACAATTTACTTGTCAACTAACTATAGCAAATTCATGTCAAGTCTGTCATGTTCATGTTTCTTACTTACTTGGCATATTCATGTTCATGTTGCAACTTTGGGTAATACAATCGGCACATCCCCACTTGACACGTAGGGTCACGGTACTCTTTTAATACATCTCTTGGGAACGACAGGGGGTAATAACCAACCATACATCCAAATACGACCCGTGAGTCGATCGCAGTGCTCTTGTAACACATTGCGGGTACATTTAGCAAGTAAAGCACATTGGATCACATAAGCCACATAAGATCATGTTTAAAACCATATGTAGCCTATGGGAACATACGAAAGCCATAACAACGTCGAATTCCCATCCTATCTCCACTATTCGTAACCAAAACACCTAAAACCAGTTTACATAAAATTAATAAGGCTTTGAAAACTCAGTTTTGTTAAAATGATTTAACCATAGATCTTGAACATCATTATTATCACTAGAGTATAAACGGTAAAGAACGAGTGTTACCTCCGTTCGTCGCCATGATTTTGTTGACGCCTTGATGAGGATTTCGATATCCCTCTCCTTGCCTACAATCGTGATGTGTTGGTTTCTTTCATATGCTTTATTATGAAATAATGCATTGCTTTTATAGGTGGAAAGAGGGCCGAAACCCGAATGACCTAGGGTTCTGCTTTAATCTCGGTCGTCCATCAAAGCCGAGTTTTAATCGGATTAAAACTCCTTTTAATCAACCCATAAATAAAATCAGCATATTTCCTAGGGAAAACTAATTTCCTATAAGACGACTATTACGGGGAAGGAAATTACTTGGGCTCGAGTAATGAGTCGACATAATATTCTTACAAGTTTACCATAAAGTAACTAGAAAACAGAGTAACGTTCTAAATACACAGTTTAGCAATTATCCGGCTACACATAATCATGTCTAGTTTCGTGCGGTTTAACATAAAACGATATTCAAAACAATTACCCCACACCATATCAGAAATGTAAAAACATCAAGCTCAGTCTTGCAAGGTGATCAAAAAAACGTAGACCGAAGTTAAGGCTAGGTACCGGTAATTACAAGCTAATCATCACGAAAGGCTAGTTCGGGTGGCGGTCTAAGCACCCTAGAAAAGGCTTAGAAGGGGAACTGAGGATATAAACGTACAGGATGGAATTTGGCTCTGATCGGGTCAAAGAAATGCCATAACCATCATCCCCTACTTAACCAAGAACGACCTTTCTATTTTGCCTCAAAATTACTAATATAAGTTCTAGGTAACCGGGTCATTAAGAACTACCACAATCGTTCACTAGTCAAGGTGATTCGTGAAGTCGAAGCTAACGTGATAGTACTATTCCATTCTCAATACAAGATCCCAACTCAAATGAAATGCATTCGTATAATCACTATATGTTTAATCAAAGAAATACTTCAGGCTCAATGTATCAAAACCAATGTCAAAAGCATCAAAATTTTTATAAAACTGACTCATTTACACCAAAGGGATAACAATCTCTAAGTATAACTTGTTCGACATGAAAACGAGACATTGAAGCTAAACCAACCACCCCCAACTTTAAAACAAAACACGAATGATAAGGGTAGAAAAGTTGGCTTACAACCTGAAAAAGCGCGAGTACGATCACGCGGCATCCATAAAAGTCCTCCCAGGGTACCTGTGCTAATATCAACAAGCAACACCAAACATATGAGATACACAGGTATGGAGTCATCGAAATGAAACTAGACGGATCACCACAGCTCATCAAAACCGAAAACGCCACTCTAACTCCCCGATACACACTTCTTCGGGTTATATAACATCAAAACTTACCCGAAATATCAAAATACAAACTAAAGAAACACGAGGGAAAAGAAAAAACATAAAAAAAAAAAAAAACACATTCTGAGTTTAAAGTCCCCAACTTGACTCTCTACCCCCAACTAGGTCAATGATAGTTATACCAAAAGGGAGCAAACCGTTGCTTCTCGCTAGCAAAATTGTAAGAATTGAGCACCCCTTGAAAATGAAATACAAAAAACATTGGGCTCAATCCTCACCACCAAGATTGGTTCGATGAATCCATTGCATAGAACAACGAATTCACTTCCCCTGAACGAAAACACACACCAACCAACAACGGCTCTATCACCAAGTAATAACAAATAGGCTCAATATCAACAACAAACTCAATAGGGTTCACCCCCGTTGGTATAACACTAGGGCTCGACGAATAAGGAATAGATGATTCAATAATAACAAGATTCATACCCTCTTTGTAGCATTCCTCAGGGGTGACTTCAATCATACTTTCTCGTTCTCTCCTCTCAGTCTCCTCTCTCTTGATCAGTTGTTCAACTTGATGCTCCAAGTTTCCTATCGCAGCTTGCATTTTCCTCATGCTATTATGAAATTCTTCAGTAAAATCTTGGACCAATTCTGTAAGTTGCTCGATCATTTTCTCCGTGTAAGTCTCTGATTCTTGAGGCAGAGGTGGAAGAGTATCGAGTTGTTGATAAACGTAACTTGGGGCATTCCCCCACTCGTTTCCATATGATGCGGTGTATGGGTTGAACTGATAAAATGGTTGTGTTTGGTAACCCATAGCACCGTAATTGTAATATCCAAATGAGTAAGGAAATGAGCCGTAACTGCCATATGGATCCATTAACAGCAAATCAGGGAAACAACACGAATACAATCACAGTATCTAGTCACTACCACTTCCGAATTAAATGGTGTGACACTTCAACAACAACAAATAAAACAAACTACACATAGAAAACAAATAAGAAAAATGACCTAATCCTAAAAACTCAACTAACTCATAGATATCAACTGGATTCCCCGGAAACGGCACCAGAAAACTTGATGGCCGTTTTACAGCATAGCCAACTCTGACCGGCAGGGTACCGAGTCGGCTGTACTATAAATGGCGAACAAGGTCGTATCCCACAGGGAATTTAGTCATGTATCAAAGTCGGTATCGTTCTTAGTTTAGGTCAACACAGTCTTTGAAAAGGGTGATTTGTCAGATCACCGGTTTTACAAACTACAATACACAAAATAAAAGAGTTTAAACTATATAAAAGGGATAGCCGAGCTATGATCCAATCTAATACTCACAAACCTTAGATAAGTCCGGAGGTGTTTTTGACCTACCTAAACGTTCTCGATGTCATTCTGATATACTACTTTTATATGATTAAATATACGTTATATTATTATGTTTTATCAACGAATTCTATGTAAAATATATGAAATTATGATATAAATGATATGAAATATTAATCTTTATAGTTTAGAATAGTTAGTAATTTATAGTATAAAGTCATAGTTTTTGCACCGGTTTTAGTGACCGGAGTGTCGGTAATACTGCTTTACGCGGTATTTTACTGCTTTGTTTCTTTGCGAGAATCCTAAGATGAACTGAAATCCCGAGTATCGACACTTTTTGAAGTCAATTCAAGTCATTGGAAGGAAGTTATGAAGTGTCACTAGTTTAAGTGATCAACTAGTGGAAATCCCGTAAAAGACTCGACATACGAATGGCTCATCAAAAGAGACGTTATCTCGAAAAGTGTTCTTAATGAAAGTTGAAGATCTTCATATAAGCTTTCCAATGCAATTTAAATTATGAAGATTGGAGGTCTACAACTTAAACAAAGATCAAGTGGCTAATCGATTTGGGTTAATAAAAATCCCGAAATAGCTTCGGAGGAACACGAGGTAATCAAGAAGGCGTTTTACGGAGAAGAGTCCTTCATGAAAGTTGTAGAGTTTCTCGAGACTTTAATTTTGGCATTTCGTTTGCAATTTTGGAGGTCTACAACTCAAGATACGAATTTTACAAGTTTTAATTGCATAATTATCATATCGAAGGATCCGAAATGTGATGAGTTGTTACACTCATGATGATTCCGGACCGGTCCGTCTAACTGCCCGGCCGGGCCGCCCTTTTGCACTTTGCCTATATATAGAAGCTCATCACAGATCGAGCAGGAGTACAAAAATATATATATACATCCTATATATATATATATATATATATATATATATATATATATATATATATATATATATATATATCCTTTCTAGTTTTTGTTTAATTTTGTAGTTGTAAATAAGGCCTTACGCTGTAATAATGTAATTTTAGTATCGTTATAATGCTCGGGAAAATCTCGGAAGTTCGGTTTTGCTAAAGAAATTGTAATGTCCGTAAAATACGATTTCTGAATCAACTGCCGTATTCGGGTAACTTTTCAGAAGTATTTATGTTTATGTTGTTTATTTTCATCTTTTTAGTTGTTATAATGTTTTTAGGCTAAAATCTAATAACTAGCCAAAGTTATGTAATCGTTTTATTTTGATCTTTTAGGTAAAGGAATGTTTGTCTAATTAAAATTGACTAAAATTGAGTTAATTGAATCTTTTTCTATTCATGAACGTATTGATAATATTCGGATTGACCTAATTAACCAAGATGAATCGCACCATATAACCTAACGATGAACCCGACCAGAGAAGTTAGGATATGAGATAAAAGATAGAAAAACCGGAGGGTAAAATTGGCCGTCTGCGCGTGACTACGGAATCCTATTTCCTACCCGGGGTAGATTTGTCTTAGGAAAGATAGATCTTATTAAAATTGTGCTCGAGATCATAATAATGTTAAAATCAACGGTTTAATTAAAACTAACACCGGAAAGTTAAATCGATCCGCTGACAACCGGAGCCTTTTGAATAACATCGGCCGTCGATGAACGGAATAACCTCTTTTATCCGGGGTAGATTTGTACTCGGTACTGTTCGAGACTAATCGAGATTAGCATGGGGCGATTGTGGAGATTGAATCGTTGACAATGACATAGGACAATTTCATACGCTTTCGTGTGAGGAGGAATTGTTAACCTCGAGAGTGCACCGTTTCATTTACTCAATTGGACCTAAAATAAAAGGAAAGATCGAGCACATTACATTTCTTGGAAAAGATCGTATAATTCAATTATATACACTTTGGCTAGTTCTATAAACTTATCTGTCTAGTTCTATATATTGGTATCTATATATTTATATCTCTATATATATTTTGCAATTTATGTACATCTATATATATATATATATATATATATATATATATATATATATCTATATATATTATATTAGAATAACTTTTAAATTACGCATTTATTTTATGTTAACTAGAATAGTAGTGATCTGTGTTATAAAATTGCGGTTTAGATCGAGTTAATAACAGCATCTTTGGTGTTTAACCACACTTAGAAGAATTACCAAGTTCCCTGAGGATTCGACACTCTGACTCACCATACTAGCACTACTGATTTGACCCGATACACTGTCGGTTAAAAGACCGGTTTAGCACTACGGGAAAAAAGGCCTGTCAGATTTCTGGCGCCGTTGCCGGGGAACGTCGCTAATTTCTTTTTTTGTGTCTATGGTTACTACTTGTATTAGCTCAAAATTCTCGAGAATAAGTCAACACTTTTCTTATCCCATTTCTATTTTATTTTTCGTTGATACTTACCTTATAGGTAAGTTACCAATTTTTCTACTACTATCTATTTCGTGTTATTTTTTCTATTTTAGTTAGTTGATGACCGAAGTGGTAAGGCCCCACTCACTCCTTATAAGCTGACAAAAACACTTACAAAGGCGAGTTAAGAGTAGAGAGTAAACGAGGTCATACTAGTCAGGGAAATCCTGACGAATCATCTTCTAATAAAAATATAAAAAGCTGAAACTAGTGATGAAACAAATGAGCAGAGGCTAGATCATGCTCTAGGGCATGGACAGAACCCTATTAACCCTAATAATAATAATAATAATAATAGAAATAATCAAAATCGGAACCAGAATAATCGAAATAACCCACCAAACCCGAGACCTATCTGTGATCAAACCATAAGGAGAAACCAGACTAATAATCCCATACTTTTACCTAATGAAGGAGCGAATAATTTCGAGATTAAATCTCATCTTTTTGGTTTAATTGACACAAGAGCCCAATTCCTAGGAGAGGATGATGAAGATCCACATCATCATCTCTATATTTTTGAAGAATTATGCAATACAGCCAAAAATCAAGGTGCTCATAAGGAATAAACGAGGATGACTATGTTTCCTTTTTCTTTAAAAGGACGAGCCCGAGATTGGTTTATGTCTCTTCCACATCATTCACTTACTAGTTGGGAGGAGATTCAAACTGAATTTACAAAACAATATTTCACTCTGACTGAAATTTGGAATTAAAAGTCGAGGTTGCTAACTTTAGACAAGGATCTGAAGAAACACTCGGGAATGCCTGGGAAAGATTTAAAAAACTGTTAAGAGCTTGTCCCGATCATGGTTATTCCTTAGATATGCAAATTCAACTTTTCTGTCGTAAATTAAGGAAAGACTCACGTGCTGATGTAGATCATGCATGTGGTGGTTCTTTAATGATGAGTGAAGCTCAAACAGTTTACGATGCTATAGAAAAGATTTCCAAAAATAACGAGAATGTGGGAAACCGGTTCTAGCACCGAAAAGTAGCTTTTGCGGGAGAATGTACATCTAATACTGGAAGCTCTAGCACATTTAGAAAATTTGAGTAGGAAATTTGATGGCCTACAATCTAACAAAACCAAAGTTCGTAAAATAGTACACCAACTGAATACTCAAATCGAGGATAATATGCCATTAGGGAGTGAAGAACCAGCAGGATATTCAAGAGAGGAGGGAGTTTTCTTCAGAAACATAGGAATTTGAACAATGCATACTTGAACTCGTTTAATGCTATTAGAGAGAGATCACCCTACTTATCGATGGTCCGAAAACCCTAGTAAGCAAGGACAACCGCCATATCCAAATCCCATATAGGAACCAAGCTTATCAAGAAAATACATCTAATCAGAATTTACAATCATTACCTAGATCCTATCCTCAACATACCACTCAAAGTATACCAGTAACTCAGAGTTCAACTCAACCTACAGAAGGAGTTGAAAAATGGGAAAAACTAATGGAAAATATGATGGGTGTAGTATCTACTCAATCTAAGAATATGGAAACAATGATGACTTCTATTGGTACAGTCACTAAAGATATGAGTTCGATGAAAACATCTATGAGTGGACATGATACCAGAATGAGAACGATAGAAGCCTCATTAAGGAATATGGAAGATCATTTGAGTAGGGAAGGTGAACGTAACAACAGTAGACCCCCAGGAGGATTACCAAGTAACACTGAAAGAAACCCAAGAGAGGTAAATGTTGTAGTTACGAGAAGTAGGAAGCTCTGTGGTAGTAATGGAGTAGAAAACTTTGGGAATAATGAAGTAGAAAATGATTTAGATGGAAAGAATGATGAAACTAAAGATGAAATTGAATTCACTGATGAGGAAGAAGAAATTATAGAGAATTTCTTGAAAAGGAATAGAAGTTTGGAATACGAGAATGAAAGTGAAAAATGGGTAAAAATCCTAGGATTTTGAAAGATCCCATGGATAAAGATTTAAGGAATTTATTCAAGGAACATGTTAGAATAGAGGATAATGAAAACAAGGATAAGAAACAAGAAGAACTGAAGGAATCTGAAGTAGAGATTGATTCAGGGAATGTTTTAAAAGAAAAAACTCAAGATCATGATACTTGGCGATCAAGTAATACTCAAAGGTTTAAGGAAAAAGGAAAAGAGAAATTGACTTTGGGATCAAAGGTTGTAGATTTAGAATCTTTACCTTACCCTCCTAAAGATCAAATCAAAAAGATTAAAACTGATCAGAAGTATGCTCGTTTCCTTGATAATTTTCGTCATATTCATGTTAATATCCCTGTTATTGAAGCTCTAATAAGTATGCCTGCTTATGGAAAGTTTCTGAAAGATATTCTGTCAAATAAGAAAAAAATAGAGGAATATGAGAATATATGCCTAAATGAAGAATGTTACGCAGTTCTGCGAGATAAGTTACCACCTAAACCGAAAAGATCCTGGATGTTTTACGATTCCATGTGAAATTGGAGGATTTCTGTTTAAGAAGGTCTTATGTGATCTTGGAGCTAGTATAAATCTCATGTCTTATGAGGATTATAAGAAGCTAGGCATAGAAAATCTTTCAAAGACTGAAATGACTCTACAGATGGCAGAAAGATCGATTAAATACCCTAAAGGGATTATTAAGGACGTATTGGTTAAAGTAGACAAATTCTATTTTCCAGTAGACTTTGTAGTTATGGAAATGGAAGAAGGATATTCAGCGCCACTTATCTTAGGTCGTCCATTTCTAGCTACAGGAAGAACTTTAATAGATGTCCAGAAAGGAGAGTTAATTCTGAGAGTCAATGAAGATGAAGTTGCTTTCAATATTTTTAAAGCTATGAACCATCCATATACATCACCAGAATCATGTTCTTTTATAGAAGATATTCATTACATCTCATGATAATCGATTTACCAACTTTTGAAGGCAGATTAGAAGAATGCTTAACTCTGTCTATCTATAAAGAAGATGAGGAAGACATTGAAATGAAAGAGATAATCCTTTCTCTAGATAAAGGAAGTTTTACTTTTAAACCACCATGGCATAAGTATTTGGAATTAGAACTAGAAGGACCGGTTCTTAAATCGTCAATAGAAGATCCGCCAAGAATTTGGAATTGAAACCGTTACCTTTAAATCTAAAATATGCTTTTCTTGAAACGATAATCTATTACCGATTATTATTTCATCAACTTTAATCGAGCAACAAGAAGATCAATTACTTAGAATGTTAAGAAAACATAAGAAAGCTTTTGGATGGATGATTGCCGATATTCGAGGTATTAGCCACGAGATTTGTGTTCATAAGATAATTACGAAAGAAGATGCTAAACCTTGTATTCAACATAACGCCGCCTCAACCCGATTTACTGATTAATCGTTAAGAAAGAGGTGATTAAGCTATTAGAAATGGGAATAATCTTTCCTATATCGAGATAGTGAATGGGTAAGTCCAACTCAAGTTGTACCAAAGAAAGGAGGTTTCACAGGTGAAAGAGAATGATAAGAATGAATGGATTCCAACAAGGAAATTACGAGGATATCGAATGTGCATTGATTTTAGAAAGCTAAATGATCATACTAAGAAAGATCATCATCCACTTCCATTCATAGTTCAAATGTTGGAGCGTTTAAGTGGTCATAAATATTCTTGTTTCTTAGATGGTTATTCGGGATATTTACTGATTTCATTGCAAAGCAGAGATAGGGAAAAGACTACTTTCACTTGTCCTTATGGAACTTTTAGTATAAAAGAATGCCGTTTGGTTTATGTAATGCTCTGCTACGTTTCAAAGATGTATGATGTCTATATTTTCCGATATGGTTGAGAAATTCTTAGAAATTTTTATGGACGACTTTAGTGTTTACGGAGATTCTTTTGGTAAAAGTTTGTCGCACTTAGAAAGAGTGTTACAACGCTGTGAGGATACCAATCTAGTACTAAAGCGGGAAAAATGCCACTTAATGGTATCGAAGGGATTGTTTTAGGTCATAGAATCTACAAAATAGGAATTGAAGTTGATAAAGCTAAAGTCAAAGTGATTGAAAAATTACCACCACCGGTTAATCTAAGGACTCTAAGAGGATTTCTTGGACATGCAGGATTTTATTGGAGATTTATTGCAGATTTTTCAAGATAGCAAAGCCTCTAAGTCATTTGCTTGAAAAAAGTACCTTTTAAGTTTGATAGTAAATGTATGGAATCATTTAAGACCACAAAGCGAAGTTGATTCTTGCACAGATGTTGGTAGCACCAGGTAGGATTTGCCTTTTGAGATTATGTGTGATGCAAGAGATTTAGTTGTAGGAGCTGTTTTAGGTCAAAGGTATAACAAAATTCTCAAAGCTATCTACTATGCTTCTCACACATTAAACGCAGCTCAGCTTAATTATGCAACTTCTGAAAAAGAACTGTTGGCTGTAATTTTTGTCTTAGATAAGTTTAGATCATATATTGTTGGTTCTAAGGTAATAATCTACACAGACCATTCAGCTCTGAAGTATTTACTGAGTAAGAAGGATGCGAAACCACGTCTTCTTAGATGGATTCTCCTACTTCAAGAATTTGATATTGAAATTAAAGATAAAAAGGAAGTGAGAATGTAGTAGCGGATCATCTAAGTAGAATGGAGATCGAGGAAGAGATAGGGAATGAAATTAAAGATTCATTTCACGATGAACAACTATTTAGAATCGATATGCCTCCAACTATGCAGTTATTAAAGCAAAGAATTCCTTCTAAGGAAAGATCACCTTGGTTTGGAGATATCGTTAATTACTTAACCTGTGATTATATTCCGTCTCATTGGACTTGGCAACAGAAAAAGAAATTCTTTTACGACTTAAAATTTTATTACTGGGAGGAACCAGACCTTTTCCGTAAGTGTTCGGATGGGATAATCGGAAAATGTGTGCCTGATAATGAAATTTTAAGTATTTTATCGTTTTGTCATGATCGTGAGGCGGGAGGTCATCATGGAGGTTGGAAAACTTGCTTTTAAGTTTTACAATGTGGTTTTTATTGGCCTACGCTATATAGAGATGCTTATAAGTATGTTAAATCTTGTGAATCTTGTCAAAAATGGGAAATGTATCTAAAAACATGAAATGCCTATGCAACCTATTTTAGAATGTGAGTTATTTGATGTTTGGGGTATAGATTTCATGGGACCATTCCTATATCTTTTGGAAAAAGATTTATTCTTGTAATGGTAGATTATGTTTCAAAATGGGTAGAAAGTCGAAGCTCTTCCCACTAATGATACCAAAGTTGTCATACGATTCCTTAAAAAGAATATATTTACCAGATATGGCATTCCGAGGGCAATCATTAGTGATAGAGGTTCACACTTTTGTAATAGACCATTTACTAAGATAGTTGAGAAATATGGTGTAACGCATAAACTAGGAACGCCCTATCATCCACAAACTAGTGGACAGGTAGAGGTGTCGAATAGAGAAATCAAAAGAATCGTGGAAAAAACAGTTGATTCAAATCGTAAAAACTGGGCAGTAAAATTAGATGATGCATTATGGGCGTACAGAACAGCTTTTAAAACTCCAATTGGTTGTTCTCCCTACAAATTAGTTGTCCCGGATTTATCTAATGCGTACAAACAAGTAATAATATTTATAAACCGGTTAACCTCAAGTGCAAGGATCGTAGTATGGAGGCTAATGCCGGGTCGATCTTACGGGGAACTGACGAATGTGAATCCTAGTTTTTGCTTTAAACTAACTATGTCACGAATCTAACCTAAACAAATATGCAAGAAAAAGTAACTAGACAGAGAGATTAATCCAATGCTAGGAAAGACTGAAAGCGATAAATAAACTAAACTAAAGTGCGAAAAAGTAAACTAAAGCTAAACAATTCAAGTTTTAAGGATTAAATCAAATTATAACAAGCGAACAAGCAATTGATCCACCTATCCTATCAACGCTTGATACTAATTCGGATTATTTAAGTGATCTCTACTCAAGTCGTGATTCACCTAATCGAAGGCATAAACTCCTACTCTCGTAGACGAGTTCGTTTTCTAATCTTTTATCTTTCGATGTTAAAGATTACGTCTTTCTAACCTAGGCGTGAAATCTTTCAATTTCTAATCTAGAGATTCAATCTAATAACTTTCGTTGTGATTAGATTAAAGGTCTAAACTTTTATCATGGTGTTCTAAGGTTAACATGACTTTCATCAAGCAAACAATAAACAAAAGCACGGATCTTTCGATATAGCATGCAATCAACATATAAAAACATGATAAAAGTAACAACTTTAATAGATACTCACAAAACAATCACGAACTAGAGATCAAATCGTTGAAACGGACGGCTTCACAACGCTTGTTCAAGGAGGATTTAGCCTCCTAGCATCCTTATGCAAACTCGAATTGATGGAATAAAGAACATAAATCTAACTATCTAATCTAGATGTTTTATTGCATAAAAGCTGGAAAATAAAGGAGTAAAACGCAGCCAAGCTGCTCCCTAGGGTTTGGGATCGAATTGTATGTTTAGGGTTTGGTGAAACGCGCCTATTTATAGATTTTAGGTCGGTTTATTTGAGTCGGTGCCGTGGGCGCCCGTCCACTATCTTGGGCGCTCGTCCAGCCTCTATGAACGGAGAATGAGCGCTCGTTCGAACAGCGTCTGAACTCTCTCGAATGTAAAATACGATTACGGACGCCGATTCACTTTTATGGACGCCCGTCCACTACCTTGCTCTAGTATTTTGCTCATAACTTCACTTCTAGGGCTCCAAATGAGGTGATTCAACATGCGTTGGAAAGCTATTTCAATCCTCTACAACTTTCATCAAGACAACTTTCCTGAAAGTTCCTACAAGTGTGGACAAAATCCCCATGAAGTGCCTGGTTCCGGTTTCTTCAATGATTCTTCACTTAAACATCTTCCAACTCTTCCATCTTCATGTGATCATCGTTTAAGCTCCTTACTCATCATGAAAACGTACCTAACAACATGATAGAAACATGCAAAATGTAACATCATACGAATAAACATAAAACACCGATAAAATCACGTAAATATCTCGATTTTGCATTTAAACACATTTAAAACTCGTTTGCTCAATAAATCTAATAAGCACTTACTTTTCTATGCAATTTATCAGATTATGGGAGAAATCGTTACGAAATATAACGGTATAAATCATATAAAATCACCCTTAACAACTCCCCCACACTTAAACCTTGCTCGTCCCGAGCAAAACAAAACAAAATCAAGCTCGAGATAGTATAGACATCTCAACAAATATAACATATATTCAATAACTTAGAAGTTCACCATCGTGTGTGTGCATAGCCATAGAAAACTTCCACTAAATCCAAACTTGAAAAACTCAAAGCAAAACTAGCTAATACCCCCTCGTAGACTAGTAATAAGTGACACTCATAAGGTGCACCCTACAAACGTGACATATCCCGAGAAGAATGATCGAATATATCTAGGGCCTTTCTGAAATACTCAGAGGATAATCCCTACAGCATATCTGTCAGTTTCTATTGGGGATAAGATAGACGATAACTTAGTCTTATATACATTTCATAACACTTCTTTAGTTGATTTAACTTTTTCACTTTAAACACACATTAGAAGAAGCTATTGCCCTCATAGTAGAATAGGACATTTCGAGATAATACCCTACCTTACTCCAATCATAAGGCGACTTTTCCTAATCGTAAGTGAGCTCTTAGTCATCATAGTGGTATAGGACATACGTGGTATACCCTACCTCACTCAAATCATCGACTAGCTTCCGACACACCCTATAGATTCATTTAATTATTCAACTTCTCATTTGACAATAGTTACGTGTTACTCATCACATTCAAACCTTAGATATTCACAGTATAACATACTTCGGATCTAAATACAAACTATCATAAATCTCAAGATATATACGTAGCACTAAGCACATGACTTATAAGAAAATCAAAAATTACTAATCCAAACGGGGTATAGCTTTATAAATTAGCTCATCATTCACTATGGCACGTGGAAAATAAATCTTGGTGAAACAACCAACTCACTAAAAATATGGTATCTGACATCAATGACTATAACAAACCGAACAAAAACGTGTATTGCCTACTCGGGACAAAACAAAAACAAAAGTGTCGAAAAATTTTCAAAAATTAAACCCCCATTTTGCACAAAAACATCATATATTAAGCAAATGGTAGATACATAGCGATCATTCCCTCCCCACACTTAAATAACAACATGTCCTCATGTTGTGGAGAAAATAAAAGGAAAGGAAAACTTAGCTGTTCAGATATGTCGAAAGAGGCAATTCGAAATGGTCGGAGCCAGGTCCAAAATGTTGAGGAAATCATGAGATCATCATCCACGGAAAATCGACTTCATCTCAAAACTCACAAACGCTACCGAAAATACCACACACACTTGAAAAGCAAAGAAATACCTCGGGGATACAAGGGATTAAACCATATCGCGCAAAAGTGATAGAGATAAAGATAAGAGGAAATCGTAAGCAAAACCACACTTCGACCCTGTATAAGATGAGGACGGCTGACTGATAAAAACAACACAATCCTAATAAGAGTAAAACAACTAGAACAAGGAAAAATAACTAAAGAAAAAACTAATATAATAAGGGATATCTAGGATGCCTCCTAGTAAGCGCTAATGGTTATCGTCGTTAGCTCGACACATTTGAAGCTCGGCTGGATCGGGCCATTTAACCTTTCTCGCCACCACTACCTCGTTTAAGCTCCGGTCCGTGGTGTGGTGCTGCGAAACAACATCTCAACACATGGGGTAAAATCTTTTATAGCCTTCCAAACTCGTTTAATCTTCCCATGGCTGATTTCTTTCTTCTCGATTCCTCCGATGACGTTTAAGCTTTTGCTCTCTTTCATACTCCTCCATATCCCAACTACCTGCTAGAACTTCTGCTGATGAACCAATACCGTCATTCTCGGAGAATAAATCGGATGAAAACTCATCAAATTCATTGACCTCTGGAACACCACATCCGAGAATATCAAGAAATTTAACAATCAAAGGTTTTTCTTTAGGTTCACCAATGTAGTGCTTGCACCTTTGACCATTAACTCGAAACGGTTGGTCTGGATAACCGCGTAGTTCTAGAACACCTCCAGGAATGATTTGGAGAATCTCAAAAGGACCGGACCAACGTGTTCTCAACTTCCCAGGAAACAAATGTAACCTAGAATTGTATAAGAGAACTTGCTCGCCGACCTGGAATTCTCTCTTCTTTATCTTGGCGTCATGGAGTAGTTTCATCTTCTCTTTACTGATCCTGGCACTTTCATATGCCTGAAGTCTGAACTCGTCCATTTCATGTAATAGCTAGTCGAAGTCGATCATCACAAATTTGGGCATCAAAGTTTAAAAACTTTGTGGCCCAATAAGCTCTATGCTCTAGCTCGACGAGGCGAGATGACATGGTTTCCGTGTAGACCATTTGATATGGCGATGTACCCATAGGGGTCTTATAGGCGATCTATATGCCCAAAGTACATCGTCAACTTCAAACTCCAGTCTTTTCTATGACTATTCACCGTCTTCTCCAGGATTTTCTTAAGACTCTGGTTGCTTCGCTCAACCTGACCACTAGTCATCGGATGATATGGTGTGCCAGTTTTATGGCGAACACCATACTTCTCGAGACTTTTTCCAAAGGTCGGTTGCGAAGTGTGTCCTTCATCACTGATCAAGGCACGTGGACATCCAAACCTCACAAAGATGTTCTTCTTTAGAAATTTCATGACCGTTTTATGATCATTGTGAGGAGTGGCAATTGCCTCCACCCATTTCGAAACATAGTCAACGCAGACTAAGATGTATTTGTTGCCACACGATGATGGGAAAGGTCCCATAAAATCGATGCCCCAAACATCAAAGACTTCGCACTCTAAGATGGGTTTTAAAGGCATGTCGAAAGCGCCTTGTCGAGTTCGGTCCTTTGACATCTATCGCAAGCTTCTACGAAGGCTTCAGATCCTTAAAGATTGTAGGCCAATAGAAACCGGATTTGGAAGATCTTAGCAACCGTCTTCCAAGGACCAAAGTGACCACCAATGGGTCCACTATGGCATTGCTCGATTATATCGCGTTGCTCGGATTCTGGAACACATCTCTAAGCAAACCATCTTTCTGAGATCTTGAAAAGATAAGGTTCATCCCAAACGAAATATTTCATATCGAGAAGAACTTCTTCTTCTCTTGATAAGACATTTCGAGATCGAGATAACGGGCATGAAGGTAGTTTACAATGGAGGAATACCATGGAACATCGGGAGGACAACCGTCTATCAACATAATGTTCTCTGAGAGGAAAGTAAAGATCTATATCATCCGGTTCATCCTTTTCCTCACTTAACACCCTAGAAACATGATCCGCCACTACGTTCTCACTTGCCTTCTTCTTATCTTTGATTTGAGCGTCAAACTCTTGGAGGGTCGATTATCCAACGCAGAGGGCGCGCGGTTTAGCTTCCTTTTGGTCATGAGATATCGCAGCAAGCGGCGTGGTCATCCACACAATCACTTGAGCACCCGAAGAAGTAACTCTGAAACTTATCCATAGCAAAGACTACGGCTAATAGTTCCTTTTCGGTTGTCGTGTAGTTAACTTGAGAAGGATTCGATGTGTGGTGGCATAATAGATAGGTGGAACTTTCCATTAAGCTTTTGCCTAAAGATCGCACTAACAACATAGTTGGATGCATCACACATAAGCTCAAAGGGTAGGTTCGATCTGGCGATATAAGAATTGGAGCGAGATCGAGTCTACTCTTAAGCTCCTCAAGCGCGCTTGCAATTCTCATCAAAATCAAAAGTAACGTCTTCTTTGAGTAAAGTAGGCAGGGGCTTGGCAATCTTTGAAAAGTCCTGGATGAACCTCCTATAGAAACCGACATGTCCGAAAACCTCGGACTTCCCGAACATTCTTAGGATAACTCATCTTCTCAATAGCTTCTACCTTAGCCCTATCTACTTCTATACCTTTTTGAATACTTTGTGGCCAAGGACTATGCCTTCATCTACCATGAAATGGCATTTTTCCCAATTAAGCACTAAGTTCTTTTCCACACATCTAGATAACACTGATCAAGATTATTGAGGCAATCATCGAAGGATTGACCAAAGACCGAAAATCATCCATAAAAATCTCCATGCACTTTTCAACTAGCCCGTCAAAGATTGCCATCATACACCTTTGAAAGGTGGTTTGGGCATTACAGAGACAAACGGCATCCGCTGTGGCGAAATGTTCCATAAGGCGGTGAAAGTGGTCTTCTCTTGGTCAACAGGATCGATGGGTATCTGGAAGTATCCTGAATATCCATCGAGAAACAGTAGAATGCATGCCCCGCCAGACGCTCAAGCATCTGGTCAATGAAAGGAAGGGGGAAATGATCTTTCATTGTTACCTCATTGAGCTTTCGATAATCGATACATACTCTGTATCCAGTAACGAGCCTCAATGCTATCTCTTCTCCCTTCTCATTCTTCTCAATAGTAATTCCACCTTTTTTGGGAACTACTTGAGTTGGGGACACCCACTCACTGTCTGCAATGGCGTAAATGATACCCATATCTAGAAGCTTGATAATTTCCTTCTTGACTACCTCTTGCATGTGAGGTTGAGCCTTCTCTCGAGGTCAGCTAACTCGTTTTGCACCCTCCTCGCCTCTTGATCTTGTGCATACAGATGTGTCGGGAGATATCCTCGGATGTCTCCCACCGCCATCCAAAAGCTTTTTCGTTTTTACTGCGCAAGACATTTAATAATTTAAGCTCTTCTATACGAGATAGCTTGGCGAGAGATGATCAAGGAAGCTTGTCACCCTCTCTTAAAAACACATACTTAAGATGTTTAGTAACGGCTTGAGTGCCAAATCTACGGGAGGATCCTCTGGACTGATTTAAGATCGCCACTCTTCAACTCAACATCGCGAGCTTACTTAGTGGTCCTACGCCCAAGGCTTCTTCTCTTAGCTCATCCTCAAAATCACCGCTAACCGGTCTAGATTCACCACACCATGATTATTCGGATTATCGATCAATCGCTCATATTCTCGCTTCTTACACCAAGACTTGCTTATCCATGAAGTCATTGAAGTCATCAGACGTCTCCTCAATGGAAAAGCCGGTTGGAGAACCGGAAGGTACTTGAATAGATTTAGAAACGCTATAGCTCACCTCTTGGTCACCAACTCGGATAGTTACTTTCCCACCATCACAATCGATGAGGGCTCTAGCCGTAGATAGGAAAGGTCTTCCAAGAATCGAGAGGACATTTTCATTTTCTCCATATCTAAGACATACCAGTCAACGGGAAAGGTAAACCTACCCACTTGAACCAATACGTCCTTTAGGATCCCTGAGGCTTTCTTTGAAGATCTATCAGCGAACTGCAAGTTCATGGTAGTGGGTTCTAGAAGATTCTGCAAACCAAGCTGATTGCAAACGGACAATGGCATCAAGGCGATGGATGCACCCAGTCACATAAGGAATTGGAAGACTAGGCCTCCCATCCGCAATGTGAGCACAAATTTGCTGGTCGCTTCTCTTGGTTGGTAAGTCTTGATAATTGACCATAGAACACTCCTTACCAATTGCTTGATCCATTCCTCGCTAACTTCTTCTTGGAAGATACAACATCCTTGATGAACTTTGTATACCTAGGCATCTCGACCAAGACCTCGGATAATGGCGATTTACAGTATTTTTCGAAGGTTTAGCACCTTCTCATACTTTTTGTCTTCAACCAATGGAATGTTGCTCTTCCTCGGTGGAAACGGAAGCTTCTTTAGATCACTCTCCGAAAGACTTTCTTTGAGGATGCGGCTGATAGCTTGATCTTCCAAATCTTTCCACCGAATCGTCTTCTCATTCTTTTGATTAGTCGTGGATCGACCACGACTATCATTTAACTCATCGATCCTCGGGATCACCACCGAGGATCCTCAATTATTTCACTTCTCGGAACAATGCCACCGAGGATATCCGATCGATTTTTATTCCTCGAGGATCACCCACTTGAGGATCTCAACTCTTTCTTCTATCGGGGATCACCCACGATTTGCCTTCTGCAGCCAAGGGGACGATGGGTGCTCAACTTCCCCTCCTGCCTTTCAAATCGGTGGCAGGAGGGGCTAGTGGTTTCCCTGGAAGCCAGGGGGACCACCAACTTGAGAACCACTTCTTAAGTTCATCGCACTGGCCTCCTCTTTACCGTATTGCATTATTGGCACGAGGTCAGTGCATTGGCTGTTGCTTAAATCGGCGTGAGCGACTTGACCGCCTTTTGGGTTTTTCGGTAAAATCGGGCGGATGCCCAGGGGTCTTGACGCTAGTGCTTGCTCGACCAATTGCCCTAATTGTCTCTCAAGATTTTTATTGTCTGCTTTGCTCCTCCAACTTGGTTTCAAATTGTTGGATTGGGAGGGTCCTTGAGAGTTCGATGATTTTGAGGAGTGGTGACTTGGTGACTTTGGAATGCGAAATTAGAATTGGCGGGCCAATTCGATTGAACCTTTGTTGTGGATTGGAAAAATTATAGCTTGGGTTACGATTGTAACCAGGGTTTCTATTGAAGTTCGAATTAGATTAAATCCGAAGATTGATTAGACCCTTGGTTTTGGAAACTGCTCGCCAGCGAATTGGTTATTGAATCTCGATTTATGTCCGCCGAGAAAGCATTGACTTCCGCGATTCGCGCCAATCATGGGGTGCGAAGCGATATGCCCCATGTCCGTCACACACTTGGCATGTGATTGGATTATCTCATCCATAGTCATGAACGGCATTGACTTGCTTTGAGCGGAGGGGAAGAAAATTGACATTGGCCACCATATGGCGGTCGACAAAGATAAGCTTCGCAATACTGAACCCGAGAGTTACGTGGAAACGAAAGAGTCGATTACTCAGATTAGGAACAATTTGGGATGTTGTCTGCGAGAATTAGCCATTTGCTTTTGCAACATGGCAATCAGATTTTGCATAGTCACTTCCTCGACCTTGGGAGGGAGGAGGAGGTGCTGAATAGCTTGATAGGATGGGGCATAGTTATATTTGGCAATGTCTTGAACAATGCCCATCCTTCATCAGTGTTTTTCTTGAGAAATGCCCCACCAGAGGAACTATTGACCATGCCCTTGGTGAGCTCGGTCAATCCATTAGAAAAAGTATGGACTTGCCTTTGCTTTGGCAAGCCATGATGGGGACACTTTCGCAGGAGAGACTTAAACCTTTTCCACGCCTCAAAGAATGACTCATTTTCCAAATGACGGAATGTGAAGATTTCGTTCGAGACAACTCGGGCTGTTTTTGAAGGAGGAAAGTATTGACTTAGAAATTCCTCTCGAGCTCAAATTACGTAGTGATGGATTCGAGAGGGGAGAGAGTGATACCACTCGAGTGCCTCCCCGTAAGGAAAATGGAAATAGTTTAAGCTTGATGGCGTCCTCACTTACACCTTGGATACGGGTAGTACCGCATATTTGCAAGAATGTGTGTAAGTGAGTGTGGGGGGTTTTCGGATGGGAAACCATGGAAAATTGATGCATCTTTGCATCATCCGAATAAGTCCGGTTTAAGCTCGAAGTTTGGAGCGAGAATGGTAGGCATGACGATAGCCGGGTTGATGGTGATTGTGCCGGGCATGGCATAGTCGGCCAACGTCCGTCTATCTTCCGCTGCCATTATTACTATTCTTTCGATTTCTCCTGAAAGATATTGCTCAAATTCTTGATCTAGAGCGTTTCCTTCGTCGAAACGAAGTCTCCGCCTATTGGGTCGGACTATGGTCCGCTCGGGGTCAGGGGAATAGATTAGTGGTCCCTTATGACTACGAGTTTGCATAAACCGAACACCAACTCAAGGTGTTGAGCAAGAAAGGATAGAAAGTGACGAAAGGACAGATCAGACAGAGGGAAAGGATAACTAAACCTAGAGGAATCAAAAACTACGAAACTTGACTACGAAAAATTTAAAAACAGAAAAACAGGAAACACCAAAAACGTGTTGAAATCTTCTGAGCCCAAAATGGAAGGGAAAAGAGTGGATTTTGACCTCAAAAACGGTGTCGGACGGCCTCTGGCCGTCTGCCACGTCGTCGGCGTCGGAACGAGCTTTCCGAATTGGGGTCCTGCGCGCCAATCCGACACTCGAGCCGAAAGTTATGGCCAAAATACTATCAAGTGCTAAAACGGACCCTTTTATCCTAAAATTTGATCGTGAAAGGTGTGAGTCGATGATTCAACCTTAGATGTCACCGAATCAACGTGGAAACTAGAAAGGATAGAAACAAAAACCCTACCTACGAAAGGACATCGAAGCAGAGGAGGGCGACGGGCGCCCAAGGTCCTGGGCGGGCGTCTGCCTGGAGGTTGAAGTGGGCGGGCGTTCGAAAAAACGCACGCTCGTCGAGGGTCGAATGAAATCAGAGTTGAAATTTTTACGGTGGGCGGGCGTTCATAGTATGGGCGCTGCGTTCATATGCAAAATTTTCGAGAAAAGAACAGTAAACGATTTGAAATGAGAGAAAAGTAAAGAAAACAGAGCGGAAAAAGCAGGAGAAAAAAAACTAATCACTAACGTAAACTTTAACCCTAATCTAAAACACCAATATCCTAACTACTTAAAGGTTAATCTTCCTAGAATCGACCTAAAAACAGGATTAAAACGCGAAAAAGCGAAAGAAAAAAACCGAACTAACACGAAAAACGAAAAACAAACAAAAACAAAAACTAGGCAAACCGTCCGGTTCCCGGCAACGGCGCCAAAAACTTGTCCCGGATTTATCTAATGCGAACAAACAAGTAATAATATTTATAAACCGGTTAACCTCAAGTGCAAGGATCGTAGTATGGAGGCTAATGCCGGGTCGATCTTCTGGAATCGACGAATGTGAATCCTAGTTTTTGCTTTAAACTAACTATGTCACGAATCTAACCTAAACAAATATGCAGAAAAAGTAACTAGACAGAGGAGATTAATCCAATGCTAGGAAAGACTGAAAGCGATAAATAAACTAAACTAAAGTGCAGAAAAGTAAACTAAAGCTAAACAATTCAAGTTTTAAGGATTAAATCAAATTATAACAAACGAACAAGCAATTGATCCACCTATCCTATCAACGTTTGATACTAATTCGGATTATTTCGTGATCTCTACTCAAGTCGTGATTCACCTAATCGAAGGCATAAACTCCTACTCTCGTAGACGAGTTCGTTTTCTAATCTTTTATCTTTCGATGTTAAAGATTACGTCTTTCTAACCTAGGCGTGAAATCTTTCAATTTCTAATCTAGAGATTCAATCTAATAACTTTCGTTGTGATTAGATTAAAGGTCTAAACTTTTATCATGGTGTTCTAAGGTTAACATGACTTTCATCAAGCAAACAATAAACAAAAGCACGGATCTTTCGATATAGCATGCAATCAACATATAAAAACATGATAAAAGTAACAACTTTAATAGATACTCACAAAATAATCACGAACTAGAGATCAAACTGTTGAAACGGACGGCTTCACAACGCTTGTTCAAGGAGGATTTAGCCTCCTAGCATCCTTATGCAAACTCGAATTGATGGAATAAAGAACATAAATCTAACTATCTAATCTAGATGTTTTATTGCATAAAAACTGGAAAATAAAGGAGTAAAAACGCAGCCAAAAGCCGCTCCCCTGGGGTTTAGGGATCGAATTGTATGTTTAGGGTTTGGTGAAACGCGCCTATTTATAGATTTTTAGGTCGGTTTCGCTGAGTCGGTGCCGTGGACGCCCGTCCACTATCTTGGACGCTCGTCCAGCCTCTATGAACGGAGAATGAACGCTCGTTCAGAACGCGTCTGAACTCTCTGAATGTAAAATACGATTCTGGACGCCAGTTCACTTTTATGGACGCCCGTCCACTACCTTGCTCTAGTATTTTGCTCATAACTTCACTTCTAGGGCTCCAAATGAGGTGATTCAACATGCGTTGGAAAGCTATTTCAATCCTCTACAACTTTCATCAAGACAACTTTCCCTAAAAGTGCCTACAAGTGTGGACAAAATCCCCATGAAGTGCCTGGTTCCGGTTTCTTCAATGATTCTTCACTTAAACATCTTTCAACTCTTCCATCTTCATGTGATCATCGTTTAAGCTCCTTACTCATCATGAAAACGTACCTAACAACATGATAGAAACATGCAAAATGTAACATCATACGAATAAACATAAAACACCGATAAAATCACGTAAATATCTCGATTTTGCATTTAAACACATTTAAAACTCGTTTGCTCAATAAATCTAATAAGCACTTACTTTTCTATGCAATTTATCAGATTATGGGAGAAATCGTTACGAAATATAACGGTATAAATCATATAAAATCACCCTTAACATTAGTCTTTGGTAAATCATGTCATCTCCCAGTAGAATTAGAACACCGAGCCTTCTGGGCTATTAGATTTCTAAATTTCGATCCTAAGGTCATGCGGTGATCATAGATTGCTTCAATTGATGAAACTAGAAAATTTCGCTCTTGATTCTTATGAAAACGCCGAATCTACAAGGAACGTACGAAATCTTTCCATGATAAGAAAATCTTTAAGCGTGAGTTCCATGTAGGTGATCGAGTGCTTTTGTATAATTCACGTTTAAAGTTGTTTCCAGGTAAGCTTAAATCAAGATGGACAGTCCATTTAAAGTAACACGGGTTTACAAAAGCGAGTGTTGAACTAACTGATGGAAATACAACTTTTATAGCCAATGGCCACATAGTAAAGTTATTTGTGGAGGGAGAAGGAATCACACTGAAAGAAGAAGTAATGCTATTGATTGATCCCCCGACAAATTGAAAAAGCAGAGGAAAATAAAAGAACTGAAAAGCTGAGAAACTAGAATCAGCCGAATACCAGGTGCTATCTATCTTTACTCTACTTTTCTGTATTTTTAATTATGTTTAAACTCTTTTCGTCTTTTACCGGATAGGCGTAAAAGAACCTGGATGCCTTTTTATAGAATAGGAGTTTTATTTTACTTTTAAAATTAGGCCTTGATAAAGATGTCGCGTTTTCTATAGAAGCTTTAGTTTTTGAACAAAACAAGAAATTGTTGAGAGAAATCAGATTGAAAGAAGTTTGTAATGGAACATCAAGAAGTGCGATAAAAAGAAGGGCAAAGTTTCTAATGAGATCACAGAATCTGGGGAAAAAGTGAACATGTTGAATGTGTGGAAAACACAACCAAATCCTGGATGAGTGTTTGAATATTGTTAGGAAGGAACGATTAGGTGGTTATCCGAAAATCGATGGAATTCGAGAGATAATTCAAATGCTTCATTTTTAGGAGTTAGGTTGATCGAGCGTTATATCAAGACTCTGGAAGATTTAGAAATCGAAGAATCGTGAACCCCTAAGTTTGAGTCTTTTCTTATATTTTATTTTATAAAATTTTCGTGATAACTTCAAAATTTTATAAAATTGGATCTTTATGAAATTTGAGGAGTTTTATAAAAGTTTTATAAAAGTTTTTTAGTTTTAATTTAGATGTTTTATAAGAGTTGATATAAATTTATTAAATTTTTATAAGCTTTTATTAAAGTGTTATAAAGATTTTATTAAATTTTTAGAAAATGTTATAAAATTATAAAATTTCCTTCAAATTTTATTTTTAGTAAGTTTTAAATTTTATAAAATTATTTTTAAGATTTTAATTAAGTTTTATTAGAATTTTTATAAGTTTTCATCAAAAATCATAAAAGTCAAAAAAAAATCGAAAAAGTGGAAAAATTTGGGCACGGACCGATCCGCCTTAACCCGACCGTCCGGGTCTAAAATCATAAAAAAGCCGGGGACCTTCTTTTTCTTCTTCTTCTTCTTCCCTAATTCTTCTAATGTACCAATGCACCCACACACACCCAAACCCCACCACTCAAAAATTTTATCAATTCTTCCACAAAATTCACCTCTCACACTACCACTACTTGATTTCTTCCTCTTTTCATCTCCTCTTACACAAAAAGTTTGGAAAAATCAAAAAAGGATCAAAAACAAGCCACATTTCATTCCGCGACTTTTCAACTTTTCCGGCCTACTTTTCAACGTTTTCTACATATTAAGGTATAATTTAGTTTATTTAGTTATCAATTTCGTATTTTTCATAATTTTTTAGATTAATTTCAACTGTTTTGATTTTTGAGTGTGTTGTGACATTTTTTTTTTTTTTTTTTTGTTGTTGTTTTTGTTGTTGATTGGCATTACCAATATCGTAGAATGGCTGAGTCGAGTTGGAGAGTCTCTAAAAAGCGTAAATCAAACATTCCCATTTCAACTCCTGTCGTAGGCACAATACTTTTATAGCCTGAAGAAGAATCCGTTAGCTTTGAAAAAACAGCATCACCTGAGGCTAAGAAAGCGTATGAGAAAATTTATAGTAAATGTGATGTTCTGGTTGAAAAAGGATTAGACTTGGATGATTTAGGTGATGAAGTTAAAAACATTTTTACGAGACGTCAGTGGTTAGATTTAGCAGCCAGAAGGGAAGGGGAGATTAACACGACTCTAGTAGCTGAGTTTTATTCGGTTTTATCTACATTGTCGGAAGAGCGACTTACTCGATGCAAAATCTGCACTTTACGAGCCGAAATATTCCTTTTAACCTGCGATCATAAATGCAATTCTAGGAGTTGAGGTTTTTCTGATGAGGAGGATTACAGGCGCTTTATAATCTAGATGATCCCGCAAGCTTTGAGCGGATCGCCTCGAGAGCTCAGATCGTTTTGACCCAACCGCTGTATGGGTTGAAAATCGGTTTAATTACGGGAATTGTTTTAGAGGTTGAGGGCAATTAAAAGATTCATTAGCCATAATCTCTACCCTTCACGTAAACATACTGCTTTTGGAAAGGAAGATGTTTGTATCGCTTGGGCGATGGTAAACGATGTTAGAGTGGATGTTGGAAAGGTCATGTTTAAGAGAATTTTTGAGAGTATTGTCATCGCTGCACTGTGGGAGTCATCTATACTTCCCTTCTTTTATCTCGATTTATGTCGTAGGTTGGGAGTACCATTCCCGCGCTAATGACAAGTTATCTCTGGTGATGGAAATCTGATTGGACCTAGTTTGACTAGTGTTCCGGATGGTAGTATTAGATCTTTGATTAGAAGACGTCAAACTCAGCCAGCTACACCAGTTTTTACATCTTCTTCTTCTTTTCCATCTTTTTCTAGTCAGCCTCAACAAACTCCTTTCTCCAACACTATCACATATGACATGTTTCAATCTTTGGTGTTAGACGTTGCACGTGGTCAAGCCAACATGGCTTTGTATCTTTGAGAGTACTAAGCGGTGGTGTGATGATCTTCGTAGAGGTTTAAGGAGGAACGAGCGGTTTGCTTCAGACTCTACTTTTGATGATCCCGCCTATCCACCTTGTCAATCTGATCCTTATACCTTACCAGAGTGGGTAACATCTATTCCACCACCTTCGAGCTTTCATCCATCGTCATATCCTTTTGGGAGCCAATCTAGTGGGACATGTGTATTTTCGACAGGTGTTTAGAGACCAGCAATGTCGATTTGGGGAGGATTCACTGAGTTTGCACATGTCACGACTGGCATGAGTTCGATGGGTCTTGATAGTTCAGTCAGGACCACGACTACTGATTCGACCATCGCCTTCTCGATCGTTTCGAGTTCGAGTTTTCAAGTTGATCCTGAGGAAGACTACGATGAAGATTGAATTTAATAATTTTGTTTGATTAAACATTTTTATTGCACTTTTTATTCGACATTTATCATTTGGATATTGGTTTGTTTTTGTTTTCGTTTAGTTTGATTTTACAATCGTTTTTATCAAAATTTGGTTTGCATTCTAGATCGTTTAGTTTTTATAAAAACTATAAAAAAATCCCAAAAATAATTTTTGTAGAATTACTACGTCATTTTACAAAAATATAATGTGTCATTTTATCCGTTAGTATCAATATAAATGAATCTTTTCATATCCTCAAGTAGATAGGTAGTATTAGGCACGTGAAGTAAAAAAACAAAAAACAAGTTGTCTTTCACCTCTGTCCCTCAAGAAAAGCAAGATGAGGCCGGACCGAGCCGGCATATTCCCGACCGGTCTGTGACGAAAAAAAGGTGAGTCATTCTTGAGTCCGTCTAATGCACACACGTAGTTTTTTTACCATCTATTTAGAGAAGTAAAGCGGGAACAACAATTGCTCATTCTTTCACTTTGTCTATCTACCTTCACTTTATTTCTTTTACTTTTTATCAAGTTTTAAAAATGTCGAACCGATCATCTCCATCTCACAATTCTTACGAGCCAAATACCCCGGATCTTCCGAATCTCAAGCTTAACGAGTATCATTTTACACCATCGATTTGCGAATTCTCCAATTCAATTGGAGAAAGGTTTAAATGTTGATAAGCTTGATCAATGGGGTAAAACTCTCATTCGAAGTTTTGGTTGGAAAAAATTCGTTAGTGCACAGAGAGGACGGATAAATGTCTTGATAGTTCGAGAATTTTATTCTGCCCTCATGACAACGCACATGATCGATATCACTCAGATTGTTCTAGTAAGAGGAGTGGTTGTTCCCTTCTCTTCATCTATTATCAACCAAATCTTTGAAATTCCTCCAGTTACGATGCCACATTTTGAAATGCAATGGGGACTACAAAATCCCTCTAATCATTTGAATAAAGTACACGAGTCGTTCCAATGTCTGTTCCCACTGTTTGATACAAATCACGACATGTCAACACGAGCTCTACTTCCACATCTAAAGGCGTGGAAGCATTTCATAAATTCTCGAGTTTATCCCACCTGGGATTTTGGAAGTTTGGCTGAGAATGAAATGCTTCTACTTTATGCTTTGACATTCGGTGTATTTGTCGATTGGGGTATATTGATTCAAAGGACGGTGTTGGAGTTTGCGATCACGAGAGGTAGTAGGGGGAAACCTATGCCTAATTCATGGATGATATCGCGTTTGTGTATTCTTCTGAATGGAGTAGAGGAGCTGGAGACGGATGAAATTTTTCCGTCTAGAGATAGTCGAGTTGGATTATTACCGGTTGATACACCGGGTTGTTCGTCTACGGTCTAGATAGTTGGTTGATGGTTTGTTGATGATGTTTAAGTTTTAATAAATTAAGTTAAGTTAAGGTTGTAGCTTTTTTAGTTCAATTTAGTTAAGTTTATGTTTTTTTAAGTTGTAATAGTTTATCATGTTTAATATATATGTTTCAGTTTTTAAAGTTTTTTTCTGTTATTTAATCATATATATTAGTATACGCTAAAAAATAAAACTCGAATAATAACGATAATAGATAATTTTAATTTTATTTTCGAACCTACTTTTTTAATACTCACCGAAAATCGGGACGATGCCACTTCGTAAGTGGGGAGTAGAGTTAGGTTAGAAAATTCATTAAAATTTTCGAAAATTATAAAATTATAAAATTTTTATTACTTATTTTCAAATTTTTAGTAGTTAATATATAAATATGAATAAGAAATGATATAATTTGGAAGAATAAGTTTTTAATTAAGTAAAGTATATTAGATATATTATAATTATATCTTATGTCTAATTTAGATTCTAATAAGATTTTAAGTTTATATAATTGAGTAATTAATATTAGATATTGTTTTTATGAAATTATATAAGTATGTTGATAATTATAAGTAAAATTTTAGAATCATTTTCTTGTCAAGATGAATTATGAGTTTGGAATTGGACTAGGGATGTCGATTTTTGCACCACAAAAATATAACTAAAGCCAAATAAGCATACCTAAATAAATTTCCAATTTCATCCTACCTCACCTCACCTTGATTAGAGTGATCGAGACCTCACTCGAAATTGCTATTGTGATTAACTAGAAATGACCGACCCTTAGCTTATTTTGGTCTACATTTCTTTGAAATTCCGCAAGTTTTGTATGTACTTATGAAAAGAGATGGAGGCATAAAAGCTAAGTTTTGGTATATGCTGAGATTGGAAAGATTAGATAAGTATTAGTATATTCGATCTTACCTCATGACACTTGCAATATAGTTGATTTTGGTAATAAGTTCGGATATATTAATATTCTATAAAAGAATTAAGAACGAAGCACCCTATTTACACAGAATTAATCGAATACCAGGTATCTTCCTTATCTGTGATAGACAAACTAAAAATAAAAGAATATATCGGTTGTAGCTACCAATGATTTGAGTGAGTAGGGTATTATCACGAAATGTCCTATATCACTATGAGGTTAGAAGCTCCCGATTGCCTGATGATAGTAGTCCAGCTAGGGTATTATCTCGAAATGTCCTATTGCTGGGAATGAAGGCACGAGATAAAGAAGAGAAAAAGTCGAATCATAAGATCTCAAGAATGATTACAAGTTTAAGGAAACCGGACTTGTAATTTTCGATCGAAAGAGTAGTACTCCGATCAATCTTGATGAAGCAATGCACAGTAAGTTTGATTTTCTACACACACTCACGCTTTTAGTTCTTAATCTAAAAAAGAAAAAAAGAAGAGAAAAAATCAAAGAAAGATGCTATTAATCGAGATTATGTTTTTTCAAGAATATGAAGATGTAGATACGTATGACTTGCTCTTCTTTTTTTTTTTTCCTTTTTCCGATTAACCAACATCTTGAGCCTAAACTTTATAAGCCATTTTTGTCGACTACTCCACCAATTTTCCGATTCCAGATTTCATAATAGTTGCGATTAAAAATAATTCTAATATTTTATTTATACTTATTAAGTATTACATGTACAATTTTATCTAAATAATATTTGATTATTAAGTTATTTAATTTATATACACTTTCTGCTTTCTTATAATTTTAAATTAGCATAAGTAATATATTTATAATATTGACAATATAAATTACATTAAAAATCGAAATCGATCAATTATATTATCTTTTATTACCGCTATTTTTGCTCGGCGACGATCAAAAGCTAAGTGGGAGTAATTGATATACTACTTTTATATGATTAAATATACGTTATATTATTATGTTTTATCAACGAATTCTATGTAAAATATATGAAATTATGATATAAATGATATGAAATATTAATCTTTATAGTTTAGAATAGTTAGTAATTTATAGTATAAAGTCATAGTTTTTGCACCGGTTTTAGTGACCGGAGTGTCGTGTCTGTTTTACGCGGGTATTTTCTGTTTGTTTCTTTGCAGAATCCTAAGATGAACTAAAATCCCGAGTATCGACACTTTTTGAAGTCAATTCAAGTCATTGGAAGGAAGTTATGAAGCGTCACTAGTTCAAGTGATCAACTAGTGGAAATCCCGTAAAAGACTCGACATACGAATGGCTCATCAAAAAGACGTTATCTGAAAAAGTGTTCTTAATGAAAGTTGAAGATCTTCATATAAGCTTTCCAATGCAATTTAAATTATGAAGATTGGAGGTCTACAACTTAAACAATGATCAAGTGGCTAATCGATTTGGGTTAATAAAAATCCCGAAATAGCTTCGGAGGAACACGAGGTAATCAAGAAGGCGTTTTCTGGAGAAGAGTCCTTCATGAAAGTTGTAGAGTTTCTCGAGACTTTAATTTTGGAATTTCGTTTGCAATTTTTGGAGGTCTACAACTCAAGATACGAATTTTACAAGTTTTAATTGCATAATTATCATATCGAAGGATCCAGAATGTGATGAGTTGTTACACTCATGATGATTCGGACCGTCCGGTCTAATCTGCGGCCGGGCCGCCTTTTGCACTTTGCCTATATATAGAAGCTCATCACAGATCGAACGGGAGTACAAAATATATATATACATCCTATATATATATATATATATATATATATATATATATATATATATATATATATATATATATCATTTCTAGTTTTTGTTTAATTTCGTAGTTGTAAATAAGGCCTTACGCCGTAATAATATAATTTTAGTATCGTTATAATGCTCGGGAAAATCTCGGAAGTTCGGTTTTGCTAAAGAAGTTGTAATGTCCGGAAAATACGATTTCTGAATCAACTGCCGTATTCGGGTAACTTTTCTGAAGTATTTATGTTTATGTTGTTTATTTTCATCTTTTTAGTTGTTATAATGTTTTTAGGCTAAAATCTAATAACTAGCCAAAGTTATGTAATCGTTTTATTTTGATCTTTTCGGTAATGGAATGATGTCAAATTAAAATTGACTAAAATTGAGTTAATTGAATCTTTTTCTATTCTGTAACGTATTGATAATATTCGGATTGACGTAATTAACCAAGATGAATCGCACCATATAACCTAACGATGAACTGACCAGAGAAGTTAGGATATGAGATAAAAGATAGAAAAACCGGAGGGTAAAATTGGCCGTGCGAAAGCGTGACTACGGAATCCTATTTTCTACCCGGGGGTAGATTTGTTTTGGGAAAGATAGATCTTATTAAAATTGTGCTCGAGATCATAATAATGTTAAAATCAACGGTTTAATTAAAACTAACACCGGAAAGTTAAATCGATCCGCTTGACAACCGGAGCCTTTTGAATAACATCGGCCGTCTGACGAACGGAATAACCTCTTTTATCCGGGGTAGATTTGTACTGCAATACTGCTCGGACTAAACCGAGATTAGCATGGGGCGGTTGTGGAGATTGAACTGTTGACAATGACATAGGACAATTTCATACGCTTGTGTGAGGAGGAATTGTTAACCTCAGGAGTGCACCGTTTCATTTACTCAATTGGACCTAAAATAAAAGGAAAGATCGAGCACATTCCGTTTACTGGAAAAGATCGTATAATTCAATTATATACACTTTGGCTAGTTCTATAAACTTATCTGTCTAGTTCTATATATTGGTATCTATATATTTATATCTATATATATATTTTGCAATTTATGTACATATATATATATATATATATATATATATATATATATATATATTATATTAGAATAACTTTTAAATTACACATTTATTTTATGTTAACTAGAATAGTAGTGATCTGTGTTATAAAATTGCGGTTTAGATCGAGTTAATAACAGCTCCTTGGTGTTTAACCACACTTAGAAGAATTACCAAGTTCCTTGAGGATTCGACACTCTGACTCACCATACTAGCACTACAGTTTGACCCGATACACTGTCGGTTAAAGACTGGTTTAGCACTACGGGAAAAAAGGCCTGTCACATTCATAGGGTGTCGTTTCCTAATTTCATGAATAGACATTATTTCAATAATCTACCCTCCTATGTCAAGTTCAACAGTCCGTTGACCGCATTTAACTGTCCTAACACGTCTACGATCAATGAAACGCTCAACAAGTTGATACAAACCTCACACACGAAACCGAATCTAAACAACTCGACCGGGCTTTACAGGTAATCCTAGAACCCTTTTCCCGTATCCTCTCGCAAAATACATATGTAAAGAAGATACGTGTAATACGATTATCGATTGATCAATTCAATGAACGTGATTAAGTATAAGTTCTAAAACTACTATAACATCGAGAATCAACAATCAAACATCAAGAACACCACATGAACAAGCTATGATTCAGTTTCATAGACTTTCACATAACTCAGCTATAAAACGATTATCTACTCATTATACTATGCAAATATCAACAAATCATCAAGAAATTTAGCATGCTTCAAGATCTAATTCAAGAACAAGAAAGGAAAATGAAATACCGAATATATTAGGTCAGAGAAAATCGGATCTCGAATGAAATCCCATCAATAACGCCGTCAAGCTATCTTCAAATCCTCTGGATTACAACAATCTATAACTAAACTAAACTAATCTATCTACAAGTTAATCTAAACTAAGGAAAATGAAGAAAAAGCTACAGAAAAATGGCTGAAAACGAAAATGGGATCGGCCTAATTGCAAATGGGGCTATTTATAGTGTTAGTGAAAGCTGACTGCTAGGCGTGCGCGGTGCGCCTAGGCTTTGCTAGGCGTACGCCTAGCATGCAGAAAGTCGGACTGGAACTTTGGCCATTTTCAGCCCCTCAGGCGTGCGCCTAGGGTTTGTCAGGCGTACGTCTGTTGACACATTTTCAGTAAATCGGCCATAACTTTGTGTGTGGACCTCCAAATTCAGTGATTCCAAATGAATTGAAAAGATAACTCAATTTTATACAACTTTCATGAAGATGTCTAGCCCCGAAAATGCCTCTAAGGTGGATCAATGGACGGTATGGTTGTAGCACCAACGAGTTTTGATCCATTTGAACGTTTAAGCTTCGGGCACACGTTCCAACTCTCGTATCTCGTCTTCCGGTCATCTCGAACACCTAATACCTGTACAAAATCACAACAAATACCACACGTAACCCCTACATGATACTGGGGTGACAGAGAAAGCATCAAAACACCGAAAAATAATGAGATTTCCGGACTTTACGTCCTAGGTCTCGAAATGATAACCAAGGTGTAATAAGCACCAAAATACAACCAAATGTCTCTGGAAACATATAAAACGAGGTATAAACGGGGCATAATCACATAGTAAATGATAGCCAAGTTGACTATCATTATCTAGCTGTCTAAGTGAGGGAGTAGAGTTGCTAAGGTGAGCTTTGCCTTGAAAACACTTAGGTGGCTAGTCAATACACAATAAAGTTACATATGTGATAGTAAAAGATAAAACGTCACTTATTCTCGGTTAGACACCAATTCATATCGGCGATGTGATACGTTCATAAAAGGTGAACAACGCTACTGGCTCAAAAGGCTGAAGCGTAATGAAGGAAATTCATCGAACGTATACGCATAACGGGGAGACCCCGGAGCTATCAGGTGCCATCTACCGGTAGTTAGCAAGTATATCTTCAGGCCGATAAACGCCATGCGTAGTGCCCTTGAATTATGACGTAACCAAGATAAATTGAGCTAGAAACGTATAGTCAAGACATGTTGATGGACATGGATTGAACCTTAGATCGAGTGGGTCTCATAAAGATAATTATTATATTAATACTTGTTAATGAGCCTTAGTTAATTTCTAGCTTCTACCTCTTATTAAGTACTTCGTACTCACCTCAAATGCATTATTTTCTATGTGTTTGGGGAGAGAAGATGAACGAGTTGATCCAGAGATCGATGAGGACTTTGACGACGACGTTTAGGGGCGCTTGAAGTTGAAGAGTTTATTTATTCATGTTTTTATTTATACTTTAGACTTGAAGTTTTGTTTGGGATCTTGTAATTTCCTTTTAGTTCTTTTGGAGGTTTTCGATATTTTGGATTTCGTTTGGTTTTCTTCAATGTTTACATTTCTATCTTTAGTTGAGTTACTATTCTTGGTTGTTGGAAAACAAAATCATACCAAAGTCTTTTGCTTCCGTTTGCTTAACTCGATACGACGTAGTAGATGTTTACGTATAAAGTGGAATTTATTTTATTATATACGTCCGAACGTTCTTTTCCGGATAAGGACTCAAAGGTCGGAACGGAAAGTTACTGAATGCATTCAAACTTAGTATTGGCGCCTTAGTAAAAATGTATTTGCAGAGTTTCTTTAAAGGTAAAGTAAAAAAATGAAATATGTGCCTTAATTTTTTCATTCAATGTATAAAATTTATAAGTATAATTTAAATTGATGCTTCCCTTTCATGTTTGGTTGCATTAGTTCAAATGAGTCAAGATCACCCAATCGAAAGGGTATGGGTTGCACCAATTCATATGAACCGAACCAACACCACCAAACCGAAAGGGAAAGGGTAGCACCAATCCGGTTCCCTCCAAATATAGATACCGTTTCATCAAAATTCTCCAACATTAATTATTATTATTATTATTATTATTATTATTATGATGTAATGTAGTAATTTTAGATGCCCGTTAGGATCATATGCATTACGCCTGTCAGACGAGTTATGATTAGGTATTCCTTTTTACGTTAGCTATGAGTTCTCGAAAATCCTTAACATCAATAAAGAGTGCCCACACCCGGGGTCAACAGTTTGTAATTTTTAGTGGATGCTGGACATGTTAGATGTGCCCACCTACAGGTCTATGTTTATAAACAGCAGACCAGTTAGATTTTATATTTACTATTAGGTCTAGGGTGTAGCATGGCATATCCATGTTGGGGCCATGACTGTAACTATGGTATAATTAACCTCCATCTGCGGTCTACCCAAAGATGTAATATTTTTGAATCATTTGACACACTGTTTCACGTTTGTCACGTCACATATGGCAATTTAGTTATGGCAATGGAAATATGATAATCTTGTTATGACACGGTAAATAAGTATAATATGGTAAGTATAATACAATAGTTAATATGGTAAGTAAAATATGTAACAATATGATAAGTATAATATGGTAAGTATAATACAATAGTTATGACACGGTAAATAAGTATGCATTAGCATGTTAGGATGCATTGAATAATGTCATGTCCAATTGCCTATTCCCATTATTTAGTTGTGGCATGTAAGTATGATAATTATTAATTAACTTGTATTTTGAGGGTATACTTGCATTAATAAAGAACTATGAGCGTATTCTCAGATACTACCATTGTTTTCTTTTAATTATATTTTTTTACTACACCGTCGTACTCAACCCTTAACATTTTCAGATAAAGTAATTGATATTATCGGAAATATCATGGTGGCTGTAACGGTGTTTTTGGGTGAATATCTGGCTAATTATATGAGGTTTTTGCGAAGAGAGATGGTGGTTTTAATGAAATGTATGAAGATATGAATGCCGGACACGATGCAATAGAATGTGGGGTACAATAGTCGACAAATTAACAGAGTAGCTCTGTTTGTATTGATTTTTAGATGATCTATGAGATACAAGGTGCCGCTATTCATATGCGGATTGTTAATGACAATTAGGCTAAATATGACAATACATAATTAACTATGATGGGACGTAATTATGTATAATCAAGGGAGTAAATATCCCGCACGGTTGGTGCTGCGGCTTCACTTGGTGCGGGTTCAATGTCTTGATCACCTTGTGTGATAGCGCAACGCTGTCGAGTGTGAATCCTATTCTCCTCAGGTATGCGGTACGATCCAATTTGGGGCGGATTGCGAGTTGGGGTGCAACGGGCTCGGCCCCCAATCTTTATGGTTATGTTGTGTACCAGTTAGGCGACCTTCGTTCTGGCTTACGGCCAGGCAGGCCATGAGCTAAGATTAGACCGCTTGGTCGAGCCTTTTTGCTGGTCCGACGGACCGTGTACGGGCTCGGGATATCAGTAATGTTTAAATGAAAGAGACAATAGAAAACTCGTAAAAGACAATTAAAAAAAAGGGGAATAATAGTAAGTCATAATCAGTCGCCCACACCTTGTACAGTACCACGTAATACAATTTGAAGCATCCAGCCTGGCATCAACCTACCCATACTCATATTCCCACGTAAACCAAATAATAAAAAGTTTGACAAATCTCCTCCCGGTTCAAGCTTATCCCCTTTGTATAAATACCCTCCCAATCACATTTTTCACAACAGGAAACAAGAAACCTCATAAACCTCTTCAATGGCTTCTTCTTCTTCTCAACTTTTTTTCCCAACAGCTTTAGTATTATTCTTCCTCTTGTTTAATTCACTTTCCCAGACAGCTTTAACAGCTCTTGTGCAACAGCAGCCGCTTGTTCTGAAATATCACAACGGCCTTCTCTTGAAGGGAAACATCACCGTTAATCTCATTTGGTACGGTACTTTTACCCCAACCCAACGTTCCGTAATCGTTGATTTTCTAAAATCCCTTGAATATCCCACCTCCGCCTCTCCCTCCGCCGCAAACTGGTGGAGTATCACCAAGAAGTACAAGGGAGGCGCCGGCGGGGCATCGAAGCTGGTGGTTGGGAGGCAGTTTCTGGACGAGAAATACTCCCTAGGGAAGTCCCTCAAGAATTCTCAACTTCTTTATTTGTCGGCGCGTGGTGGGCACTTGGCCGGTTCTGTTAACGTTGTCCTAACGGCGAAGGACGTTTCTGTCGATGGGTTTTGCAGCAGGTGTGGGACCCACGGTTCAACTCGTGGGGCGGTTCGGTTTACATATGCTTGGGTTGGTAACTCGGAGACTCAGTGTCCGGGTCAGTGTGCCTGGCCTTTCCATCAGCCCATATATGGCCCACAAACGCCTCCTTTAGTTGCCCCTAACGGAGACGTCGGAGTTGATGGAATGATTATAAACCTCGCCACGGTTTTGGCCGGAACCGTAACGAACCCGTACAACAACGGATATTTTCAGGGGCCGGCAACGGCGCCGTTAGAAGCGGTGTCGGCGTGTACAGGTGCGTTTGGGTCGGGTTCTTATCCGGGTTATGCAGGGAAGACCTTGGTGGATAAGTCGAGTGGATCAAGCTATAATGCTTATGGTGTAAATGGCCGGAAGTTCTTGCTGCCGGCGATATGGGACCCGGAGAGGTCTGCCTGCTCAACACTTGTTTAATATATCCCAAATTTTATAATATATTTTTTTTTTTTTTTTTTTTTTTGAAGGGATAATATTTATTTGAAAAAAAAAAAAAAAAAAGAGGGGGTGGGGGCCTATTTGGTTGTACTTTAAAGTGTACATAAGGCTTTCTTGTTTGTGTTTAGATAATTGCTTGTTACTATGTAAAAAAATGTTTTATGGTATGAAAAGGACCCTTCTTTTTTTTTTTGGATGATAAAAAACCCTTCTCAGTTCTAATTATGCCTTCCTCGGTTTGCGATTATTTATTTATTTATTTTTTTGAACACAGTTTTGAGAAACACAAATTAGAGTATGGTTCTGGATCAAGTTTTAATTGGTGGCCCAAATCGATAGAATTTTGAGGGAATGTATTTTATCAATTAAGGATGATCACTATTTTTTTTAAAACTTTTACGTAAAGAACGAAACTATTTGGTTGTAATTTAAAGTGTACATGAGGATGATTGCTATGTAAAAAAAATGTTTTATGGTATGAAAAAGAGGAAATTCTAAGGTAGGGGACAAGGGAGTCTCTTATGTGGCATGATATAGATCACACAGTCAAATTTTAAAATGAAACTGTATGGTCCAGATGATGCCACGTAGGCCTCTTCCTACAAGGGAGTCCCTAACATAGAACTCCCCATGAAAAAGACCCTACTGAGTGCTAATTATGCCTTCCTCGGTTTGCGATTATTTTTTCCTTTATTGAGAAATATTCGATTCCATTAATATCTGAGAGTCGACCTCAAGAATATAAAAAGGAAAAAGGAAATAGGATGGACACTAAAGTGAAAGTGACGAATAGAAAATACAAATACACCAATAATTTGACACGAATTTTCTTTTCCTACACGCATCTCACAATTTTTTTTTTTAGAATAATGATAATTATTCTAAAACCACCTCACGAATTTTCTTGTGTAGTGCACAAACCACTACACAAGTGGTAGATATAGATTAAAATGATAATTATTTTTTGTGATGGGTCCCAACAAAATATATGATGTTGATTGTATTGTGTAAGATGTTGTGGTTGAAAATGTAATGGATATATCACTACTGTTTTTTTTATAAAGGGAGTTAAGAGCATTGGGCCATTGGCCAATTGCATTTGGATGTGGTGCTGACAACTTTATGACAATCTTTTGTCTATAATTTAGAAGTTTGATTAAATGTGACAATCAATTATTTTTGTTGTAAAAGTCGATTTTTTTTTTTTTTTGTCTACAGACCCTTTTAATTGGACCCGATAAAATGGTAAATAATCTTTTATATTTAAAATAATAAAAGTTTGATAAAGTGTGGATTTTATGGACGACCAAAAAAGTAACCTAACGAAAAATAATAATAACACGCGTGTGAAAAACAATTAGGAAAAAAATCTCTCTTCTTGAGAGCCCCTCTCTCTGTCTTCAGAGCCCCCTAACCTTTTTGGTCCTATCCAGCCTCCTTGGCTTCTTTTCTAACTATGGATAAGGATTTTCTCAAAGAACTTCTACAGAAGGTCAATCTGCATGAAGGCACTTCCACAATTTCCCGGATTAAGCCCCAAGATCTCACATCTGGAGTTCAAAAAAGCCAAATTAGCCTACTGGGTAAATTTATTACCATTAAGGAGATGCAAGTCAAAAACTTCCTTCCACCTTTGGAGAAATCTTGGTCCACAACAAAGTTCAAAGCCATCAAGTTATACAAGAACTTCTTTCAATTCATGTTTGAAAGTAAGGAGGAGCTCACCAAGGTGCTTTATGATGGACCATGGTGTGTGGATAATATGCTGCTGGTCCTCAAACTTTGGAAGCCTAATCTTATAGGTGATAGTGAAGAATTCAACAGCTGTGCCTTCTGGATTCAGATCTGGGATCTGCCTACGCATTTCTATACCATAGAGGTTGGTAAGAAGATTGCACAACAACTCCTTGATTGCTCTATTATTCAGGTTCGTGAGGATACTGGTACAAATCAATTGCATTTCAGATTCAGGTCTCTTATCCGAATCGATAAACTAATCCCTCAGCTTCTTACCCTTATCCTTGATGATGAAACCACACTCCATGCCCACCCAGACCCTGTTCTTGCCTTATTCCAATACGAAAGACTACCTTCCTTCTGTTACTTTTGTGGTATTATGGGTCATATAGCCAAGAATTGTCCTCTAGTCAATGAAGAATTCAAATTAGATGATGAAAAGCAATTTTTATTTGGCATCTGGCTGAATACATCCAGAAAAACAAAGCTATTACAAGAAATTCGCCCCTCTGACATGGATTTCTCACCAGTTACTATCCAATCTTCAAACTCCCCAATCCTTAATCCTACTAAGTCTCTATCTACTCTTCATGTAACTCAAAATAAGCCTTCATCTTTGTCCCTTCCAGTCCAGATTGAAAATCCGAATTCCCAGGTTTTTTCCCGCCAAAACCAGCAAATCAATATCTCCCTTGTCCCTAGCCAAAGTCAAAGAGCTTTCACACCAGAATGCCAGCCAGCTGTCTCTGAACCTTGTACATGTCCCATCCCAGAAAGCGCTAAAGACCAAAACAATCCCCCAATGCAACCCACCTCTGCCCCTACCCTATCTCTGCCAGAAAGTTCACTTGCCACTATCACTGATAGCTTTTCCCCACCAACCGATGCAAGCCCCTTGGTCAACTCTGAATCTCTTCCTCAACCTAAGACTGACATCCTCTCGATTAGACAAACCTCAAACCTTTTCGTCCACAATGAAGATCCCATTGACCATACTTTTACCACAAATTCCACCATAAGACAAAACCCGATCCCCACCCCTTTTTCTCTCTCTTCCACAGAAAAAAATCCTCTATCTTTCATTTTCGTGTCTGACAACTCATCTTCTTCACCTTCCCCAGCCATCCCCCCACCCATCACTTCTACTGCACCAACTACCAACCAAAACTTCTCCCCCCATCCTGAAAAAGCAAAATCACCAACCTGGAAAAGAATCAAACAAGAATCCATTAGACCTTTAGCTGATATTTCAAATCTCGAATCTCAGTTGGGAAAAAGAAAAGTAAATGAAACAAGTAAAAATGTTGTTACCAAAAAGTCTAAGGCACCTGTTGCTACTCCGGTGGGAGCTGCTCAGCAGCCCCACCCATCTCAATGAATACCCTTTGTTGGAACTGCAGGGGCTTAGGCAACCCCAAGGCAGTTCCTAGTCTTAAAATCCTAATCAAGTTCTCTTCTCCCTTTCTTCTCTTTCTCTCTGAAACAAAGCTCTCCAAACATGCTATGAACTTTATTCGTCTTCAACTAGGGTTTGCCTCTGGGTATCATATGAGTAGTGAGGATACCAGATGAGGACTCTCCTTAATGTGGAGTGACTCTACTTCTGTAACTATTTTAAGTTCCTCTCTTGGCCATATTGATGCAATTGTAAAATACAACCAGATTACCTTCCGCTTTACCGGATTCTATGGTAGCCCTTATAAGGAGATGAGAGCTCACTCTTGGTCCCTGCTTCGAAGATTGAGTTCCCTTAATAACTACCCCTGGCTCTGTGCTGGGGACTTTAATGAAATTATGCACCCAGCTGAAAAAAGTGGAACCACCCCTAGACCCAGGCCACTTATGGAAAGCTTTAGGAATGTTTGTTGCAGGATCGTAATCTTCTGAGATCTCGGTTTTCTCGGCCCTCCTTTACCTGGAATGATGGTAGGATTACTAACTCTATCTCTGCCAGATTGGATAGAGCTCTGGCTACCCCCTCATGGATCAATCTTTTCCCCAATTTCTCTATCACGCACCTATCAGCCTCCAGAAGTGATCATCTCCCAATCTTAATCTCTGACAGCTCCCTCACTCTAAAAAAAAATTAAAAAGAGACATATACCTAGGTTTGATCCCTTTTGGCTTCATGATGCTGACTGCAAGGATATTACTCAACAAGTCTGGAAGTTCCAGAAGCATGTAAATGGTTCAGAATGTGCTAAAGGCATCAGGGATGTTAGGGACTCCCTAAGGGTATGGAGCAATAAAAAGTATGGCAAACTGGGAAGACTGATTGAAAAAACTCAGAATGATCTCACTGCTTTGCAGGCAACCCAAGGCCATGACTTGGCTGAGGAAAAGAGGCTTATGACAGATCTGGATCACCTACTAAATATGCATGAGGATTACTGGAAACAAAGGGGAAGATGTGACTGGCTCCTTCTAGGAGATAGGAATACTACCTATTTCCACAAGAAAGCTACCAGGAGGAAGGAAAAGAACAAAATCCATACCCTTACTACTGGAACTGGGGAAATCCTTACTGAGGATAAGGACATGCTGCTTCATGCTAAAGAGTTCTATGCCAACCTTTTTGCTTCTGATGCAGGTATATCTCACGCTAATCTGGACATTCTGGATCAGCTCCCTATTTCTCAATTGTCCACAACTCAGAAATTTTCCTTAGATGTTCCCTTCACTGCTGATGATGTTACTAGGGCTTTAAAGCAACTGCCTGGTAGAAAGAGTCCTGGACCCGATGGAATGCAAGCCATTTTTCTCAAAAATCATTGGGATATCTATCAATATGACCTTCTACCCTTTTGTCTAGATGTTCTCAATAACGGAGCAGATTTAACTGCAATTAATGACACCCTCATCTCTCTGATCCCTAAGACACCCAATGCAGCTACTTTAAAAGACTTTAGGCCCATATCTCTGAGCAACACTATCTACAAATTGATCTCAAAAATAGTTGCAAATAGGCTCAAAAAAACATTGGACAGCGTCATTGGGGAGTCTCAATCTGCTTTCTTGAAAGGGAGGCTTATTACTGATAATGTGATCACGGCTTTGGAAGCCTTCCACACCTTGAATGGAAATAGCAAGATTAGTAGGAATCAGATGGCCATCAAACTTGATATGATGAAGGCCTTTGATAGGATAGAGTGGGCTTATCTTGAGAAGATTTTGGTAAGAATGGACTACCCTACTGCTTTTGTCAATCTTATTATGAGCTGTGTAACTTCCTACAGCTTCCAAGTCCTTATCAACGGGTTCCAGTCAGAGGTGATTCTTCCTTCAAGAGGGATTAGACAGGGTGACCCTCTATCACCCTTCTTGTTCATTATTTGCTCTGAGGGGTTATCTGCTCTCATCCATAATGCTATCCTTAATGGTAGTCTTACCCCCTTCAGATTTGGTATGAGAGGTCCATGCTTGTGTCACATTCTTTTTGCGGATGATAGTATTCTCTTTGCCCAAGCTAACTTAGAGAATGCTGAGGAACTTAGGAGAATTCTACATTGCTACGAGACCTTATCAGGCCAAAAGGTTAATCTGGATAAATCTAATGTCTTTTTTGGTAGAAATCTTGATATGACTCTACAAAACCAAATTCTTCATGCCATATCCATTCATGTTGGTGTCCCTAATGGTAAATATCTAGGATTACCCTTTATGATTGGTAGAAGCAGATATGAGTTTTTTAAATTTATCAAGGACAGAATCTGGAAAAAGCTTAACGGGTGGAAGACCTTGTACCTTTCTAATGCTGGAAAAGAAGTGCTCATCAAAGCTGTTGCCCAAGCCATTCCCATTTATGTCATGCAATGTTTTCTTTTACCCAAAAAGTTGCTGAATGAAATTTTAAAGATGGTTAGGAATTTTTGGTGGAGGAATTGTCCGGACAAGGCTGGTATGGCTTGGATTTCTTGGGAGAAGATCTGCAAACCTAAATGCCAAGGGGGGCTGGGCTTTAGAGATCTCCATCTCTTCAACAAAGCCCTTTTAGCTAAGCAATCCTGGAGAGTTTTGACTAGGCCCCACTCACTGTTAACCTCTATCTTAAAGTTCAAATATTTCAAGAAGTGTGACTTTGCTATGGCGAATCTGGGTGCTAGGCCTTCCTTTATTTGGAAAAGCATTCAGGCTGGAAGCTCTCTCCTTTTTTCTGGAATTAGGAAGCCTATTGGTGATGGTAAGTGACGATACCGGGTTACGCACCTCGATATATCATCATCGAGTGGACCTCATGGATTAAATATTTACTAAGGCACATGAGCCAGATAAGGCATACCAGTCGGACTATCGACTTGGAAGCCATGGCACGCATGTCGATCCTCGAACCTGAAGCATGGCTAGGGATTCGAGGTCACGACTATCGACTTACGGACAGTGCAGGACATGAGTTCCAGGAGTCGGTCATCCTAGGTCGGGCAGACCGATATCGAGAACAGAGTCCACACCAGCTACGTTGGCCCATTATCCACAGGATAACTTGGGCAAGGGGGTAAAGCCCAATGAAGGGTAAATGCGACAATAGCTACAAACCGACTCATATTAGGGTTGGGTCATGCATTGTCCTTATAAATGCAAGGTTCCAGGAACTACGTAAGGCTTGATTCCTGGAAGAATAACAGGATACGTAGGCACTCTAAGAATTCCACTTGCAGACCACCATAAATATACAAAACCCTTTCTTTGTTCTTGGCATTAGGGTTCTTGACTATTCATCATTAACATAAGGAAACCGGATCTTTAAGGTGACATAATTTGTCATCGTCATTGGCGCTAGAAGGAGGGTCCTTTCTTTTGTTGAATACATCAAGATCATCATGCCTCCAAAAGACAAAACCGCCAGAAAAACCACCTCCAAAAATGTAGATCCGCAGAATCCGCAGATAAGTGAGCAGGCAGGTATGGAGCCTCAGGGAGATAAAGATCCAGCCTTAGAGACCGTCCAAGAAAATCCACCAAAGCAAACTCAGGACCTTGCCCCAGAGTATCAGGCCATGGTGGATCAGTTGGCGGCGACAAATCACAATGCTCTGAGAAAAATAATGGCGGAAGCATTTACACGATGAAACTTCACAGCGGCGGCACAAGACGGCGTATGCGTCTCAATATCGCCGTCAATAAGCCTAAGCCGATTCGATTCGAAGAGATCGGCGCTTCTCAAGTTACGCCGAAAGGAGGAAGCGAGAAATCCAACAAAGCACATACGCATCGATGAAGATAGCGTTAGGCGGGGAGTTAGACATAATTCTGTGGAAGACCTGTGGTTCGTTGTGGTTAGAATCTCCTTTCACCAAGGAGATTGAAGATTATCCTAAACCCAAGGATTTAAGATTCCTAAGATAGACCCGTATGATGGCACCACCGACCCGGAGGACCATCTTCACAGGTATCTATCCCAGATGAGGCTAGATTGTGCACCGCAGGCGAGATGCGATGCCGGGCATTCGAGACTCTTCTCGTGAGGTCGAGCAAGAGGGTGGTTTACCAAGTTGAAACCCGGATCCATCTCCGCCTTCACCATGCTCGCCTTGAAAATTCGAGACGCCTTCATCGTCAACAAAAGTTTCGATTGAAGCGAGACGCACCTCACAAATGTGAGGCAGCATAGAGACGAGTCGGTGTTAGATTATCTGAAGAGGTTTAACCTTGAGGCCATGCAGGTCAAGGATCCATAGGATCGAGTCTTGATCACTTCATTTGTAGGAGGACTACGCAACACAAAGTTATATGAGAAGTTAAGCAGAAACCTCCCCCGGAACATGGATGAATGTGTGAATGTCGTCCATCGATTTTGTCAAGGTGAGGAGGCAGTGCGTAGGCACACCCAGGCCGAGTGGATGGACAACTCGAGGAAAGATGGTCGAGGAGCAAATAAGAACCAGTCTCGACAGCAGGATGTAGAGAGAAAAACGTCTGTTTGGGATCGCATCGAGGCACCTGTCTTGGGCCGGTTAGAGAAAAAGGGGGGTAAAAAGGATAAAGATTTTACTCCTCTCAACCGGTCACGTACAGAGGTTTTATCAATCATGGTCTCCAAGAACCTAGCCAAGAGGCCGCCTCCGATCAAAAACCTCGAGAAAACGAAGGTCGACAAAGTCTCGTGAATTCCACGAGGATACAGGCCATTCGACGGAGGAATGTTTCGACCAAGAAAGACATCGGCTTCGCATCCAAGAGGGGAAGTTGGATGAGGTCGTTGGCGTGTCAGCGTTACACCGAGCCCAAGGGGCAACGAGATTTCAAAGAAAAATCCTGACCAGGACAAAGGTCGAAGTCGAGAGAAACAGAGAAGAAGAGACCGATCTCCTGATAACGATAGGGACTACTATGGTCGGGACCGCTATGATGATAATCTCCCAAATAATTACGTGAATATGATATTTGGGCCAGGGAGAGCGAAAAGAGCGAGCGGTCGGGAACCAGACGACGGCTCGAGGCCACGCATAGCGGCCGAGATTAATCACGGAAGTCGGGTATGGCCCTAAAGGCGGCGTCCCAGGTCGACTAGTCATAGTGAGGGGTTAGTGATTGAAGCGATAATAAGTCGCACTGCAGTATCGGTGGTATCGTCGATAATGGCAGCACTGTGAATATCTTATACTACTCGGCATTCCAGGGTATGAAGCTCAAAGAGAAGGACTTAGTGCCCATAGCCTCGCCACTATTCGGTTTCACAGGTCAGGCAGTCCATCCCATGGGTTCCATAAAGCTACTCATGATAGTAGGTGATGGAGAGAGAGGGAGGACGCTAGAGTTAAACTACGTGGTCGTTAAAGCTCCCTCCGCTTATAATGTCATTCTGGGTAGACCAGCTCTTTTCGAGTTAAGAGCTATAATTTCGACGTTCCATAACAGCATGAAATTCCCGACTCGAGATGGTTCCAACGAGGTACAAGGGGATATTGAAATCGCTAGAAAGTGTAATTCGATAGTGATGAACGGTAAGATGGCGGTACAACAAGTCCTCGTCGAGAACTTATCCCGGAAGAAGAGGAAGAGAAGTCTTTGGGCCTCGAGTGAGGCGATTGAAAATGTCGACTTGTGGGGAGAGGAAGACGATCAGAGTGTCCAAGTCGGGTCCGGATCCCGACTTCGAAAAGCGATTATTGATCGACTTGCTAAAAGAGTTCAAGGCGTTTTAGCGTGGAAGGCGTCGATGATGTGCGTTCTACCGGCGAGATATCGCCGTCCATAAACTCGAGATTGACCAGGCCAGAAAGCCAGTCAAACAGAAGAAGCGAAACTTCACGCCTGATCGGTTGGAAGCTATCGAGTCCGAAGTCGGGAAGTTACTGTCGGCAAATATAGTGAAAGAGGTACTTTATCCAGAATGGCTTGCTAATCCAGTGTTGGTAAAAAAACCGGATGGCAGCTGGCGCATGTGTGTAGATTTCACGGATCTGAATAAGGCATGCCCCAAAGATTCCTATCCACTGTCTAAGATCGACAGGTTAGTTGATTCGACCATCGGTTTTGAGGTATTCGTGTTTCTCGATGCATGCAAGGGATACCATCAGATTCTTATGGATCCTCGGGATGTGCGGCACCTTCTGTTATGTTACCATGCCATTCGGACAAAAGAATGCTGGAGCTACATACCAAAGGGCAGTTAATAAAATTTTTGCGAAGCAGATTGGTAGGAACATGGAAGTCTATGTGGACGATCTACTCATCAAAAGCCGATCGATGAAGCAATTTTTGGTAGACGCCAGGAAAGTGTTTGAGGTGTTAAGAGATACTGAAATGAAGCTTAACCCAAAAAAGTGCACCTTCGGGGTGAGAACAGGCAAATTTCTAGGGTACATGGTATCGAGAGACGGGATTCGAGCTAACCCCGCCAAGATCGACACACTAAAGAACATGCCGGCACCTCAAAATACGAAAGAGGTTCAGAGACTCACCGGTCGGATGGCAGCACTGAATAGATTCTTATCTCGGTCAGCCCAGCGTGCACTACCGTTCTTTAAAATTCTCCGAAAGCCCAGTCCTTTCCACTGGGACAACGAATGTCGACGACCTTCAAGAATTAAAAGCATATCTATCAGAACTACCAACTCTCACTTCTCCTCGAGAGGGGGAAAGGTTGTTGGTTTATTTATCGGTCTGCGAGGAGGCGGTGAGTTCGGTCTTGGTCCGAGAGGGGGAAAAGGGCCAGGTGCCTATATATTTTGTAAGTAAAGCTCTGCATGGCCCCGAAGCCCGATGCTCGCCAGCTGAGAAACTCGCACTATCGTTGGTACATGCGTCGAGAAAGCTAAGGCCATACTTTCAAGCCCATCCTATAGTGGTAGTTACCGACCAACCACTCAATCAAATTCTAGTGAAGCCCGACACGTCACAGTCGACTCGCGAAGTGGGTAATCGAGATGGCTCAATATGACATCGAGTTTGTGCTGCGATACGCGATCAAGGGTCAAGCTTTAGCAGACTTCTTAGCCGAAGGTATATCAGTGCATCTTGAACAAGAAAAGCAAAGCCAGGAAGAGCGATGGATGCTCCATGCCGATGGAGCCTCGAGCAAAGAAGGAGCGGCGCCGCCTCCTATTAGTCGGCCGAAGGAGGAGTTTCCATACGCTCTCGATTCGATTTTAAGGCAACTAATAATGAGGCGAGTATGAAGCAATTATCACCAGTCCAAGCTCGCCTCAAGGTTTGGTCGAAAATCTCAACGCTTATTCTGATGACTCGCAATTAGTCGTTAATCATATCAAAGGAATACGAGGCTAAGGAAGAGACTATGAAGAAGTATTTGGCAAGAGTTCAAGGCCTCAAGCCGAAATTCAAGTCGATTCAAATTGAGCAGTACCTCGGAATCGAGAACAAGAGGGCCGCGCTCTGTCCAAATTAGCATCGAATTTCGTCTCTAGTAAAAGGTGTTAGTAGAGTTGCTAATGAAAGAAGCTATGAAGAGATAGAGGCCCAAATTGATATCCCAAAGAGCCACATGGATGGATCCGATTGTCCTTTACTTAAAGGACAAAATATTACCCAATGATAAAGTACTGTCAAGAAAAGTCCGACTACAGTCGGCTCAGTATGCATTCTTCAACGACATACTTTATCGGAAGTCATTCACGAGTCCGTGGTTGAGATGCGCATCTGAGACAGAGGGAGAGTATCTTCTCGAAGAAATCCATAGAGGAGCTTGTGGGAATCACTGTGGGGCTAGGATGTTAGCTCGGAAATGCAAGCTCGCGGGATACTTCTGGCCGTCAATGCAACGGGATGCGAACAATTTAGTGCAGAGATGCCATTCTTGTCAAATCCACGATAACATCTCTCATCAACAGGCACAAGAAATGAATGTCATCTCGTCAGCATGGCCTTTCGACATGTGGGGAGTCGATATCGTAGGCCCCTACCTCGAGCCCCAGGGAACAATCGGTTTGTATTAGTTGCGGTAGATTATTTCACTAAGTGGGTAGAAGCCAAGGCTTTACCCGATATTAAGCAAAGAACAATCAAGAAATTCCTATGGATCGATATTTTATGCCGTATGGTATTCCAAAGGCTTTAATCTCGGACAATGGCACTCGGTTCGAAGACCGAAGAGTTAGAGAGTGGTTAGCCGAGTATCATATCGACCAAAGACTTCACTTCAAAGGCTCACCCCAAGCAAATGGTCAAGTCGAGCAGACAAATCGGCTGTGATTAAACTCGGATTGAAAAAAAGGCTAGAAGTCGAAGACGCGAGGCTAGGCGTTGCAACTCCCGAGCATCCTGTGGTCATATAGGACAGCTCCAAACTCATCAACGGGTGAAACACCTTTCTCCCTAGCATATGGGTGCGAGGCAGTTATCCCTGCGGAGATCGGCGTTCCTTCCCCACGAGTATTAGCATATAATATTGAGACGAACGACCCCGACATCCGACAGGAGAAGGATAATCTCGAGGAGCGGAGAGAAATGGCCTCAGCCAGAATGGCAAGGTACAAGCAGAAGATCTCTCAATATTACAACACGAGAGTAAAATACAGATACTTCAAGGTCGGAGATCTAGTTTTGAGGAAGAACGAAGCAAGTCGACAAGAGAAGATCGGGACACTCACCCCAAACTGGGAAGGCCCGTATCAGATTCTAAAAGTCCACCCTAAAGGTTCATATCAACTAGGTCGAGCAGACGGAACTACAATTCCTAGACAATGGCACGCGAATAATTTGAGGAAATTTTACGTCTAAGCCTTAGTCGATCAGTTTGTTTCCACTTGTTTTATAAGCTTTGTAATCAGTCCATGGGACAATTCTATCTTGGTTATAATAAATGAGGATTTCTTTTTCTACTGTTGTACTAAGTTATTTTCGTAATATTCTAAGTCCAAAAGGACACGAAGTTACAATCGACAAAGAATGGAGCACCCGAAAGTCGGAACTCCCGACAATGCCATAAGCATACAATGCAGAAGGCAAAGAGAAGACTCGCAAGACCGGGTCAAATGTCCAAGTCAAAAGCCTAACGTGCCCAAGGGTCGAATAAAGGCGATACAGACGGTTCGCGTTCATGGTCGGGCCAAACGTCCAAGTCGGAAGTCTAACCAGCCCAAGGGGCAGCTAGACCGAGACAAGGACAGTTCGCAATGTCGGACTTACTCGAAAATCTAGCAAGCCTATAAGGCTAAAAAGCCAAGGCAACTAGATCGACCTAAATCCATATAGAGCCCAAGTGTATTATGAACTGAAGTTGATAAAACACTTGGGGGGGCAATATTATATCGACGAGGCAGAAGCGAACAGAGCCAAAGGCTCGACAAGCAAGAAAGCCAAAGACAGTAATAAATGAGAGAGTAAATAACGATAAATAGAGACAAAAGGGCAGAAATTTCAAGACAAATTAAGGCCAGGTCGAAATAACCAGCCATGATAAAGTGAATATTCACCCAAGTCGGCTCAAAGTTAATAAAATTTACAAATAATTGCAAAGTTAAAGTTCAGAACATCAAAGTTCGAAAGAAAAAAGATAATTAAATAGAAGCATCGGGAGTCGGAGTCGGAATAGCATCTTCTGGGGTCGGCGTGGGAACAATGGCAGCAGAAGTCGTATTATCGGGAGTCGAGCTTGTTGTAGGACCGCCATACTTCTGGGCAAGTGATATACCCTGTTGAAATTCATCGAAGTACATGTCATACAACGCCCGAAGTCGTAAGTCGATCATAACAGCCAGGCTCTTCAAGCTGGTCGATCTCGACTTCCGGGTAGAGCTTCTTCACTTGGTCCACCGCCTTGGTGAATCCTCCAAGTATGGCCGTCTGCATGATTACATCGAGATCCCTGCCCAACTCGTCAGACTTCCGATACTCGAGTACTGCGGCAGCCCTTACTCCCTCGAGCTGCCTAGGGACCTGATCCAGTTCGGTATTCAACTGATTTCTCTCTCTTGCGGTGGCCGCTCCCCGTGCAAATTCCTGCTCGAGGGCCTCTTTTAGAGCAGCCTCCTCCTTCAAATTAAGCGGCCAGATTTCTCTTCACTCGGCGCCGACGACCTTCCGCTCCTCCTTTACTTTCAGATCTCAAAGACAAGATCCTTCTTGAAAATATTGAGTTGCGATTCCAGACCAGCGATCCCAGCCGACTTGATAGCGATCGCGTCGTTCAACCTCCGAATCTGTGTTCGCAGCTCTTCTTCAGTTTCGGACGGCATGTTCATACGTCGAGAAGCCTCTCGACTCATAAAGTAGTGCTGCCAAAAAGGAAAAGTTAAGGCATAAGCTTCGAGAGGTACAAAAAAGAAGGAAAAAAGAAATCGACAAGAGTTAGCGTTTACCACGCGACCCAGTTCTCGGAGGGAAGAGGCCAGGACCTGATCGTCCAGCTTCTCGACATCGTCGGCCGACATCCTACCCGTGGCAGCAAGATCAAGAGAGGGCTGGGTGACTTTAGCCTTTTTAGCTTGCTTTTGCTGGTCTCTCACCAGCTCCTCGAGAGCCGACCTCTTCTTCTGCAATTGGGTGGCCTCGGGGCCGGAAGTCTCTTCACCCCTTCTCACAGTAAAGTCGATAAAATCATCTTCTTCGCGTATCGACCGGTGCTCGTGGGTGAGTCCCCCCGAGGTGGAAGACGGAGTTGGCTGTATGACAAGGGTGGTTGTCTCGACCCCCTCAGTCGAGTCGTCGACGGTAGCAGGTTTTTCCTCTGACGCTGAGGGAATGGCCCTCGACCTAGACGCATTGACAGCAGCAGCTACTGCGGAAGCCTTTGGGACAGCGACCTTCGAAAATCTTCCTACTACACAAATGAAAAAGGAGTCAGTATCAGAAATAGTAAAGATACAACTTCAAAGAGCAATAAGACTTAGTAACAAAATAATAAAGTTTCCTACAATTTTCTTGATCGACAGCAGTAAGGCTTATGTAGGGTAAGGGTCCCACCTCCTCGAGACGGGTGATGACGGAAAAATTCACTGTTATTTTTATAACTTTTTACCCCACTTTTGATATCATTTCGAGCACTTTTATATCAATTAAAGTCATTAATTCCTAAATTTCATAAAAATATATAAGTCGTGACTATTTTGTAAAATATCGTGTTTTTATGTGTTTTTACTAGTTTTTGTACCGGTTTAGTAACCGGAGTGTCGTGTCGGATTTACGTTTGGTATTTTGGTGGTTTATTGCAGAATTATAGGTTGACCAAAAGCCCGAGTGACGACACGTTTTGAGGCCTAAAAGAGGTGTTTTTAGGGATATAAGAGTGTGCCACTAAATTTTAAAAGGTCAAGTGGATCAGGTGGTTCAGAAGTGCCACTAACGAATTATATCTTCTACGAACAAATGGCCCATCAAAACCCATTTTCTGAAGAAGTGTCCTTCATAAAAGTTGTAGATCTTTGAAAGAGCTTTCCAACGCAGTTTGAATCACGCCAATCGGATGTCTACAACTCAAGTTATGGTCATTTTACTGAACTGCGATCTCGCTGTGTAGGCAATTTTGACAATTCGGATCAGTGAATAGATCTCCGGATCGATCCGGGACTTCACCGGATCGATCCGGACTGTATTTTGCAGCAGATCTGCATCTGAAAACTCATATATACGCATAGATATATATATATATACATATATATATATATATATATCTATATATACATAAATTCTCCTATATATACCCCAAAATTGCATCAAAGAAAGCTTGAGTTGGGAGAGGGAATAGCTCTCTTCTCTTCTCCATCTTCTCTTCTTCTCCATCTTCATCTTCTCCACTTTTTCTCTTCATCGTGATCATCATCATCATCATCAATTTTTGTTTGTTTTTGTTTTGATTTTTGTTGAGAGATATATATATATATCTCTTTTCACCATCTCTTTCTTTCAACTTCCAAGATCACCATCTTCAATTTTTTTTTTTTCATCGTCAACCATCATCTTCATCCATGATCATCATCATCAAGATCTTCATCTTGTTTTGTTTTTGTTTTGTTGATATATATAACTATATAGATCTCTTTTCCATCATTTTCCATCTTCTTCCATCTTCTTTTCATCTTTTGGGCTATATATAAGTAGATCTATATGTATATATATATATATATATATATATATATATATATATATATATATATATATATATATATATATGTTTTTATATAAATTAGCTAAAATACCGTTGTAATGGGATAATTATCAATAGTTTGTTGTTTTAGAGCTTTTATTTACTTAACACATTTACTTTTACGCATTTATTTTTTTTTCGCATTTACTTTTACGCATTTACTTACGCATTTTACTTTTACGCACTTATATATATATTATATTTACTTTTACGCACTTATGTATATATATATGTAAATTATCTAGTACTTATATATATATATAAATATTAATTACGATATAGTATATACTATATATATGTATATGTATATATATATGCTTTAATTTCCATTTCAAGTATCATCATGAGTAGCTAAATCTAAGTATAGTCGAATTATGTAAAACGAGTAAAAACGCCCCTAAAAGGGGATTAAACGGGAGTTGTGTAGCGCGTAAAATAATATTTTAATGAGTAATCCACGTCCTAAAACTTAATCAACGTCTTTGAATTAAACCGATCATTTAGTTCATCATCACACATATCGAACCTATAAATGTATTTTGCGTGTGAGATGTGGGAAAAAAGGGTTTTGGGATCGTTATGTAGATTCGGCCTAGTTGTTAGGACCGTTTCCAATACTGAGGTTTCTCATCGTTGTTCGAGCGACTCTAAGAGCGTAATCATGTTAGGTTAATCGGTTTTCTAAAGGGAAAATTAATTAACTTCACATAGGGTGTTGAGTGAGAGTTGTTCGAGATCTTAACACCGCAATTAGGAGTTGGCACCCGTGGATGTCGTTAAAATCTTGTGGAAAGGTAGGTTGGTTAAAACACGCTCCATGTCAAGTCTTCCTTAGGGGTAAAAATAACTCGTTGGATCATAATTCGCTATACCTTTTAATCACTAGAACTATAACCGTTAGTTAAACTTTACTTTTGCATTAGTATAAAACACTCCACCTAAACTTTGATCGCTTAGACTAAGTTCGACGTTCATTTTGGTACTCACAACCACATTTCTCTTGGGACGACCTCGCACTCTCGTAGCTATCCTAGCAATCGACACAGTACTCTGCCGCCAGAGAGTTAGTTTACCCACATTCTGAGTCTTTATAAATGTATTTTTAGTGGGTGAATTTTTCGCTCATCAAAAAATTGGCGCCAAGCCGGGAAATGTGTGATATTGTTGTGATATCTTGTAAGTGAACCGAAGGCTTGGGCCTAGGTTTTTATTTTTATTTTATTTTCGATAAAGAGTCTTGGGATCTTTGAAGTGATATTGTCCTCGATCTCGGTTTGAATACGACTTTGGTACTCAACCCAATCTCTTTACGGGGTTGTTATATTAGGTTGATATCTTGTAAGTCTGGCTAGAACTGAGGCTTAGGGCCTTCGGCTACCATAAAAAAAAAATTATAAAAAAAAAACGAGAAAAAAAAGAAGAATTTTATTGTTTTTGTGTTGTTTTCTGAAATCTTGCAGTTTGAACTTAAATGGATCAATATTTCAATCAATATTATTCACCTGAACAACAATACCCCTACCAACCTTATCAACGACAGTTCGTGTCTGAGCCTCAGTATCAACAGCAGAGTGACCAGGATTCTTGGTCCTATAATTGCCCTAGTGCATACCAGGACCAGAATTATGGTTATTCGAGTAATGAGCCACCCTATTACGAGGGTTACCCGAACCCTAATGCTTATCAGGATTACAGTGTTCATACTCAACACGTTGATAGCTTCAACTGTTTTCACCACCGATCGATTATCTGGAATGGCAAGAAGATCGCTACTCACCTCCGATGAATCAAAGTCAATATGATCGCTTTTCCCCATGCCACAAGAAGACTTCACCGACAACAAATAGAGCAACTAGAGCGATTGGACCGAGATCTTGCAAGAGCGATCGTTGGACATGCAGGAGTTCAAGGTAAATACTTGACTCCGCCATAAGAAATCTTCAAGACAAGGTGGGGGAATTGATTGAATTAGTGAGGTATGTGAAAGAGGCAGAGACATGTGAGGTGGTTAAGGATGATGATGTTATCACCAAGAAGTTCGGTCGAGAAAAGGTTGAAGATTCGGTTTGCTATAATGAGATTTGAGTTAGAGGAGCAAGAGATTGATCGGCCATCTTTAGTAAAGCCACCGGGAGAGTTGGTAATAGCGGAGATATGTTGGTCCCGGATTACTACATTCGTCCCACTCTGTGAGGATGAATTTTCATGGTCCAGCTTGTATACTCCCCAATGGATGAGCTTTATGGTGATTTTCAAAAGAAGATGGTTCGACAGTGATAAAAGAAGGTTCGACGGTCGAGGAGATAGCATCGAGAACCAAACGAGGTACGCTTCTAGACAATTTAATTTCGATGGTTCTCGCTTTGATCACTTTTCTTAAGTTGTTGATCTTCTTAAGTTCGGATTTTGGTTAATTGAGTCTCAGATAGAGTCACCCCGTCGAGCTTAACGACGTTAAACAAAAGCGCTACCGGAGGCAGCCCGTTAAATAAATAATTTGAATAAGACTAGTCTTAATGAAATGTAGAATCAGTATGAAAGATGAACACAAAGCACAACCAAGTCTCGGGATGAATGTTTGAATTTCATTAAGAGGAATGATTAGGTGGTTATCCGAAAATCCCGATGGAGAAAAAAGATAAAAATTCAAATGTATCATTTCTTGGACTTAGGTTATTGAACCCTTGAGGATCTGGGTATAAAAGACTCACTACATTACATTTCATGATCTAGTCTGTTTCAAATTTCTAGTCGTTGTAGTAGAGTGGTGAGTATTCCCGCTTTAATAAAACTGTGTGTAATAAAAATGAAACTAAGAATAGCTGACTTGACTGTGATATATGCTCTTGTGATACTTTCTATAATACGTATATGCTTAGATGTTCATGTTTTACCCGTTAAGGTTATTTTTCCATCTAAAGCTATTATGTGATATGCTATCGAGTTTTCTGACGTAACAGGGCCATTTTCTTATTATTCCCATATCCCTATTACATACTTTGGCACGAGGACCATGTCCCGTGTTGGCTTTGTTTTGGTTGTTTTGGTACAGGGATTCGGGATGTGCTTTCTCATGGCTGTTACGGGATTCGATAACACCTTTCTGCCTGGTTTATAAGCTAAGTCTTCCTCTCTATCTCATTTACACTCTGAGAATAATGTAAAATCGTAAGTGGGGGAGGGGGGGGGTAGAGTCTGGTTGGTTTAGAAATGGCAGTAAGTGTTTAAACCCTTAGTTTTTGATCTTTTTCGAGCATTATTTAGTTGATTAAAATAATTTGTATAAGGTATATATTTCATGGATTTAAAGATGTAATGATCAATTTGGATATGTATAACCAATGTGAACCGCAAGTGTATTTTAACCGGAAATTTATTTGTATAACATGAATTCCTTCACGTAAGCCTTTGATATTGAAGCGAAAATTTTAAATCAGTATCCATTCAAAGATTCTAGTGGTTTATCCTAGAGATAGTAGTAACTTAGTACCTAACTTCTAAACGTGTACTGTGAATATCTGAAGGTTTGAATGTGATAGAAAGAATATCAAAATAAGTGAGCTATCTATATGTCGGTTGTAGCTACCAATGATTTGAGTGCGGTAGGGCGTTATCACGAAACGTCCTATACCACTATGAGGTTTAAAAGCTCCCGACTGCCTGATGATAGTAGTCCAGCTAGGGTGTTATCACGAAACATCCTATTGCTGGGAATGAGGGCATATGCTACACATAAAAAAAAAAAAAAAAAAAAAAAAAAGAGTTAGATAGGTATTAATGTATTCAATCTCACCTCATGACGCTTGAAAGATAGTCGATTTTGGCAATGAGTTCGGATATGTTAGTATTCTATGGAAAAAAAAAAAAAAAAAAAAGAAAAAAAAGAGAAGTTATCTTCTAATTATCCCCAGTATAAACTAAATGATATGCTTTAGGGATTATCCTAATAAGTACACGGGAGGACTTTGTGTGGAATTGTTATTGTCTATACCTAGGAAAGTCATTAGGACTGTCTGAATGGATATTTGTGCGTTTGCTTGAATTATTCAAGAGAGGATAGTGGAAATTGAAAAGGCTTGTCACACACTCACTCTGTTATACATTTATATTGCGGTTAACGTGTAGTTATGATTCGAATGGTTGCATCATCTGATTGTCATTCATATCTTATCTTCAGGAATTTTTCCTCATTCATTTTATTTTATCGCTTATTTTGTTCGAGGACGACCAAAAGCGCTAAGTGGGGGGTTGTGATGAGGAAAAATTCACTGTTATTTTTATAACTTTTTACCCCACTTTTGATATCATTTCGAGCACTTTTATATCAATTAAAGTCATTAATTCTTAAATTTCATAAAAATATATAAGTCGTGACTATTTTGTAAAATATCGTGTTTTTATGTGTTTTTACTAGTTTTATCTTAGGTTTAGTAACTGGTGAGTGTCGTGTCGGATTTACGTTTGGTATTTTGGTGGTTTATTGCGAATTATAGGTTGACCAAAAGCCCGAGTGACGACACGCTTGAAACCTAAAAGAGGTGTTTTTAGGGATATAAGAGTGTGCCACTAGCTTAAAAGGTCCAAGTGGCTACATTGGTTCGAAAGTGTCACTAACGAATTATATCTTCTACGAACAAATGGCCCATCAAAAACGCATTTTCTGAAGAAGTGTCCTTCATAAAAGTTGTAGATCTTTGAAAGAGCTTTCCAACGCACTTTGAATCACGTCAATCGGATGTCTACAACTCAAGTTATGGCCATTTTACTGAACTGCGATCTCGTGTGTAGCGAATTTTGACAATTCGGATCAGTGAAACAAGATCTTGGATCGATCCGGACTGTATTTTGCAGCAGATCTGCATCTGAAAACTCATATATACGCAGAGATATATATATATACATATATATATATATATATATATCTATATATACATAAATTCTCCTATATATACCCCAAAATTGCATCAAAGAAAGCTTGAGTTGGGAGAGGGAATAGCTCTCTACTCTTCTCCATCTTCTCTTCTTCTCCATCTTCATCTTCTCCACTTTTTCTCTTCATCGTGATCATCATCATCATCATCAATTTTTGTTTGTTTTTGTTTTGATTTTTGTTGAGAGATATATATATATATATCTCTTTTCACCATCTCTTTCTTTCAACTTCCATGATCACCATCTTCAATTTTTTTTCTTTCATCGTCAACCATCATCTTCATCCATGATCACCATCATCAAGATCTTCATCTTGTTTTGTTTTTGTTTTGTTGATATATATAACTATATAGATCTCTTTTCCATCATTTTCCATCTTCTTCCATCTTCTTTTCATCTTTTGGGCTATATATAAGTAGATCTATATATATATATATATATATATATATATATATATATATGTCTATGTATATATATATATATATATATATATATATATATATATATATATATATATATATATATATATACATAGACATATATATATATATATGTATATGTTTTATATAAATTAGCTAAAATACCGTTGTAATGGGATAATTATCAATAGTTTGTTGTTTTAGAGCTTTTATTTACATAACACATTTACTTTTACGCATTTATTTTTTTTTTCGCATTTACTTTTACGCATTTACTTACGCATTTACTTTTACGCACTTATATATATATTATATTTACTTTTACGCACTTATGTATATATATATGTAAATTATCTAGTACTTATATATATATAAATATTAATTACGATAGTATATACTATATATATGTATATGTATATATATATGCTTTAATTTCCATTTCTGTATCATCATGAGTAGCTAAATCTAAGTATAGTCGAATTATGTAAAAACGAGTAAAAACGCCCTAAAGGGGATTAAACGGGAGTTGTGTAGCGCGTAAAATAATGTTTTAATGAGTAATCCACGTCCTAAAACTTAATCTGAACGTCTTTGAATTAAACTGATCATTTAGTTCACTGTCACACATATCGAACCTATAAATGTATTTTGCGGTGAGATGTGGGAAAAGGGGTTTTGGGATCGTTGTGTAGATTCGGCCTAGTTGTTAGGACCGTTTCCAATCAGAGGTTTCTCATCGTTGTTCGAGCGACTCTAAGAGCGTAATCATGTTAGGTTAATCGGTTTTCTAAAGGGAAAATTAATTAACTTCACATAGGGTGTTGAGTGAGAGTTGTTCGAGATCTTAACACCGCAATTAGGAGTTGGCACCCGTGGATGTCGTTAAAATCTTGTGGAAAGGTAGGTTGGTTAAAACACGCCCATGTCAAGTCTTCCTTAGGGGTAAAAATAACTCGTTGGATCATAATTCGGCTATACCTTTTAATCACTAGAACTACAACCGTTAGTTAAACTTTACTTTTGCATTAGTATAAAACACTCCACCTAAACTTTGATCGCCTAGACTAAGTTCGACGTTCATTTTGGTACTCACAACCACATTTCTCTTGGGACGACCTCGTACTCCTGTAGCTATCCTAGCAATCGACCTGGTACTCTGCCAGTTAGAGAGTTAGTTTACCCACAGTTGCGAGTCTTTATAAATGTATTTTTTAGTGGGTGAATTTTTCGCTCATCAACGGGCAAGGTCGTAAAGGAGACTCAGGTCCTCTGTAATCACCTCGAACTTGAATCTCTCGAGAGAAAGAGCCTCGTTGGGTGCCGCCTCACGACCCAGTTTGTCATCCCTTCCGTCTCTCGACCTCCATAAGCCGATATAAGGATTATCTGATCCATGTCAGAGAAAGAAAAACCGGGGTTTCCAATTCCCATGAGATGAAGGTCCCCGAGACACGAACTCATGGCGATTGACACGCCTCTGAAACGTGTACCACATCTTATCCGGCATCGCAGCGATCTTGTACCACCACCGGAATAAAGGAACGGTAAAACCGATGCCCGCCACTCGGCAGGTAATCAAAAAGCCCATCAAAGTCCGGATTGCATTCGGGCCCAGTTGATATACGCCAATCTCGTAATGATGAAGAACAGCCAGGACCGCCGGACACAGAGGGAACCTTAGCCCACTCGATAATTGGGCCTCATAGACCGTACAAAACCCTTCTGGGGGCTCATCGGCAAACTGATGGTGGCCGGAAGGAAGCTGAACCACCAGTTGGGGACTAGAAAGCCCATATCTCCGCCGCAGTTGGTTGAGATCATCAATGGTAAGACAGGAAATGCACCCCTTAGGCCCCTTTCCATCCATTCTGGTGGACAATTTCTTGGGCTCCCTGATAGTGCCTAAGGGTTCCTCCGGATTTGGTTGTAGAGGTTGATCGGAAGGAGCAGATATTGGTGTTTGATCACCGGAACGAGACTCCTCTATCCTATCAGAAATTGTAGCACTACTAGACATGGACAGACTCAAGCAAGAATGGTAGGAACAAAAAAAAAGATGATAGCAGAAAAGACGCTTACTTGTATTTTCTGAGGAGAAAATGGAGAAATGGATAGGCAGAAATGATTCACCGTCTGGTTCTTCTCTCCCCTTTTATGCGTTACTAATGCCAAATGACAGTGAAAAGACGTGATTAGGGGGGTTACTAGTAGTTATAACTCCCCAGGAATCGCGAAAATCAAGGATGACATCATTTATGGCAGAAGACAAAAAGATAGTGCGCTCTGAAGTCACAATGAACGGCCACGATTGGCTAGGGAAACAGGTGGCAGACGAAGCGTTCACATCATTTCCCGCCAAGATTTAGTCCAACTCGAAGACGATTTCAAATTGGCAAATTTGACCTCGGACAACGGAAGTCGCCTCTCTCAGGTCTGGGGGGGCTTATGACGATACCGGGTTACGCACCCGATATATCATCATCGAGTGGACCTCATGGATTAAATATTTACTAAGGCACATGAGCCAGATAAGGCATACCAGTCGGACTATCGACTTGGAAGCCATGGCATGCATGTCGATCCTCGAACCTAAAGCATGGCTAGGGATTCGAGGTCACGACTATCGACTTACGGGCAGTGCAGGACATGAGTTCCAAGAGTCGGTCATCCCAGGTCGGGCAGACCGATATCGAGAACAGAGTCCACACCAGCTACGTTGGCCCATTATCCACAGGATAACTTGGGCAAAGGGGTAAAGCCCAATGAAGGGTAAATGCGACAATAGCTACAAACCGACTCATATTAGGGTTGGGTCATGCATTGTCCTTATAAATGCAAGGTTCCAGAAAATACGTAAGGCTTGATTCCTGGAAGAATAATAGGATACGTAGGCACTCTAAGAATTCCACTTAGACCCAGCCGCAAATATACAAAACCCCTTCTTTGTTCTTGGCATTAGGGTTCTTGACTATTCATCATTAACATAAGGAAACCGGATCTTTAAGGTGACATAATTTGTCATCGTCAGTAAGGATACTATTATATGGAGTCAGGCATGGATACCCCTGGAGCCAACTTTCAAAGTGGTCTCCAATGAACACCCCCTGATCTTCAAACTGTTAGTCAGCTTATTATAGATTTCAATTGGGATATTGACAAGTTACACAACCTCTTTCTTCCCCATGAAGTGGATGCTATTCTAACCATTCCTATTACTAGAAGACCAACCCCAGACCGCCTTATCTGGCACTACTCTAATAAAGGGACCTATTCTGTTAAGTCAGGATATGCCCTGGCTCTCAAAATCCAATGCCACTCTAGCACTACTGGTGAAACCTCAAATGTTGACCCAAATAAGAAGACATGGAATTACCTGTGGGGAATTAGGACCCCTCCCAAAGTTAAAGCGTTTCTTTGGCGGATCGCTTCTTCTTCCCTTCCTGTTGGTACCTTGCTAAAGCAGAGAAGGTTATCCCTTGGTATTTGTGGCATCTGTAACTGTGCGGAGGAATCTTGGCATCACTGCTTCTTTGAATGCGATTGGGTTGCCGATCTTTGGTCTCTTTTTCCCGAATTCACTTGGATTTCATCCATTAGGCACTCGAGTTTCCTGGATCTTTGCAATTTGCTCAGGACCTCTACCACCTTTGAAGATGGATTATTCTGTCTGGTTCTTTGGTTTATATGGTCGGCTCGAAATCGGACGATCTTCCAAGGTGACACGCCCATGGCGTCTCGTATTCACTATCAGGCTCGGACTTTCTATCATTCCTTCCAAACAGTGACTATCACTAATGAAGATGAAGAAGCCCCTATCCCTTATCCGACGAGATGGATTAAGCCAAAACCCGGTGTTGTTAAGGTCAATGTTGACGCAGGCTTCAAGAATGGAATTGGAACAGCTGGTGTCGTTGTTCGTGATCATCATGGGGATCTGCTTGCTGCCATAACCTTCAATCTTGGTCCAGTTGTTTCTGTTCTCTACGCAGAGCTTTCTGCCATCTATGAAGGGGTAATCGAAGTTGCTCATCTGTGGAGCGGCGACACTATTATTGAATCAGACTCTCTCAGTAGTATTGCAAGATTGCATGAGGAAGATGACGACTTCACATCTCTTGGAACGTTGATTAGCAGAATCCTTTCTGCGAAACGCTTCCTCTCCTCTTGCCGTTTTTCCCATATTCGGAGAAATTGCAATTTAGTGGCTGATTCTCTTGCAAAATTAGGGTTTACTTTACCTAATTGCCTTTCTGGAAAATGTAATTGGGGTCTATCCCCTCCTACCCATGTACACTCAGCATTAATTGCTGACTATTATAATTAATCTATCAAGGTTTTTACCGTTCAAAAAAAAAGTAACCTAAAACAACATGCAACAATTCAATTAACGCTTTATTTCTTCAGTGATGGAAAACGCTTCTAGGAAGCTTATTGTCACTACAAAGGTAAAAAACGGGGGTAAGTTTCGTATAGTCAATTCATTTAAAGTGATTTGAATAATGAAATAATCTGAACAATACAATTTAAATTTAGTTTGAAAGTTGACGGTGTGGATGGTCACACATCACACCTCAAAATGAGTGGAGGGTGCACCTAAAAATGAGGTAGTATTTATGTGGTGACTATACAAATGTGTAATTACCGTGTGGATTAATCTGACCATACAGTTTCATTTCTATTAAAAATGTCTGGTTCATGTTGAACCAAGTAGGCAATCCTAGAAATGTGGAGTTACCATATAAGAATTTTCCCTAAAAAACACCCGGAGGGGTTTTGCAGTGCCAAATTTACATTCAATGGCCAAAGATAAAAGTAATTCTATATTGAGAAGTGTTATTTCTAGAATAAATAGTCTCCCTTACATTTCTTTCTCTCTCCTCATGCGCTCCCTCTTCTAGCTGTTACTAGGGTTTGCGCCGCTCTTTCTAGATTCCTCTTTGCCGGCCACCGATGAAAGAATCTAGCCGGATTCTGCCATCTACTACGGAAGACGAGGACAATATGAGGCGTACTCCTAAAAAAGTTAAAATCGGAGAAAGCGTCGATCCTCCTCCATCTTCAGATGATGAGATGTGTCAAGAACAAGATTTGAACGGTTATCTATAGGTAATGTTTACATGAGTGAGCACTTGAGTAAGGGGAGTAAAGATGTTCTATATATCGGAAGAGTTCTATCTCATGTCTATAGTGATAGGACACCGTATTTAATGAAATGTGTGAGTAGACTAAAGAGTTTGTTCGGTCACTCGGATCATTGGAGCTTCTGGATATAGACATATGATCCCGGGCTTATCTCGCGTAATTCACATTTGTAAGCACTCCTCGAATAAATGAAAAATCTATTTTTCCCTACGACTAAGTATTTTAGAGTGTGTAGAAAATTGTTTCTACATGACATTAAATAGTCAAGCATTTTTTATATGATAAATAATAAATTAAATTAATTGAATAAGATTCATATAATTTGATATGACTATAAAAAGGTGGCTAAGTAATTTTTTTTTACGAAGGCTAAGTAATAAATTAAATAGAAAAAAGATTGACTAATCATTTAATTAGATTAAATGAAAGACTATTTTATTGGACCTAACTTATTATGATTGAGTAGCCTCATTATTTCCTAAAGTAGTAAATATGTCTTAAAGAGCCTTTAAGCCCAAGACACCATTAAACACTTTTTGATAATTTTTTCATTACCTAATGTCCTAAGACACTTTCTATTTAAGGAAGCTTTTATGAGATGAAACATAATCCAAGTAACATCTACGGGGCGTCACTTTCATCAGGAATTAGGGTTCCAAGTTCTTCACAAAACACTTAGAATATTCAAAGCAAAATATAGGATCTTTTCTGTAATATCCCGACTTTTTAAAAAATGGCAGATGTGCCTTTTTGCGATAACGAGATATTATATTTATTATTTTGGACTAAAGTATATATATATATATATATATATATATATATATATATATATATATATATACACACACACACACTAAGTTGGATTTATTTTGGACTAAATGAGCAATTAATGGAATTATGAAAGTTTATTTTTTTTTAGAGGAAATAACCACCCTTTAAGTGGGGGGTTATTGGCTAGGAGTTTTTAGAAAAAGAATCAAATGTTAAACGCTAGAAACTCCAACGTTAAAAGCAAAGGAAAAGGCAAAGATAATTCTCCTCGATTCTCATCCAATTCTTGGTGCTTTTCAGAAAGGATTGAAGATTCAGAATCAGCGGGAAGAGAGGATCGTTTTGTTAACAAAAGTTTAGAGTTTTGTAAAGGTATGATTTTAGCCCTAACTATGGACTTGTCAAGGATTGATCAATCTTCAAGGCTTTGATTAGTCTGATTCGTTGTTCTTGTTGGTTAGAAGCTTTTGATCACAATTGTTTTTGTTCAATTGGTTGATCAACTAGGTTTGAGTTGAATAACTAGAAGTGCTGCAGTTTTCTTGAAGGTTTAGCTTTGGATTTGCTTGCTAAAAGGTAAGAGACTCTTCCTAATGTTTAATTAAGGTCTTATGATGTTGAGGTTGTGTTTTGGGTGTGATTTGTGGTTAGAAATCCTGCTAGTTGTTGTTGTTGTAATACGAGGTGCTATAGTTTGATTAAAGCCTTTTTTTTTTGCATTTTTGGTGTGTATATTGGTGATAAACATATTTGGTTTTGGTTGGGAATCGTTAAAGTGCAGAAAAGTATAGGTTGGGGTGAATTTACGCTGAATGCGTGTGCATTGAAGGGCAATGCGTACGCATTGCTTGAACATGATGGCTAGTTTATGATTCTGCTGCTGAATGCGTGCACATTCAGAGACAATGCGTACGCATTGCTCTAGCAAAAACTTTGTATCAGCTCAATGCGTGAGCATTGTGCAAGCATTCTGCCAGCATTGGGGCAGTTTTGTGATATGATATGTTTTAAGCCTCGAGTCCAGTCTTAAATGTTGTTTCTTGATATAATAACATTAAATGAATATGAACAAGCCATGATTAAGCTTCTGATGCGTTTGGTTCCGGCACCGAATGTACTATTCCTTAGAGTTGAAATTCGGGACCGTCAGAAGAGTATGATTGGCTTGTGCTTTGATGAATTAGTATTCATCAATGTCTGTGTATGTTCTAGGCTTGTCCGTGTCTAGTGGTATAAGTAAGAGAGTAGGAGACGTGAGGGATATTATTTGAAAATACTTAGGTGTCTAGATGATAATCTACTAACAAACGTACTTGTACAATTAAAAGCTTAAAGAACATGTCATTCTTGGTAAGGCACTTGACCATATCGCGATGTGTGGGCTATTCGGATAAAACGAATAACTCTGCTGGCCTTTGAAAGGCATGAGGAGTAGGGGAACTTCGGGAATGAATAACTCTGTTGGCTTCGAATGGGCATTAGGAGTAGAGGGACTTCACCGAACGCGTGCACTATCAGAGTCTACCAGAATAGACTACCGTGGTTATTGGTGTGATCCACCAATATGTTGCACCCAGATACTTCGTGGTGAGTAGCACCATGCGTAGTTCTCTTGAATACGGTTGTAACAAAGATAAGTTAAGCTAGTAACGGTTAGTCACGACATGTTGATGAGCATGAAGTGAACCATATAATTGAGTCGGTCTCATAAAGATAACTTAATAATAATTATTAAACCTTTCGTTATAAACAATTATTCATTAGCTTCTCACTTTTGATAAGTACCTATATACTTACCTCCTTTGCATTTTGTTTTGTATGCATTGTGGGGTGTGAAGATAAACGGGTTGTCCATGAGTTCGATGATGAGGATATGTGATGATGTTGATGCCATGATGATGCTTTCGTTTTCCTTTTTACTTATTAAATGTTGTACTAGACTTGTTGTACTTTAATATCCAGACTTTGTAAGCTAAGAGTTGTGTTCTTTCTTTTAAGACTACTTCTAAGACAAGTTTGTTGTACTTTCTTCTTTTAGACTTCGTACGTTGTAACTTTTGGAGAATCGTTGTTGTAGTTAAACTATCCAACTTTAGTCGGTTTGTAATCCATTCTAGAAACATTTATATTTGTACCCGAGCCTTTTGGGCTTCCGTTGCTTTATTTTTGATACGACGATGTAGAGGCTTGCGTATAATATTAGATTTATCTAATGTTATACGCGCTGAATGTTCTCTTCCGGATAAGGGCTCGGTATCCGGGAGCGGGGCGCTACTGTTGGTATCAGAGCGAAGCGTTCCTTGCTTTTCTAGGATTCCTTCCTTAAGATAAGATCTCTTTAGACCACTTAGAAACATTCTGATTCTTTTTTATCTTTCAGAATGGTAGGTAACCTCAGAGATACTCGTGTTGGTAAGTTTGGGCCCCAAGTTCTAGGGCTCGATAAGCGAGTGGTTTGGTTCAAGGCAGGTCGAGCGGTTGTGAGTCGGTTGGAGCGTGTTGATCGGTTTCAGAATCAGGTACCCCACCTCAGTTTTAGTAAGAACAACTTCAAGGATTCTTTGGTTATAACAAGACCTTTTTAATAGAGTAATCAAGGTTGCTAGGATGTTACTATAAGTTGTGGTTGTGTTGGAATCTACCGTTGTAAGGATAAAGTTATAGTTTAGATTCTACGGACTTGGTATGTCTCTTGGTATAGGTTGGATACCCAAGAGTTTGTCTACTTGGACTGTTGAACTAGGAAAGTGTCCTCCCTAAGAACGGAAGACGAGTACAAGATTGGTTAGTATGGTGTCAGTGGTTCAAGAGTGGTTGATCAGTTTTGGTTTGTGTGCACAAGGGTTTGAACAGATTGGGAATCGGTAGAGTTTTGGTGCAGTGGTTAGCAAGATCGGAATCGGTCAGTGTTGTCCATGGGGAAACAACTGAAGCTTCGGTTTGGTTTGTGTTTAAGAGAGAGAGTTGCTGAGATAGGTCAACGGATTGAGCACGTTCAAGTTTCGAAGACGAAACGCCTCTTAAGGCGGGAGGAATGTAATACCCGACTTTTCGAAAAAGGGAAAACGTGTCTTTTTGCGATAACGAGATATTATATTTATTATTTGGACTAAAGTATTACTTATATATTTATATATATTCGAAATATATATATATATATACACTAAGTTGGATTTATTTTGGACTAAATGAGCAATTAATGGTGTTATAATTAGGACCGTCACGGATCCAAAACGGATTGCAATAATCAAGAATAAACGAGAAAGCATAAATCACACAAGAACAATAACACAAGATTTTAACGTGGTTTACGGTAATATGCCGACAACTCCACGGGCAGAAAGATGAGAATATATTATCACTGAAAATTTTACAGACTCTTGGCAATTGCCTAAGGCAATTGCACAAAGCTACTGCTGCTTCTACTGCTGCAAATGTTCTAGGTTACAACAGACGTGTATTTATAGTCACAAAAAACTAGACCTAGCTGCCATAAAGACATACTAGCATAATGACTAAAATACCCCAGATGTGAACTCAGCTCAACTGACTTCACCAGACGTAACCAAAACTGACATTTGCCCAAAACTGACTTTCCCAAAGCCGACTTTCCCGAAGCTGACTTCCCAAAGCTGACTTCTGCTAAAGCTGGAGTCCCAAAGCTGACTTCCGCTTAAGCTGACTTCTGCCCAAAACTCACTTTTGCTCAGCTGACTTTTCTCAGCTTAGTACTCATCTCAGCTTAGTACTTAACTCAGTTTAGTACTCAACTCCAAGAAGAGGTCAAGTCACATTTCCTAAAAAATCTTCACCTTGACTTGAACTTTCGTTCAAACAGGTGTATAACCAGATGTATTGTACCAGATGCATTCGTCAATTCCAGATATACTATACCAGATTCCTTCTATTCTTCAGATTTGATTGAGTTGTGAACAGATGTGATCAAATTGATCACCAGACAAGATGTGACTACCAGATTCAGATGTAATCACCTCAGTTGAGCATACTCAGCTAATTTCTTCAGATTCAACTTCAACCAAACAAATTGCAGATTCAGTTTCAGATTCTGAGCTGACCAAATATGAACACAACAGACTTAGGTTAGACTTCTCCAGACGAGACTTAACTTCAGATGAGAACTCCACCTCAGACATGTTCACCAGATGCTTAGCTGACTTCACTCAGCCAAACATATCAAATTTGTCTTACTCAGCCGACTTCACTCAGTTGAGACTTCCATACACAGATGCAGAACCAGCGCAAACATGTTTAACAGACTCAGCATACGCCACTCCACTAACAGATGGACTCAGCTGACTCTTCATTCAGCTTGCTTCCTAGACTTGAACATTCCACTCTACACAACTAACTTTCACTAAGTTGTTACTAGATCAACTGACCCTTACTCAGCCAATCCCAGATTTTGGTTCCTCTCAGTTTTAGCTCTTGATTCTTCAGGTTCAGATGCACAACTAAGTGCCAGATTAGTATTGACTGTTCTCAGCTGAGTTCTACAAACTCAGTTGAGTATGGACCTGAAGATCCATCTGCTTGTCAACACTCCAGATTCAGGTTCAGACCAGATTTGCATTAAGGTCTCTGGAATCATCCTTCTTGAATGTTTTCTTTCCAGGATTTCCATTCCCTTTGCAACTGCTACTAGCAATTAAACCAGCAACCCGATTGACTGTACCTGTGCAAGCTGAATTATGCCTTAGATCTTGATTATGGAAAGATGCTCTAACATCCTCCAATGACACTCTGTCTTTTCCAACAACAAAAGACTGCACAAAATTCTCATATGATGCTGGCAATGATACCAATAAAATAGGGCTGCATACTCATCTTCGATCTTAACACCAATACTCCTTAAATCAAGCAATAGTGTGTTCATCTTTTCCAAATGATCTCTGAGAGGCATTCCTTCATGCATCTTTAAACTGAACAGACACTGCTTCATAAGCAACTTGTTGGTCAACGACTTTGTCATACACAGACTCTCAAGCTTCAGCCACAGCCCTGCTAATGAATCCTCTTTAGCAACTTCGGTGATAACATCATCAGACAAGCACAATAAAATCATTGAATATGCTTTCTCCTCCAAATTGGCCATCTCAGCGTTTCCGGCAACGGAGCCCAGAGCCCCAGTTTCTTCAACAGAGCACGCATCTTGATTTGCCACAGATTGAAATTGTTCTTTCCTATGAATTTATCAATCTCTACATTTAACCCAGACATCTTGATCTTGCCAAAGAACAGAACTTTTATCACAGAATCCTAGCACCGGTGAAGGTCTTGGTGAAGATAAAATTTTGTTCAAACAGATGATTCCCAAACAGAACCTCAGATTCCCTGATGATAAATTCTCTTTGATACCAATTTGTTAGAATTAGGACCACCAGGGATCCAAAATGGATTACAATAATCAAGAATAAACAAGAAAGCATAAATCACATAAGAACAATAACACAAGATTTAACATGGTTTCCGAAAAAATGTCGACTACTCCACGGGCAGAAAGAGGAGAATATATTATCACTGGAGATTTTACAGACTCTTGGCAGTTGCCTAAGGCTATTGCCAAAGCCACTGCTGCTTCTATTGCTGCAAATGTTCTAGGTTACAACAGACGTGTATTTATAGTCACAAAAAATTAGACCTAGCCGCCATAATGAAATACTAGAATAATGACTAAAATACCTCAGATGTGAACTCAACTCAACTGACTTCACCAGACATAACCAAAACTGACATTAGCCCAAACTGAGATTTGCCTAAAACTGACTTTCCCAAAGCTGACTTCCCAAAGCTGACATCTGCCCAAAGCTCACTTTTGCTTAGCTGACTTTGCTCAGCTTATTACTCAGCTCAGCTTAGTACTCAACTCAGTTTAGTACTCAGCTCCAAGAAGTGGTCAAGTCACATTTCCTAACAAATGGAATTATGGAAGTTTATGTTTTTAGAGGAAATAACCACCAATTAAGTGGGGGGTTATTGGCTGGGAGTTTTCAGAAAAAGAATCAAAAGTTAAACGCTAGAAACTCCAACGTTAAAAGCAAAGGAAAATGCAAAGATAGTTCTCCTCGATTCTCATCCAATTTTTGGTGCTTTTCGGAAAGGATTGAAGATTCAGAATCGGGAAGAGAGGATCGTTTTGTTAACAAATGTTTAGAGTATTGTAAAGTTATGAATTTAGCCCTAACTATGGATTTGTCAAGGATTGATCAATCTTCAAGGCTTTGGTTGGTTTGATTCATAGTTCTTGTTGTTTAAAAGCTTTTGATCACAATTATTTATTGTTCAATTGGTTGATCAACTAGGTTAGAGTTGAATAACTAGGAGTGTTGCAATTTTCTTGAAGGTTTAGCTTCTGATTTGCTTTCTAAAAGGTAAAATGCTCTTCCTAATGTTTAATTAAGGTCTTACGATGTTGAGGTTGTGTTTTGGGTGTGATTTGTGGTTAGAAATCATGCTAGTTTTTGTTTTTGTAATACGAGGTGCTATAGTTTGATTAAAGCCTTTTTTTGGGCTGTTTTGGTGTGTATATTGGTGATAAACATGTTTGGTTTTGGCTAGGAATTGTTAAAGTGCAGAAAACTATAGGTTGGGGTGAATTTAAGCTGAATGCGTGCACATTGAAGGGCAATGCGTACGCATTCCTTGAACATGATGTTTGGTTTGTGATTCTGCTGTTGAATGCGTGCGCATTCAGAGACAATGCCTATGCATTTCTCCAGCAGAAAATTTGTATCAGCTCCATGCATGCGCATTGTGCCAGTTTTGTGATATGATGTGTTTTAAGCCCCGAGTCCAGTCTTAAATGTTGTTTCTTGATATAATAACATTTCATGAACATGAACAAGCCATGATTAAGCTTCTGATGTGTTTGGTTCCGGCACTGAATGTACTCTTCCTTAGAGTTGAAGTTCGGGACTGTCGGAAGAGTATGATTGGCTTGTGCTTTGATGAATTAGTATTCATCAATGTCTGTGTATGTGTCCACGTCTAGTGGTCTAAGTAAGAGAGTAGGAGATGTGAGGGAGATTATTTGAAAATACTTAGGTGTCTAGATGATAATCTACTTACAAATGTACTTGTGTAGTTAAAAGCTTAAACAACATGTCATTCTTGGTAAGGCACTTTGCCATATCGCGATGTGTGGGCTATTCGGATAAATCGAATAACTCTGTTGGCCTTTGAAAGGCACCAGGAGTAGGGTAACTTCATGAATGAATAACTCTGTTGGCTTCGAATGGGCACTAGGAGTAGAGGGACTTCACCGAGCGCATGCATTATCGGAGTCTACCAGAATAGACTACCGTGGTTATTGGTGTGATCCACCAATATGTTGCACCCAGATACTTCATGATGAGCAGCACCATGCGTAGTTCCACTGAATGCGGTCCTAACAAAGATAAGTTAAGCTAGTAACAATTAGTCACGACATGTTGATGAGCATGAAGTGAACCCTAGAATTGAGTTGGTCTCATAAAGATAACTTAATAATAATTATTAAACCTTTCGTTATAAACTCTAATTGTTTATTAGCTTCTCACTCTTGCTAAGTACCTATGTACTTACCTTCTTTGCATTTTGTTTTGTATGCATTGTGGGGTGAGAAGATGAACAGGTTGTCCATGAGTTCAATGATGAGGATATGTGATGATGTTGATGCCATGATGATGCTTTTGTTTTCCTTTCTACTTATTAAATGTTGTACTAGACTTGTTGTACTTTCATTTCCAGACTTTGTTAGCTAAGAGTTGTGTTCTTTCTTTTAAGACTACTTCTAAGACAAGTTTGTTGTACTTTCTTCTTTTAGACTTCGTACGTTGTAACTTTTGGAGAATCGTTGTTGTAAGTTAAACTATCCAACTTTAGTATGTTTGTAATCTATTTTAGAAGCATTTATGTTTGTACCCAAGCCTTTTCTGTTGCTTTATTTTTGATACGACGACGTATATGCTGGTGTATAATATAAGATTTATTTAATGTTATATGTGCCAAATTTTTTCTTCCGGATAAGGGCTCGGTATCCGGAAGGGGAGCGTTACATTTTCTTTGGTAATTCATCTTGGATTCTTGGAGTAGCATTGAGATTGGATTCACCTCCAAGTGTAGTAAAGATCAAGTTGGAAGATCTTGGATTTCAATCTCTCTACATCTTCATCATTTAATTCAAGTGTTGGTATATTTACTAAACCCCTTTTGTATTTATTAAATACAAGTCTTGATTTTGATTTCGAGCAGTAAATGTGTTTCTGTTGCGTATTTGATTTGATCATAGCCCAGAACATCTAGAAACTATTTTTGGACGTCCAAGCTGGGGATGGCTCGCTTAACCCACCATATCCCTCGGTTAAGGGACCCAAGTGTCCAGGATTAGACCCTAAACCCGTCCTAGACAAGTCTAGACACGCCCTAGAGACTCAGATCGAGGCCGGCCAGCTGAACCGACCAAACTTCTCGGTTAAGCGACCCAGGTGTCCAGGATTTTGATCCTGGACATGTTCTGGGACATCCAACTCCTTCATGATGTATGCATTGTATGGATATTATGTACAACAATGTATTTTCTTAGTAGTAATGATTTTTCAATAAATGCTTTTAAAGTACGCCTGATAATTTTTAAGTTGTTCTTACTGCAATCAATGGCGGACGCAGTATCCCGAGCGAGAGGGGGCGATAATTTTAAAGAATTTTTGCAATAAAAAATGTATAGTTGTGTTTTTCTGTGTTCTTGGATCAAAAAATAAGCACTATTATGTATCGCAAAAAAAAGGCGGCTTCTATCGGCACCACGAAACTGTTCATGACACCAAGATTACTCTTGGCACCCTATAAATCAGTCTTGGCACCACATTGAGTATTTTTATTATTTTTTTACTTCAGAACCACCAAAAAAAATATAAAATTACTTCATACACCATAATTTTATTAAATTACAATCAAGTCCTTTATTAAATTAATATAACATTTTAGTCCTTCATTAATAATATAATCTTAACATTAACCAATAATCCATATCTTCCGAAAATCTTAATATTAATCCAAAACACCCATCTTCATCTTCATCTTCATCATCCTTCTTCATATCATCATCATCCTTCTTTCATCGTCATCATCTTTATTCTTCAACAAAAATTCCATTAAAAACAACACACACAACCTTCTTCATCACCATAACAATCCACAAATTCAAATCATCAACATTAACCCAAATACTACAACTTTCTTCATCTTCATCATCAAATTCATCTTCATACCCGGGAAAAAAAATCACAAACCATTTTCTTCATCTTTTTCTACACACCATTCATCCACAATCTACACACATTAATATTTTTTCTACACATCTTCATCTCCTTCATCATCTCAAAATTCATATATTTTATACACACCTTCATCTTCTTCATCACATCAAAAGCTTCATAAAAAATCTTAATTTTATTTCAATAATTGAAATAGGTCAATGGGTTACCCTATTACAACATTAAGAAAATGTAAAAGCATGATTTGTGGAGAAAATCATGTTTTAATGGGTTCTCCGATGAAAGAGAGGGGTTTTCCAGTGTTTTCGAGCATCCCGTTTCTGATAGTAGAAACGTCGGCAACACAGACGTTTTATGTAAACATAAACATTGAAATTGTCGACATTACAAATGTATAAACAACGTCGGAAATTTTTTTTACGTCAGCCAAACTGACGTTCCAAATGTATAACAACGTCGAAGTAATCGACGTTACGCAAACGTCACCCACACTGGCGTTGTCTTGCTATTACAACGTTAGGCCTATCGATGTTCTGGCGCTTGCCTGGGTTTTCAGATTGCTTAAAACGCCAGTCGTCTTGACGTTGTAGCACCAAATCAACGTCAGTACAAGTGACGTTACGAGTCATCTTCATAGAAAATGCAGGAACGGTTTTTTCCTGACGGAAAAAATTCGAAAACAAACCATTAAAACCCTCGATTTCTACCAAATTACCAACGAATTTCTTAAAAAACAAGATACATACGTGATTTGGTTCAAATTTATGTTCTTATTAGCTTGATTTTTGCAACCAATGCTTCAATTACGGTTTCCCGGCGATATACTTATCTTCTCCGGTGAAATTCCAGCGAAAATATTGTGTTCTCCGGCGAAATATCGTCCTTCTCCGGCGATTTTTTTTTTTAAAATTCAAATGAAAAAAGAAGTTGTTAGTATTATCTTAAAATGAATTGGTTAAATTAATTAAAGAGTATTAAAGTATTAAGAAGTGTTATTTTATAATTTTTAAAAACCGAGGGACTAAAGTGTATATGTTTTTAAAGTTATTAAATGGATGTGTTGCCTTTAGTGATTTGGTGGTGTAAGAAAGTAAATGAAAAATAATAAAATAAATGATGTCAATAGTAAATCGGTGGTGCCGATAGAAGCCGGCAAAAAAAATTATGACTATACATTTTACGTTATATAGAGAAAAGAAACATTTATCATTCTACTCCTATCAATAAAGATTTATAACACTACAAATAATGTTTTTGGCAGAAACAAACATCTCAAAAGTCATTGATATTTGTTATATGTATCACTTTGGTAATAACTGTATATTTTTATTTACATGATAAAAGGTTTATGTCAAATTATCCGGCATTAATAGGTGATAGAGGCGAATATAAATTTTATAGTGGACGAAAACAATACATAACATATATATAGTAGTTTTCTCCGATCCGATGGGGCGAGTTCCCCATCCCCAAAGGGTGCATCTCGCCCATTGCGCAATTGTGAATATGTATATTAATCCAAGTTGAATATACATGCGACACCGTATCAATTATACTACTATTCTCCTTACTGAGCAAATCATGGTGCCCACTCTTATTATTTGAAATAAAAAGATTTACAGGTGATGATGAGGATGATGGATTACAAACTGTTGAGGATATAGTAGCTTGATGGTTGAAGACGGCTATTAGGACAAGTCCAACTCAATATGTATCAATTTCAAAAATTTGATACCCATGAATAGTATTCATATGGGTATCAAATTTTCATCTCCAACAACAAGTATCAAAATTTGAGTTTGATACCTACAAATAAGATCTCCAACCCTATGTATCATAATTTAATAGTATCAATTTTTTAGTTTTGATTACATTTATGGATTTTTCAATACTATAAGATATTACTCTCTTATTAATTTATAAATTTTGAGTAGAGATTCTCCAACCCGTACATGTGAATGGTTGGCCTAGGTTTTTGCCTTGGTGTCAAATTTGAGACCTCAACTAGTACCACATCAAATTTTGAAACCCTTTTATTTTTTTTAATTGGAGATGTTAGAATTTCAGATAGGTATCAAATTTGAGTTTGATCCCTACCCATTGGACTTGCCTTTATGGGTTCAAGGTGATATGTTATATGTAACAGTAGTTTTTCGGTTAGACTGTGATGATTACATGGATAGGATCTTGCCCTGTAGGATCTTCACTCAGACTCACATTACCCTTGAAAAAACAAAAGTATTAGTTATGAAAATTCAAAGAAATGAAGTGATAGAGATTTTTTTCCTAATACTTACCCTTCTTAACCTATCCCATCGAACTACGGTCATAGGCGTTCGTCCTTCGCGGCCTACATATTTACTCCCGGCACGATTCTTCTTATTCTGATCCGATTTTTTCTGCAAAAAAAATGTTACTTTTGTATTATATATAATCAGTAACAAGTAATAATAATTGAATCTACATAACACATGTAATGGAATAAAACCTTTACCTTAAAAGCATCGCTACTAAGATAGCGGAGATACGCTTCCCATTGTTGTGGTGAAAACACATCCCTGGGTCGGGGACAAGGCTCTGGCAACCCCTTGTTGTTGTGTTCATCTACCTCTTCCCTTAGTCTAGCCTTCCATTTTCTGAATAAAGTACCAGCGTTTTTCTGAAGGATGTAGGATCTTAGATCTAAACGGGTTAGATCTACGCGCAGCGGATGGATCACGACTTATACATCACAATACATAGTTAAAGGACTTAAACTACTACAAGGGATTTAAGTTTATCTTACCAATAGTAGGAAGAAAAGCTTTAATCTTAGGATGAGAAGCCTTGATCTTCCAATGTGTTCTCCAAACGGTGGTTGGTGGACACCGATTCTTGGAATTGGAACCTCCTTGATATGTAACCGAGAAAAACCCTAAGTTTTTCTCCAACCGGGTGGAGCTAAGGATCGAACTCCTTAGCCTTTTTTATCTATGAATTTCGTGGCCTTCTCTTCACCTAGGGCTCGGGGAGAACTCTCTTTTTATAGGCAAAATCCAAGAGAGAAAACCTATACCTAATCGGTTTAACAAAATAAAAGAGATAATTCTAATTATTATTATCCAATAAAAATAAGAGATAATTATAATCTTATAATAAGAAAATATAATTATCCTTATAGTTAAGAGATAAATAATAAATAAATTATTTTCTTTTATTTATCCAATTAATTATTTAACAAATAAATAACTAATTACACAATATGTCATTATCCAAGAAAACTAATTTCTTGAAAAATCCAAGACATATTGGCGCCACACTAAGCCCACCAGGCCCACAGAAAATGTCTTTTCTGTGTATTATATTATTTAAATTCAACTAAATAATATCCATGCATATCAATTAATTAGCCCGACCAATTAATTATCATTGAGCCCCAAATAACAAGATTATTAGTCCGAATTACGAAGCCACATCGGGGACCATGGACTATAACGATGGCGCAATAATTAATTATTCATCGAGCGAGAATAAGTACATTAATTATTAATTCCGGGATTACGCCACCATAAACCCGGCCCGAACTCTACCGATTATAGATGTATACTTATACTCAACCCATGAGTGAATAAATAGCGTCCATTGATATAATCACTACATCACGGATTATCCCTCCATGGATTGTCCATTACGGTGGGAAGTCTCCGTGAACCCGACTTCGAATATCTTATCCTTATTTACCATTAACCCACGATGATCAATTAGTAAGCATATCGACTAGTAGCTAATTAGTCAAATCACGAACTCCGGGATCGATCACTTTCTTAGGGCTAACAAATAAGGGGTGTCTCTCTACTTCCCGCGAGGAAGGAATGGATTCCATGTCTGTGAAAATCAAAACTACTCACTCATCGGAAATAGTGCCAATGAGAAGTGGCTTGGAACACATATTTAAGTGAACCGTAACTAACACATCAAACAATATCCGAGACAAGCGACACCACAGTGATCACCTCCGGGATTAAGGTTGATCCATATATGATCATCTAATGATTTAATTAGATTCCTCGATTACGAATTATATCGAAATACTGATTAAATCGGTCCATCCTATATGAATGCCATCATATATAAATGCCCCACGTAGGTACCCTCTACCAATAGTCGGATAAGACTATCACACCCTAAGGTGTTCGAGCGCATTATTGGTGTTTTAATCAAGAGACCACTAAACTACGATTAAGTTCACCACGGACTAACATTTTAAGCACATCTCCACTAACTCAATCCTCACGTGTATTCCATACACTTTGAGTTAAGTGGTTACATCTGAGATATACTTAGGGTTTGCAAAGCGGTGTATTACTTTACAAGCACAAAGCAAGTAACTAAGGTGAGATAAATTACTGTCATCCAATATCAAAAACAATTACACAAATTGTCTTTCGGCACTACACCTAACATTTTCAACCGACGGCATCGCGGTGAATAGGCTCAAGGGGTTGGAGCGATGCTGAAAACACAAGAAATGAAACGATTGGTATCTAAATTAATATAATGAAACTTCTTGTTGGTCCTTGGAAAGGCTAACACAAGTTTAGAGGGGTGAATAAACTTGTCCCTAAAAGCGGATTTTAAACAACTTAAAGTTCGATTATAACTTGTGTGGAGTTAAGCTGACAAAGCTGAGATTAAGTCAAACTGACTTAAGTTGAAACTGAGTCAACCGGCAGCGGATATAGTTCTAGCCTTTTTCTTGATCTTGTTATTCTTTTACGAAAGTTGAGTCTTGTGAATGAATTACGATGAATGTCGGTTGTGAATCTGTGAGTGTATAACAATCAAGTATCAAAATTACATAAGTAAATCTTTGAATAAATAAATAAATGCATAAGGTAAATAAGGCGGATGTTATAGAGGTTCCAAGTGGTGTAATCCTGTACGTCCTCTCTTCCCCTGTGGTGCGGAGGAAAATTCCACTAAAACTTCTTGAGGTGAACTGTTACAAAAAGTCCTAAACAATAGTCCTTGGCTAATCCCTAGCGTCACTATCTAAACAGGTTGTAGAGAAGCAGGTAGAATTGCTTGCTCTTCAAATGCTTGAACCACTGGTCCTTAGAGGGTAGGATTGCCTCTTCACCAGCTACCACCACAAACACAGTCTACCCATTGCTTGTCACAATTGTCCTTGGCGAAACCTTCCCGGTTTGCTTCACAGTCTAAAACCTTTGATGTAGAATCAAAGTTGGGCTTAGAATGAATAAATTGATTCTTGTTTGTGGTTCTTCAAAGTGTTGGATTCTTGATAAATTCTTTGTAGCTTGTACACTTGAAGAAATAATAGATATGATCATGTTATAGTTCAGAGATGATAGCAATTCGAATAAAATGCACTAATGCACAAAATTGCTCGTTGATTCTTGTATGTTCTGTTATTTATCCTTGGTGCAAAGTCTTCTACTTATTGTGTGAGGTCCAACGTTCATCTGGCTTAAATTCGAATTATATCAACGTCTCTTTTGTAACGGCTATATTTTCTGACCGTTCTGCTGTGTCAGTAACTCATCCAATGAAATTGCTTCATTTACAACGTTCATTGTACTTTTCGATTTGTTGGATGGCTGACATATAAAACTGAGTTTCCTTATCAGTTTTATACTGAGTTTTTCACTTGTCAGTTTCCTAACTGACTTGGAGCATTAACTGAGATTTTACTCTCCAGTTTTCATCTGATTATCATTGACTTAATCAGAGTACACCATAACTTATTATCATCTAAGAATTCATTGTCCTTATGATTCTTAGGTCTTCACTAATATTTATAAAGTCGATTCGAGTCACCACAATCTTGCACAAGTCTAACTTTCTGATCTCGACTTGTAATCATCATAAGCGAGTTTGAACCCTCAGTTCTTCGATTTTCTAGATAAGTCAACCGAGTCTGTAACTCTCAGCGAACTTACCTTCTTCAGTTCCATGTAGGCGTATTCCGAGTCGGTTTGCTTGTCTTGATGATTTCGATTTTTCTAAATGATTTCCGTTTTTGAGTTTCGACACACTAACTATTACATTGCTTGTGCGATGTAACTTATACAAATATCGGACTCTAGTAAAACTTATACATTCGATTCTAGACATCTTTTAGCTTTTCACTATAACAATTTGGCTTGACACTTCATCAATGGGGTTAAGATAATACTTTAAACAAATAAGATGAATTATCATCAAAACATAAATTTTATTTCCAACAATTTCCCCCTTTTTGATGATGCCAAAACTCTCCCTAAAAGAAAAGCTTAAAGATCAAAACAATGTAAAAGAATGTAAAAGCTGAAAATTTGGTTTTCATTTGAATGAGCAAAAGCCCCGGATAAGTACATTTTGTTCAAATAAGCGTGATTAAAGACAAAGCTTCTTCTTAGCTTTTTGCATGACTGAGTCATATTTCCTTGCTTTGTCATACAATCGAAAATCTTCTTCTAGCTTGGAGTCTTCCTTTGAGAAAGTCTTGTTGTAGTCAACTTGACTACCTTCTTTCCATCTTTTCCATTGAATTAGCTTGGGTAAGCTGATTCTTTCAAGTAGTAATTTTCAAATTCTACTAGATCGATTTCATCTGTTCGATCTTGTCTTTAATCTTGATTTATCATCAATCCTCGATTCTTCTTATATTGTGCCATTTTCTGCTTTGAGAATAAATCAGATAAAAAGTAGTTCAGGGATTCTTGAGTTGTCATGTCCCTGTATTTGCCTTTGATAGGATTGTAATCTTTGATAAACTGCGTCCACAGATCCTTTGTAAGAGTAACTCTTCTGTCTCCAGGTTGACTATATTTTTCAATAAGTTGATCATCAGTTAACTCTTTCTTTAAAAATTTTGGACCTGATCTGTATCTTTGTAATTCTTCTTCAAGTCGCTTCATTTCTCCAAGTAACTTCAGCTTTTCTTCTTCAGTTTCCCCCTTTTTGGCATCATATAAGCTGATCTACCAGGGGCATGGGTTGCTTTTTGATCTTCTCGAGATTTGTCATTTGAGAAGCAAGGACTTCTTTAAGCTGAATTTCTAACCCTTAGATATCTTGATTCATATGCCAATGAGCTGAGCATGAGTTTCCCTATCTACTGCGGTTGAGTCTTGAGTTGTTGTTTGAGTAACACAATTTACGAGCGAACTTGAACTTGATTTGTGGATCAACTCTAATCTTGCATGAGCCGAAACATCGATTCTAGTTACATAATCAAGGTATCGGAGATGTTTGATAAAAGGCCATTTTGTGTATCTCTCGTGAGTATAATTTTCAAGTTTTCATGAACTTTTGCCAATTCATCCTTTGTGAGGATGTCGGAAGGATCATATGTAGCTTCTATTTGATCCTTAACACGAGTATTATCATCAATAATCATCGATTGCGATTATCAATTCCATCATTGCTGCTTTGATTGTCGATTGTCGATCTCCAGCGGCAATTCTTCTTGATGTGATGCAGTTTGCGTTGCTAGAGGTTGAGGTTGAGTTTCTGTTTGCAAAACTATAGTCTCATCAGCATCTTTTCTTGACTTATCATGGTCATCATCATCATTTTTCTTTGAACTGTCTTTAGATGATGTGTCTGATCCTCTTCTCTTTGATAGTTCAGTAAATCTTTTGAAACAGTTGTCAAGAAATTTTGAAATAGGAAACAGAGAGTAAAGGTCTCTAACTTCCAATTTCTCCAAGAGTAATTTCTCTTCATTCTATAAACCGATATCTCGAACATCTTACGGATGAAGTTTCATTTTCATCGACTTGATGATTTTGTCGACCGAAGACTTGTCTTTGATTCTTTGAACCGATTCTTCTTTATGGCGAAAGTATGGTCGGTAGTGACATTTTCTTGTGTACCTTCGTGAGTCGATTAATGTTGTTGTTCCCCTCGGTTGGTGCTTTTTCACTTGAGATTTACGGGTACAAACATCTTACAAGCGATCTTGCTTCTGCGATTCGACTTTTAAACGGTCCTTTTGTGTCGACTTCCGGTGAGAGACCGATTTTTCGACTTGCCAGGTTGGGAAGTTGTTTACTGCGATTTCCTTAGAAGTTTCATTTTGCCTTGCTTGCTTCCACTTCCTTGATTCTTTCTAAGTAAAAGCTGAATGATTCCACTAAGAGTCTTCTTGATCGAATCGCCATCGATTACTTGTCCTTGACTTGAGCTCTTTTCACCTTTGTCTAATTCGGCTAAATGTTGTTTCTTGAACTGATTTACAACATAGCTTTGCCCAATTGAATTCTATTCCATCCCATTATATTCATGAGATAGATATTCTCTTAAATAGTATATTAACTCCTTTGGATTTCCCAATGACGTGTTTCTTTGAGCCATCTGTGAGGTTTCAAATTACGGTTTGATTTTGTCTACATTAATGCACAGTTCGATTGGTTCTGTAGAAAGGTAAGCATCTCAAGAAAATCTTCTCTTTTCAATGGTAGAGTGGCTAAATCTGTTGAAGTTCTTTGTTGTATTTGCGAAGCCCACGAGGCGACCTCATGACTCTTTCATTGAGAACAATGTGATCTCCACGTCTTTGTAGTTATCAAGGAGTCTCTTACTAATCGCATATTTTGCCAAAATTGCAAAATGCCTTCCACGTCATGTTTTCTTTGAACCGAACTTCTAAGATGTTCCTCAATCCGGGTAGTTTTTCGATTTTATCACGTGCCGGTGGCTAACGAGTGTTTTGACACATACCTTCATACATTTCAAGTGTTAGTTCATCCACTCTCTGATCAATCGTTTTTCTTTCGAACTAAGCCAAGTGGCCATATTGAGTGTGAACACAAAAATTTGATTTTGAGAAAAGGGTTGCAAAGAGTACATTTTGCTTTACGGAAAGAGATGAAGATTTTGAATTTGAATGAAGATAATGTGAATGGAGGTTGAATAAGCAGGTAGGATATTACGGCGGTTGAGTAGTACAACTTTTCAAATTCCATGATGGTTTTGGTAACCGATGCTTGTCTTGTTTACGAAAATGCGTAGGGTGTACACGCGAAATTACGACAAAAAAAGAATGCGGTAATTTAATGCGACATAACGGCGAGGATTTTACCATATCAACCTTTGACTAAATTTGGTGAAAAAGCGATCTTGAGGTCGATTCTAGAGATAATTCAGTTCCATCAAATTTTGATTTGATTAATCGGTTTGAGAATATTGATGTCAATGACTAGTCTGTTAAGTGGCGCACCCAACATAACAAAGATTAATCCCTTGCGAATCTACGGCTTAAGCGATTTAAGCGACTTTGATTATTCCCAACTCGATTCTTAATTTGGCAAATCTTTCTTTGTCCAATGGCTTTGTAAAGATATATGCCAAGCGATCTTGATGGTACATAAGAAGCTGTTATATCCTTCTTTTCTGCATGATCTCTTATAAAGTGGTGGCGTACATCAATGTGCTTTGTCCTTGAGTGTAAAAGCTGGATTATCGATAATTGCAATTGCCTTTGGTGTTATCACACATTATGGGAATTGTTCCTTCTTCATCCCGTAGTCTCTTAATTGTTGTCTAATCCATAAAACTTGAGCACAACAACTTCCGGTGTGATATATTACGACAATTGTGTAGAAGTTGAGATTGAGTTTTGCTTCTTGCTAAACCATGACACAAGTCTATTTCTAATGGCCCGACATGTGCACGATGTGCTTTTTTTCCATCCACTTTGCATCCGGCATAATCTGAATCTGAATAAGAAATCGGCTTGAATTCTCCTTCTTTTGAATACCAAATTCCAACTCCATCTGTGTCTTTCGGATATTTCAAAGTTCTTTTCACAAGCTGTGAGTATGACTTTCCTTTGGTTTTAGTGAAATCTTGCACATACACCGGCGATAAAAGATATATCGGCCTACTTCTTTGAAGATAGAGTAAGCTTCCAATCATCATTACAGTAAAGTGTTTGATCAACATCTTTGCCTTCTTTGTCTTCATCAAGCTTTGATGTTGGTCCCGTTGGTGTAGAAATTCCATGGATTTCTCTCATACCAAACTTTTGATAAGTTCTCTTGTATATTTGGTTTGGTGAATAAAAATTCCATCATCTAGCTGTTTAACTTGCAATCCTAGGAAATAATTTAATTCTCCCATCATACTCATCCCGAAATTTGCTCTTCATCAAACTTGCAAATTTCTCACATAACTTATTCATTTTCGATCCAAAAATGATATCATCAACATAAATTTGAACAAGTAGAGTATCTTCTCCATTCTTCATCCTGAATAATGTTTTGTCGATTGTTCCTTTGATAAATCCATTATCCACTATAAACTGAGATAGAGTTTCATACCAAGCTCTTGGTGCTTGTTTAAATCCATAAAGAGCTTTCCTTAGTCTGAAAACTTTATCTGCTTGATCTTTGATTTCAAATCCGGGTGGGTTTTGAACATATACTTCTTCTTCAAGAATTCCATTCAAGAACGCGCTTTTAACATCCATCTGATAAACTTTGAATTTCTTGTGAGATGCAAAGGCAAGAAATAATCTGATTGCTTCTAATCTTGCAACTGGTGCATAAGTTTCATCAAAGTCTATGCCTTCTGCTTGAGATTATCCTTTGGCTACAAGTCTAGCTTTGTTTACGATGATATTCCCATCTTCATCAAGTTTGTTTACGAAAACCCATTTGGTTCAAATGATATTGACATGAAGCGGGTCTATCTACCAATTCCCATACTTGATTTCTCTCGAATTCATTGAGCTCTTCTTGCATAGCTAATATCAATCTGGATCTTTCAAAGCTTCTTCAATTTATTTAGGTTACGATTGAGATAGAAAGCATGCAATCATAGCATCTAGTTGATGTCTTGTTCGAACTCCGGCTGAGTATCACCAATAACTTGTTCTTGAGGGTGATCTTTCATCCATTGATGTGTGTGAGTTTGTATCAAGCGATTTGCATTTTGTTCAATTGATTCTTCAAAAGCGGTTCTTGAACTTGTTCAGCGAATCACGAATGAAGTTGTTCGAGTTGTTGAGCAATTGGAAGCCCAGGCGATCTTGATCTGAACATTACGAAATTTGTAGTCTTCCAATGTCAATGGCCCGGTTTACAGGCGTGGTAGTAGCGGGGCGAAGCCCTGTTCTTGTCGGTCTTGATTGTTTCACCAGGAAGTTTGGTTCATCAAATACTACATGTATTGATTCTTCATGCTTGAGTGTCCTTTTATTTAATACTCTAAAAGCTTTGTTGACACTTGAATATCCTAGAAAAATTCCTTCATCGACTTTGAAATTTGAAAAAGCGTGAAGTTGATCTTTTCCATTATTGTGTATGAAACATTTGCTTCCAAAAGCATGAAAGTATGAAACATTTGGTTTTCTTCCATTCCAAATTTCATAAGAGTCTTCTCATGTCTCTTGTTCATGAGAGCTCTGCATTACGAGTGTAACAAGGCGTGTTAGCTATTATACGCCCAATATCTTTCCGGTAGTTTAGCTTCACGGATCATAGTCCTTCACCTTCTTTGAGTGTTACTGTTTCTTCTTTCGGCTACACCATTACATTGAGGTGTTCGGTGGCGACAAATTGATGTAAAACACCATTTTCTTCACAATATTCAATAATCACCTTTGTTGAGGAATTCGGTTCCTTTATCGATCTTATCTTCACAATGAAACTCTCCTACGATTAAAGTCTCTTGAGTAATTACAGTAAGCCTTTGCTTGGTTTCACTTTTCTTGGTTTGAAAGATTACCCAAGTGTATCTTGAAAAATCATCTACTACCACCAATGTATACTTCTTTCCACTGATACTAATTGGTGTAATAAGTCCAAATAAATCCATGTGTAGCAATTCTAGATGTCAGGTTGTTGAATCTTTGAGACTTGGTCTTGAAACTTGCTTTTGTTTGTTTTCCTTGTTGACATCGTCACACAAAATCATCCTTTTGTATGAGATCTCTGGTAGTCCAATGACTAGCTGCTTCTTAACAAGTGTGTTGATGTCATCAAAGTTAAGATGACTCGATTTCTTGTGCCGTAGCCAAGCGATCTACGATTTGGTATGCACAAGTAAACAAGTTTCAACAACGGCGGTTGTCAATCTACTACATACATGTTTTCTTTTCTTCTTCCGGCTAGAACAACTTGATAAGCTAATTCGATGACAACGCATAATTCAATGTCAAAAGTAACTTTGTATCCCATATCACAAAATTGGTTTGTCTTTGAGTAGATTGTAGTGTAGTCATACATATAAGATACATTCTTGATTGTAAGTCCATTTACGATTAAGGTGCCATAACCTCTGGTGTAACCAGTTTTATCTTTACTTCCAAAATCGACTTTTGGTCCATCCTTTACAATAAAATTACTGAGAGCAGTCCTTGCTCTTTGTCATGTGTCTAGAGCAACCAACGTCAAAGTACCAAATATCTGCAATAAAAATTAAAAGTTTTAGGTACCCAATTCAGTTTGGGTCCATGAGGGTCGATTAATCGGTACAACTCTAGGAATATATCCTTTTAGGATTCTTCGGATATTGTTGCACTTGTTTTCATATATATAAGCCACACTCCCATAGTATCTATGTTTGGGTATGTCTTATTTATATGATCTCTCGAATCTTTTGAGTGAAATTTGTTTCCATCATGCTTTTTGTTATTAAAGCTTGAATGATAACCATCATTCATACATCTTGAGTGCAGGTGACCTTTGTCTTGTGACTTATCTTGAGAACTAAGATTAGTCCTCTGTTTGAGTTTTGGGCTGAAACTTGTGATAAGTTTTGATGCGGAATGATTGTCATTATCGGTTTATTAACAAATTCGATAAAATTCAATCATCATCGATGGGATATAGTCTTCCTTTCCCCAAATGTGTGAATCTTTGAATGGTTGATATTCTTGGATTTACCTTGATTGTAATTTTTACGGTTCACGACTTGATTGGTTTTGTGGATCTGGCGGTTGATTTTCCGTTTCGGTTTCCATTGGATCTGGTGATCTACCATTTGATTTACCTTTGTTGGTAGATATAGTTGTCTTCTTAGAAAAGCGATTTATCTGTGTGATCTTGGCTTTCTTGGTTCGACAATTATCTCGGTTTGTGAAAGTTGCTCATTTCTGAACTTAATACGGTTTGGTACTAAGTCCGGCCGACTTTGCTAGTTCTATCCTTGGAAGATTGATGTGTATCAAATCCTACACGATTTTGTCTCCATATGGTTTTCTGATTTGAATCCGATGGTGAACTTGATTGAGCAAGCGATTCGATTCTTTGCTTCAGCGTCTGATGAGGTGATCTTGAATCTTTTCTTTATCGATTTTAGTCGATTTCAACATTTTGATTCGGACTTTAATCTTTCAACTTCAAAATTAGACTTTCCTTTTGACTTTAATTGATTCATAACCGGCTTGAATAGTTACTAGGCGATTCATCAATTAGTCATGCGTTTCTTCTAATTCTAGATTTTTGGATTGGAGTCGTGATCGAAGAACATGCATTTATCATGGAAATCTGGTGAAGAGTATTTAGAGTTTGATTCACACACCTCATTTGGATCTTCCATGTGTGCCATTAAAGTGTGTCATCGATAGTCTTTGATGCCCGCTTCATGTCTGATTCATCTCCGAAGAAAGTGCTCTTACCAACTCTTCTTGGTGGAGTCTTCTTGGTCGATTCTGGACATTCGACTTTATAATGTCACAGCTTCTTGCGATTGAAGCAGAGATATTCATCATCTTTTCTTTTCTCGAGTCCTTTTGATGAACTTTTGAGTATTTGGTGTCCACTCTTCATTCTTGAATTTTGTTCATCATTAGAGCCATTTGTTCTTCCATCTCATCAATTCATGAAGATTGCTAGATGAGTTTTCTTGAATGTCATTTGATCTTCTTTGCAAGTCTTTGTGGTCTTTAGTTCTTCCAGAGCTTTGATTATTGCAATTTGTGCTTGTGAAATCTTCACTTTGAATTGAAGCTTTCAAATCTGAAAAGATCTTGAATGAATCCTCTACATCAAGTCTTCTTGATTCTTCCATGTGATGACCTTCATTTTCCGACACATTGGTAATGCCTTCAAGATTCTTGTGTTGATAACTTTCTTTGAGTATTCAATCTTGAGTAGATCTAGTTCATCCATGATATGCTTGAATCTTGTCTCCATTTGGTCAATGGTTTCTCAGATTTCATCTTGAAATTCTCAAACTTTTGTTTTACAGCGAAATTTTATTTTCCTTGATTGAATCTGTTCCTTCACAAACTAAGCGAAGTTTGTCCCATTTTCCTTAGCGGTTGTGCATTCTTTCACCTTCAAGTACATGTTGCCGTCAAGAGTTACGAGGATAAAATCCATCGCAACATTGTTGAGATTATTTAAACTGCGATCATCACTAATCCATTCGGCTTTGGGCTTTGGAACACGAATTTGTCTTTCACCTTTAGTTTGCATGTAGGTGATGCGGATTGAGTCCATCGGTGAGTACATCCATCATCTCATCATGAGTAGGCTGCTAGAAAAGCACATCACGGCGTTTATATTAAATCAAATCTGTCCATGTTGCACATAAGCATTTGTCTCGCATATTGATTGTTATCCATTAGGAGTGAGTGAAGGCGATGGCAGTTAATTGAAAAGCGAGCTTTCAAATAAGAACAACTAGAGGAGATATAGAGCAAATGATATATTGTTAAAGAAACAACTTTCACGATACCATTTGTTGGTCCACTTGGAAAGGATAACACAAGTTTAGAGGGGGTGAATAAATTTGTCCACAAAAACAACTTAAAGTTCGATTATAACTTGTGTGGAGTTAAGGTGACAAAGTGAGATTAAGTCAAAGCGACTTAAGGCGGCCTGAGTCAACCGGCGGCGGATATAGTTCTAGCCTTTTTCTTGATCTTGTTATTCTTTTACGAAAGTGAGTCTTTGTGGGCGAATTACGATGAATGTCGGTTGTGAATTGTGTGGTGTATAACAATCAAGTATCAAAATCTTTGTAAGTAAATCTTTGAATAAATAAATAAATCGTAAGGTAAATAAAGCGGATGTTATAGAGGTTCAGGTGGTGTAATCCTGTCGTCCTCTCTTCCCTGTGGTGTGGAGGAAAATTCCACTAGAACTTCTTGAGGTGGCTGTTACAAAAAGTCTAAACAATAGTCCATGGCTAATCCACTAGCGTCACTATCTAAGCAGTTGTAGAGCAGGTAAATGCTTTGCTCTTCAAATGCTTGAACCACTTCGGTCCTTGGAGGTAGGATTTCCTCTTCACCGCTACCACCACAAACACAGTCTACCCAAGCTGCTTGTCTGTTGTCCTTGGTGAAACCTTCCCGGTTTGCTTCACGATCTAAAACCTTTGATGTAGAATCAAAGTTGGTGAGAATCAATAAATTGATTCTTGTTTGTGGTTCTTCAAAGTGTTGGATTCTTGATAAATTCTTTGTAGCTTGAACACTTGAAGAAATACTAGATATGATCTTGTTATAGTTCGAGAGATGATAGCAATTCGAATAAAATGGACTAATGCACAAAATTGCTCATTGATTCTTGTATGTTACATTATTTATCCTTGGTACAAAGTCTTATTTATAGTGTGAGGTCCAACGTTCATCGGCTTAAATTGAATTGTATCAACGTCTCTTTTATAACGGCTATATTTTACGACCGTTCTGCTTGTGTCGATAACTCATCAATGAAATTGCTTCCTTTACAACGTTAAGCGGTACTTTCGGTTTGTTGGATGGTGACATATAAAACCGAGTTTCCTTATCGGTTTTATCTTGAGCTTTTCACTTGTCGGTTTCTAAATGACTTGGAGCATTAGCGAGATTTTACTCTTCTTCAAATATCAATACTCGGTTTTCATCGATTATCATTGACTTAATCAGTACACACACACATAACTTATTATCATCTAAAATTCATTTTCTTATGATTCTTATGTCTTCATACAAGATCTATAAAGTCGATTCGAGTCACCACAATCTTGCACGAAGTCTAACTTTCTGATCTCGACTTGTAATCTTCATAATGAGTTTGAACCCTCGATTCTTGATTTTCTAGATAAGTCAACCGCAGTGCAGTAACTCTCGTGAACTTACCTTCTTGATTCCCATGTAGGTGTATTACGAGTCGATTTGCTTGTCTTGATGATTTCGATTTTCTAAATGATTTCCGGTTTTAGTTTTACGACACACTAACTATTACGATTAGCATGCGATGCCAACCTATATAAATATCGGACTCTAGTAAAACTTATACATTCGATTCTAGACATCTTTTAGCTTTTCACTATAACGGTGGCTTGACACTTCATCAATGGGGTTAAGATAATACTTTAAACAAATAAGATGAATTATCATCAAAACATAAATTTTATTTCCAACACTTACAATTTGAAAGTGTTAACAATTTGATTAGCTAAGTACCGAAGTTCTTCCCAAATTAAGCTTTTTTAAGTCGGTCTTCCACCTTTACGCCGGTCGGGGCCTTGACGAGGAACATGGGACCTCACGACTTTACATCTCGGACTCAAAATCCTTCGCGTATTTTCCCGATACCTTCTGAACTTTGGGAAATCTAGGATCCCATATAAGAGAAATCAAGCCCCGTAACTTTCTCTTGAGGCTTGAGCCATTTGAAACCTTTTGTTGGTCCACGTTCATCCTGCTTCTTTTTCAGAGATGGAGGTGGTGGTATCCATTCCTCATTATCTGCTATATGATCTGTAGTATCGGTGTAATGTTAATTCAATGAAATAAGAATAATCATACTAGACAAAAAAAATGAAAGTTAATTAATTACCGTCCTCGCATTGGCCCGGTAGCCTAAATGGATGCTCGTTAGGTGGTTGAGAACCACACTGCGATCCAGCATAAAGCCATTCACCTATATGATCAAGTATTTGAATATAATAAAAAAATTGATATAAAGAACACATATATGTTGATGTACTATAAGTAAAGCACTACTATTATATAATTTTTAAATTCAAGTATATTTGAATGAACTTACTATTATATAATTTTCAAACATATTGCCTTATTGGATTCCTAAAAAACTCAAGTACAATCTAGATGTTATGCATATGCGAAGGGAACATGTTTGTTACCATTCCAGTGGGCAAAAATGCAAAGATACCCAGTAATTTGAACCTCCTCCTTGCAGTCTCTCATCAAAAGGGAAAGCTAAACATATGTATATAGAACCTCCTCCTTGCAGTCTCTAAAATATACTAAGTCTATTTTTACATTCTTTCTTTCCTCCACAATAATTCTAGTTTTGATGGGAAAATTTGTTTATGTATATAGTACTGCATGTTTCCAAAGACTTGTGTTAAGCTTCCTTGTTGAGCGCGAGCTTAACTACTCGGGAATCCACAACTTCCGAGTAGTTAAACTCTACTGCTCAACAAGAAGCGAGCTACAAATCTTTAAAAGCTATCTGATCTCTATCACATAAACAAATTTTCAGTGATTTCAAAACTAGCATTATTGTGGAGGAAAGGAAGAATGTAAAGGAGTTGATGATATGTTTAGCTTTCCCTTTTGATGATATGTTTAGCTTCATTGTTAAGAAATTGCCGTGCGTATTTAATGAATTCACTTAACCTTTATCAAACTCGGGTTTCATTCTGTCAATATACAACCATGACTTGTCTTGTTCCATTTGAAATAACTGATACACAATAACTTGACAAACCACAATAACTTAAGTTAGTATCTCACTTAAGGCACATGAAAAAGTTAATAGCATTATATAATTAAAGCACTACTATTATATAATTTTTAAATTCAAGTATATTTGAATGAACTTACTAAAAGAATATTAGATTTATAGCATCATTCATTATCACTTGTATAGTTTGGTGGGATTGAGTCGTATATGTCATCATCTACACAGTTATTATCATCATCGCAATCCGTTGAAGCATACTCGTCACTGCCATCATTTTCATTTTAATCGAGATCGTTTTCATCATTTTCATCTGTTGAAGCGAGATCGTTTTGATCAATATGTGTTTCCACATCATTTGCACTCATGTATAACGGTTCCATCGGTGGTAGTTCAACAACAAGTTGGAAATTTCCATGGGTTGTTTCGTCAATTACCAAATCATCAACAACCACATCAGCATTAATATTTGGGGCGTCTACGATATGACGGTGTTGAAAATGCTCAACAACTTTCCAGTCACATCCGTTATACAAATCATCTATGTAGAGCACTTGTTCTGCTTGTGAAGCAAGAATGAATGGCTCCTCTTCGTACCAGTGTTTGTAGTGCGTATACTTGTTGTATTCTTATATACGGACACCGCTTCTTAGTTGCACTAGTATCGAACCATTTACATTTGAAAGAACAACGATGTTATGATTTGGATAGCTTACGACATATGTGTCTTAAGACTCCATACCATGTAGTGCCTTGGTCACTTTGGCGACCTTACTTGTTTTGAGTTGTGCGTGTGCGATCCGTTTTTGTGCATTGAATCGACACCGTTCATCACACAACACAGATAGGATTCGACCGTTGAAAAGATCCGATGGAAAGTGATAACAATTGGTCATTCAAGTATGATGGGTTTGTTTACTCAATACAATCATCTGCATAATGTACCATACATAAGTATTTGTGTATGCAGCTCGTAAAAGTGCACAATAAGTGTATCAAGCTTTATTTTGTACCTTTGAATTAAACCAATCGAGGAAATTCTTGGCGGTGCATTTTGTCGAGGTTCTCTTTAGGTGCAATAACTTGCGATTTTGTACGATGTTCAACTACTCAGTGTGTAGAAGACTAGTTAGCTTTAATTGAATTATAAAAAACAAAAGAATTAAGTTTGGATTGCTCACTTACATGAGGTATTCATCGATCTCATGGCGGTTTTGCAAGACATACAAGCTGAACCTTCTCTCTCAAAGTAGTATTGAATGTCAAGCATTTCGCCGATCCCGTTGATCGAAAGGAATCTTGATTCTTGATATCTGATTCTTGATTGTATCTTCGTTCTCAACCCGAGTTCCTTTGGGCCTATTGAACTTTGTTTCATTTCCCGAAAAATACAACGAGCAAAACATCAAGGTCTGAATTAGCCATGTATGCCTCTACGATGGATCCTTCGGCCCGGCCAGATTTCTAATATACCTCTTTAACTTGCCTGAAAGCGTTCAATCGGATACATCCATCTCAAATGAAACGAGTCCACCTGTCGTTTCTTGAGGCAAGTGCATTATCACGTGTATCAAAATATCAAAGAATGCCGGTGGGAATATCGTTTCTAGTTTACACAAGATTTCCAAAACCTTCTCTTTTGCATTCTATAAATCACTAACCCTCAACGTGCGCGCACAAATCAATTTGAAAAAATTGCTTAAATCAACGATATTATCAAATTTCCTTTTCAAAATTTTACGTACCATTGGTAGTAAAAGTCTACAGAGTATGATATGAAAATCATGAGATTTTAGCCCTTAAATTTGTCTTTACAGTCAAATTTTTTCTTAGGTTTCTGCCAAAACCATTGGGAAACCGAACATTTGTTAAGAAATCGTAGAATTTTGTCCGATCTTCTGGTGCCAACGTGAACAAAGCACGCGGTTTTAAGGTCTTATTGCCTTGTTTAATCACATGTAGTTCCTTTCTCACTTTCATGTTTGCAAGATCCTTACGTGCCTTGATAGTGTCTTTGGTCTTACCATCAATATTCAATACCGTAGACAATAAGCTATCACACACCTTCTTGTCAATGTGCATAACATCTAGATTGTACTTGAGTTTTTCGGCATCAATAAAAAATCTATTTAGTATAGTGTTTTTATTCCAACTCAAACAAGATTACGGGCGCTTATGAGTTTTACCACGTACTCTTTGTGTTTCCCGGCAAACATTTGGGTAGGTTACTAATTTGTTGAAGAATTTCCTCCGTGGTTTTCTCAACTGGAGGGCTTAATGTTTCGATTTACCGTTAAACCCCTTATTCTTTACGCATCGGGTGTTCAGCCCGCGACCATCTACGATGTCCGGCGTATCGATCTTACTCTCAACCGTACGAAAGTGTATAAATGCGTTGCAAGTTAGACATGCTTTATATCCTTGACCGTTCCAACTTGAGAGATAACTACGAGCGGGAAAATTGTTCACCGTAAACATAACTTCAACTCGCATTCTGAAGGTAGTATTTGTAGCAGCATCAAGCACAACTACCCCTTGTGACCATAATTCTTCCAACTCATCGATTAATGGCCTCAAAATAAGCGTCAAGTCCTTGCATGGGGATTACGGTCACAGGGATAAGTAAACACATGTGTTTATCTGATTCATTGTTTGCAAACCCATGGTCTTTGGATTCAATACTCGTGTTAGAACAGGCCACATGCTGTATGTTTGACTCGTAGTACCAAATGGGCAAAAAACCATATGTAGCCAGAATGAGACGTACATTTCTAGGTTCGATAGGCGAAGTCGGGTGTTGCTCGTCGAATTCTTTCCATTCTTTACCATCGGTTGGATGCCTCATCACATCCTCGTCATCCATAGAATGCCCGTCTTATGCCATGTCATTGCACGAGTGTGTGTGGGAAGCATACAAGCGTCTCAAGCGATACTTTAGCGGAAAATAACGTAGCACTTTCGAGCTACCTTTTTTCCTTTAGACTCACTTATAACGGCTTGGTTTGCTGCTGGACATGATTGTAAGTCGGCTGACCTCCTTAAAGTAAATGTAACGATTGTACAAACAAGCATCGATCTTTTCATACCCAGGACCCAATTTGTTGAAAGAGTTTTTGCTGTAGAATGAATCGGGTAAATTTGACCACTTTCAGCAAAACTTCTTTCGGTTTATTTATACAACACTTTTATATGCATTAAATACGCTAAGAACTTCAAGGCGGATGAGCTTTTGCATCCGGATAAACATGTTAGTGCAATTTGGAAAGGAGTTAATCAATGTTGTCATCCTTCTCTGTCTATAAAACTTCTTCCTCTGAGGCTCTATCAAAAATCATTTATAAGCTGGAGCCATTTAGTCTCAGTTCAACTACCAATTGAGTTGTTCGTGCGTTCACGGGATACACCGTCTTCACCGTGGTGAAACCATGTTGTATACCAATTGCCCATCCCGAATGAAGCAGGTGATCATACCGTCATCAAAGTTTGAAACTAATGTTGAAACACTTTTTGCATAGACAGCGAATCTTACCTTCATCATTAAGAAATTGCCGTGCGTATTTAATTAATTCACTCAACCCTTTATCAAACTCAAGTTTCATTCTGTCAATAGACAACCATGACTTGTCTTGTTCCATTTGAAATCACTGATACACAATAACTTGAAATACCACAATAACTTAAGTTAGTATCTCACTTAAGGCACAAGAAAAAGTTAATACCATAGGTGTTAGGATGTTCTCATACTAATATAGTATACTTAGTTTCATTAGTATACTTTTTTTCATTAAGGCACAAGAAAAAGTTAGTACTTACTTTCATTAGTATACCTTTCTTCATCTTGAGTATACTTTTTTATTATTAAGCAATATAGTATACTTTTTGTCATTAAAAACTAATACTATTTCATTGAACACATTGATTACACTTTCACACGAAGACATAAAACTAAGTCTTTAACACTTACCACTCCTAGTTCTTCAATGTTAGTTCATTTTCTAATTTTGATTTATAACAAATTAGCACAAGAACACCTTCAATGCTAGAGTTTCTTCATCATGTTCGAAGATGACATGATAGATTGCTAAAGCTTCCCGATACCACATATTACATATCAAGATGATTCTTGGACACCAAATAAAAATAGAGTGGATGTATTTATGGCATCATGATATTTTTCAACAAGAAACAAAGACTATTTTCCCTTTTAAGATGTTTCAAACAAGGAAATAAAACTTTTAACACTTAAAACACTTTCACTATAAGCGTAAGTGTGATCAATATTTTCAATAACAATGGTCTCTGAAGCAGGCAATTTTGATACTATTTTGGGTAGAAGCGGCACCGCTTATGCACGATCAAACCATCAATATGGACAATATCATTACTACCAACAACAAATTTCCCAACTTCTCAAAACTACAATACCAAATCAATAATACCAAAGTTTACTACAATCGAACAATACCAAATTTATAACCAAGTCATACACACAATAAATCTCACCATAAGTATCAATCTCACCATCAAGCCTCAATCAATCTCAACATGAACATATACATGAAAAATGCTTACCCACACCATACTCATACACTATCAACTTCCATATCCCAATGTAAACTTACCTAGCCCAAAACCAAACAACACCAAACAACTCACTACACACCATTCACCAATCACTTTTATTGATTACATATACATAATACAACATAATTGAATAATAAAGTATAAATAAAATAAATTAAATTAAATTACTAGTTAATCGACCCACAAAAAATGAATGAAAAGAAGAAGTAAAAACAGCATTGGGTCAAAATCTATGTCACAATTGAACTAATTTGTCAAAAAAAAAAAGCTAAAAGCAACTAATTTGACAAAAAAATGGCTTACCGGGTTGTGGCGGTACTACTTGCGGAGGCTGTTGTTCTGTTTCTTTGCTTGCCGGGCTGTTGTTATTCTTGCTGCTTTGCTTGCCGGAGGAAGAGTGGGGTAGGGGTGGTGACCGGAGGAGGAGGCGGGTGGTGACCGGAGGAGGAGGAGGGTGGGTTTTAAAAAGTCGAAAAAGCGGTTGTGGAGAAGAAAAAAAGAAGAAGAAGGAGAGAGGGCTTGATTATGTTTAGGTTTTAAGTTTAATGGGAAGACATTATCTTTTTGGAGCGACAATGTCGTCCCGTTGAAGTGTTAATATTATTAATATTATATATTAAATATATAATTAAAGTATCAATATAATTATATAAATTACATATCGGGTTGAAATTACTTAATCGATAACGGATCTCGGGATTGAGATCAATCGCTCGGTGACAAACCCCGAGATTCAAATCAATCGCTCGATAACGAACTGACGATCTGTAGTAGATAGTACTATCTGAATCATCTGTAAAGAAAGGTATCAGTTTGAAATCACTTAATCTATAACGGATCTCGGGATTGAGATCAATCGCTCGGTGACAAACCCCGAGATTCAAATCAATCACTCGATAACGAACTGATGATCTATAGTAGATAGTACTATCAGAATGATCTGTAAGAAAAGATATCGGTTTGAAATCACTTAATCGATTTCAGATCTCGGGATTGAGATCAATTACTCGTTAACGAACCCCGAGATTCAAATCAATCGCTTTCGATAATGAGCGGCGATCTATAGTAGAAGTCTTATCGGAATGATACGTAAAGAAAGATATCGGTTTGAAATCCGCTTAATCGATTTGGATCTCGGGATTGAGATCAATCGCTCGTTCATGAACCACGAGATTCAAATCAATCGCTCGATAACGAATTGGCGATCTATAGTAGAGTACAATCGAAATGATCTGTAAAGAAAGATATCGGTTTGAAATCCACTTAATCGATTTGGATCTCGAGATTGAGATCAATCGCTCGTTAATGAACCCGAGATTCAAATCAATCGCTCGATAACGAAGCCCGACAATCTATAGCGAGCGAAGTACTATGAGAATCACACATAAGAAAGATATTGGTTTGAAATCCACTTAATCGATTTGGATCTCGGGATTGAGATCAATCGATCGTTAAGGAACCCGAGATTCAAATCAATCACTCGATATGACCCGACAATCTATAGCGAGAAGTCTATGAGAATCACACCAGGAAAGATATCGGTTTGAAATTGCTTAATCGATAACGGATCTCGGATTGAGATCAATCGCTCGTTGGCAAAACCCAAGATTCAAATCAATCGCTCGATAACGAACTGACGATCTATAGTAGAGAGTACTTTCAGAATGATCTGTAAAGAAAGATATCAGTTTGAAATCGCTTAATCGATAATGGATCTCGGGATTGAGATCAATCGCTCGTTAACGAACCCCGAGATTCAAATCAATCGCTCGATAACGAACTGACGATCTATGGTAGAGAGTACTATCTGAATGATCTATAAAGAAAGATATCGGTTTGAAATCCCTTAATCGATAACGGATCTCGGGATTGAGATCAATCGCTCGTTAACGAACCCCGACATTCATATCAATCGCTCGATAACGAACTGACGATCTATAGTAGAGAGTACTATCAGAATGATCTGTAAAGAAATATATCGGTTTGAAATCACTTAATCGATAACGGATCTCGGGATTGAGATCAATTGCTCGGTGACAAACCCCAAAATTCAAATCAATCGCTCGATAACGAACTGACGATCTATAGTAGAGATTACTATCAGAATGTCTGTAAGGAAATATATCGGTTTGAAATCACTTAATCGATACGGATCTCGGGATTGAGATCAATCACTCGATGACAAACCCCGAGATTCAAATCAATCGCTCGATAACGAACTGATGATCTATAGTAGTGAGTACTATTAGAATGATCTGTAGGGAAAGATATCGGTTTGAAATCGCTTAATCGATATCGGATCTCGGGATTGAGATCAATCACCCGTTAACGAACCCCGAGATTCAAATCAATCGCTCGATAACGAACTGACGATCTATAGTAGATAGTACTATCAGAATCACATGTATATTATCGTTCGATAAAGGAATGTTTATAAAAAATAATGTATTTTATATTTTAACGCAATGCTTATTAGAATATGTAAATTAAAAAAATTGTTTTTATTTAAAGGGATAACAATGTCGTCCCTTCAAATTAGCATTTATAAAAAACTTAATTTTATTTATTAACACAACGTTTTATATTTCAAAAACATTTAATTTACTTTAAAGGGACGACATTTGTCGTCCCTACAAACTAAAAATTTTATAATTTATTTTATACAACATATTATTTTCTTAAAAACATTTAATTCACTTTAAAGGGACGACATATGTCGTCCCTACAAACTAAAATTTTTAATTTCTTTTATACAACATATTATTTTCTGAAAAACATTTAATAGGACGACAAAGTCGTCGCCTTTTAATATCTTGCTTGGCACGGAAATCCAAGTTTGGCGGGGTGGGAGTTACTTATTTGATTTATTGGGACGACATTGTCGTCATTTAAAATTTCACTCCAAAAATCTGCCATCTTGAGCTTTGCTCTTACGAGAACAATTGCCTTGTTAGCATTAATGATGGCTTTTTAATCTTATTCGATTTAAATTCTTTGGACCTTTTTGGTCCTTTTTCTAAGCTTGGGGAATCGGTGGGAGAATGTTTAGGATCTCAAGGCCAGCAATGATGCAAGGAATAATAGACTTACATCACGATATCTTTTCTTCCTCATTCGATTTTGGTTTTAGTATCATGGATCTTGGTTAGCATAGTGCAGGAAGCGCATGAGTATTTAATGCGTCTAGCATACGATTATCTATACCCACAATCCATGTGGTTTTATTCTTTTACTTAAGTTCAAGCATTACAGCCCAAAATGGGGCTTTGTGTATGGACTCGGGGGCCCCTGAATCCTACGTCGGTGTTGTGACTCTCAACCCAAAACTATGACTATTTTTGAATTCATTTAAAGGGACGACTTTTGTCGTCCCAATAAAGATATTGACAGGGACGACTTTGTCGTCCCTTTAAACTTCGTTCATTTAAACCAGTTTTCTTGTAATGACATGTCAAGTGTATTATAATTATAGGTAGTTGATGTACTTAGAGCAGTAGTACTGGGTTGGGTATAGCCAAATTCTTTCCAGTAAATGTCAGAATTGAGAGAAGATTTCTCTAAAATGTAAAATAGTAATGTTGAAATAGAGAGGATTTTTGGACTATTATCCACCTTATTCTCTAAAATTGGACAACTACATAGACAATATTCTCTGACAAAGGTTGTCAAAAGCCAACCCCATGGTCCCCACCCCTTCCTTTTTGCAAAGAAAATGCAAAAAAAAGCCTGACTTTCCTTTTACTTTAATATTATTTTAATAAATATTTTTAAAAAAATTTATTATCATTACAACATCTAATCACACACACATCATTCTTACCATCTTTCTACATTTTCCCTCTACTCATCTTCCTACACCTCAGCAAGGAATCCACCAATCTCCTAATTACCACTACTCTTGCTCTTAGCGAGTTTTAGATTAAAGCAGCAGTGTGTCATAAAGATTGATAGGTGCAGACTGATGTCAAGTGACATGTCAAGTGTATTATAATTATTACTAATTTATTCCGTGTTGTTTAAATGTTTTTTTGTTAGGTGCAGACTGATGTGTGTTCCTTATATAAAGTTGTGTTAGGGACTGACGTGCCTTTATATAAAGTGTTTTAGTAAGAACTCGGTCTCGGACGTGTCGTTACACTTATGTTTTCAAAAATCATCATCATTTGTAGGGCGGACCCAAGTGGAGTAGGGTGGGGCTTGTACTTGGTAAAAAAATGTAAAAAAATACTACTAATGTATCCACTCAATCTTTAATTTGTTTCGGTGTCTTCATTGAGAAATTTTTCCGGATGCGTCGCGTAGGTGTTGAGCCTCCTCTTATATGTTATAGATTTACACATATTGTTCCCAGGACATTAACTAGTGGTAAACAACTTGGGTGTTTTAAAAGGACAGCTGGACTTAAGGTGAGGTGTGAATGTTCGGATGATTTCTTTGGAATAATAGTAAAGAGTTTAACCTTTTATTTTTGCTTAAAGCCTTCGGTATCCGGAACCCATTGGTTCGACTAATCCGGAGTTCGATCGGCCCATGTCGTGCGCTCATGAGAAATCTACTTTACTCGGGGTAAGCGCGCCACCAAGAACTCTCTTTCAACATTATCGCCGAGAGGAGAATCAAACCGATCGATGACTTCCTGGCGTTCTCAGCCCACTTAACACTTTAGTCAAATTACTTTTACCCATTTTTTTAAGATTTACACATATTGGCTAGACTTTAAAAGCATTTCGAAGCTAGGGAGAGAATTCACCAATATTAACATCCCTAAATTAAAGGTGTACGTAATCGGTAGGCTTTATCGTCTCAAATCATGAAAGCTAACTTGTTGAAATTTCAAGCATCCACAATCATAGCCCTCTACATATTTTCCACCTTCGCCTTGATATTCATCGTCTTCTACATTCAACCTCTCCAAATTCGACCATATATTTCTCCATCAGATTCAGAACCCACCAATTTTTCATGGACTACTACTACTACTACTGCCATGCATATTTGGCAAACTCACACCATCAATACACCCTTCTCATCAGACTGCAGTTCCAATTACAGTCTGCAAGATCTAAAAAAATTGCGATCCAAACTTAAGGATTCAGTCACTTTTCTTCCTATGAAAGACTTACGTTACTCTACCAACCCACAAAAAGACCACACATGGTTCATGAGCTCCTTCAACGACACACATGAACAAGGTGCGCGCATATATGAGGCCGGATCCACTTTATCATAATATAAGTGGTTTTTCTCTATATAGTTTTTTTCTTTTTTCTTTAAAGCTCACGGTATCATATCAGGAATCAACTGATCCGACTATTCCGAAAATCGATCCGGTGACCTTCCTGATATTCTCAAGTCTTCACTTGAACCAAGCTACTTGGTTCTCTATATAGCTTTTTTTTTGTCATAATATTATTAGTCCTTTTAAATTAACTACGGAACATTAATTAGTTATTTTTTGCATCTTTAATTTTAGACTGCTTATTAATTACGATTTATTGCATTCCGCAATTTTGTTAGAAGAGGTGAGTAAACATCTAGAAATTTTTTATTATTGTATGATAGATGTAGTATTATTACATAAGTATTACGATTTTAATTATAATCGGTATACATAAATTTTAGAATGGTGAAGGAGCTAATATGACTCTTGCTACACAACTAAATTGATATAGTGATAAAATGATGAAAAAAAAAAGAAAAAAAAACTCTTTCATTTATTATAAATGTCTGAATACTATGAAAATGAAAATTTGTTGATTGAACAAATATTACTCCCGTCTCTAAGTTTCTTTAGTTTTTGAATTTATTCCATAATATAAATTAATTTAGAATATCAATGAGCATTTAGTTTTTTTTTTTTTTCTTTTTTTTACTCCTAATTTATTATACATTCACCTACTTCACATCTATTACATTTACGGGAATCAAAAGGTAATATTCTAGATCGACTTTCACCATTAAAATTAATGAAACTTAACCACTTTTAATAATCTTTTGTCGGCTCTTACATTTTGGGACGGATGCAATATCTTATAGTATATTGATGAACTAATCACATTTAATAATCTTTTGTCGGCTCTTCATCTTTAAAGGTGAGGTTCAATACCAAAGATTTCCTTGGAACAGTTCAGAAGGAAGGCTTTTGTGTGTAAAAGGTCGAGACTCACATGATGGTTCATGGAATTCATATGGGCTAGCATGGCCAGAAGCATTGCCTCAAAACGCGACGCTTTACAAAGGGCTTACTTTTGTGTCCTATAATCACTACAATTATGACAACATTTGGCATGGTTTATCCGCCATGGTACCATTCATCGCGTGGCATTTAAAAAACGGTTGCAGAAATCTTCCTACCAGATGGGTTTTATACCATTGGGGTGAGCTGAGGACAGAGATAAGATCACCATGGCTGATGTCTTTAATGGAGGCAGCATTTGGTGCAGGGTCCCTTTACATCGAAAAGTTCAATGAGATTAAGAACAATAATCCAGCAGCATGCTTTGAGGATGCTGTAGTAATGAGACATAATGAAGGTGGGATGTCAAGAAAGAGAAGAATTGAGGTGTATGATCTGCTAAGGTGTAAGGCTAGAGTGTATTGTAAAGTTATGATGAGGAAAAATAGAGGTGAAAATATTGGAATGACAATGTTATTGAGGACTGGTGCTAGATCTTTTAAGAATGATTCAGCAGTGATTGACATCTTTAAGAAAGAATGTAAGAATGTGGTACGTAGGATGCCACTTGCAAGTTGCCTATTCTAATAATCTCACCTTCTGTCAGCAGGTATATATATATATATTAAGCTATTTTCCTTTCTCTTTTAAGTGTTGTTCAATTAGTAAATGATGTGATAGTATATACAGGTGAACATGTACATGTACGCGGACCTACGTACAACCAGAGGCCAACCGACCCTTTGATCAGAAAGAAATATACTAATATATCTGCTATCACTGGCGGATCCAAGAAGTTTTAATTTTCCGACGGGTCACCAGATCGTAAAAATACATTTTTGATCCAAAAATTTGTTTCATGAAATACACCGAGCCTAAAACTATATTTTTACCAAAGAAACGATTTTTTTTTAACAACAAAACTACATCGTTTTAATACTAAAAAAAATTCCTCGGATATCAGTGGGGTTACGTGACCCCCGTAATGTACATACCTCCGCCCCTGTGTACTATGTAGTTTGTTTGTTCCTTTAATCCTTTTATTTGCCTATTTAAAATTTTCATTGTCCCCTTATCTGAGATCATGTGTCCGCCAACGCAGGTGAAACTGATGAGTTCAACGGACATTTTGTTATCACCACATGGGGCACAGTTAACCAACATGTTCCTTATGGATAAAAACAGCAGTGTAATGGAGTTCTTCCCGTTGGGTTGGCTAAAACATGCTGGAGTTGGGCAATATGTCTTCCACTGGATAGCCAGTTGGTCAGGGATGATACACCAAGGTGCATGGAGGGACGACGACAGCAGTGAAGATGATCGGTATCGTTGCCCTTTTCCGGAAGATGATCGACGATGCATGTCAGTTTACAAAAGTGCCAAGATTGGAGTGAACCAGACATATTTTTCAATGTGGGCAAGAAGAGTTTTACAACAAGTGAAGTTGAAGAAAGCTATGTCTTCTTTCAAGTATAGCACCACCACTGAAGTTGGCGATTGTACTTGCTGATATTTATATTACTGATACTACTACAACTAACTATACATTGTTGGAATATGTTGTTTTTCAGGTGTTTAATTGTTTTTAAATTAGTCATAATCCCTGTAATTAGGCTAGCTTGCTTCCAGGACCACTGTGGCCCTGTTTTCACTGTTACTAGCCGTTGCTAGTTGTCTTTCTAGCCATTGTAAGGGTTTTCTATATAATACAATAACAATTATCTCACTCGAAAGAGTTTACTTTTTTCTCTCTTTATTTCTTGCTCGTTTCTACATGGTATCTGTTGAATTACCATCTCTCCCAAAAGCTTAAGCTGATTAAGAGATAGATAATTAACATTTTAAGTGTGGGCGTATTATATTTTAAAAGAGATCCAACACTTGATTTTTTGTGTTTGTTTGTTTGTTTGGGAAGACTATGCTTGGAGCAAGGTTCGAACTCAGGACCTCCTGCTCTACTACCATGTTGAATTACCGTCTACCGTCTCTCTTAAAAACTTAAGCTTATGAGGTAGATAATTAACATTTTATATTTCAACAGTATCAGAGCCTAAAGCTTCCTAAACTTTTATTCAAAACCTGTCAATGGCAATTGGGCTCTCTTTAGATGTTAAATCAAGGGAGGAAGGTTCCATGAACTCCTCCCGGAACTTTGTACCCTTAATGCTATCTCTTTCTTCTCATGAATGACTCAATGGTGAGAACTTCCTACATGGTCAAGATCACTCAAGCTATACATCATTGGTAGGCGAAGAGGAGCACCTTACTAAAGAAAGTAAGGCTCTGAAGGTGACCGACCATCCCGTAAAAAATAGATGGTTGAAAATAGCTTGGTGATGCCTACTCTCTTGGATCTATGACCCGTCCCCATCTGCTGAAAACTTCATCTTGTCTAAGATTGTCAAGAAATATGGTCAATGACCTCGAGCTCTACTAAAACAAGATAATACCTTAGAAATCTATGAGGTAGAGGCCAAGTTAAAATATCTTAAACAGAGTGACATGTGTGTTCTTCGATTACTATAACTTGATCTCAAGATCTTGGCAACAACTTGATGAGTTTGAAAGCATATCTTGGCATTCTCAATAAGATGCAAAGATATACAAAGAAATGAAAGATCAAAAAAGTGTTTAAATCCCTCATGATGTTAGGGGTAGATTCCTTGGAATGAAACCCCTACCATCCATAAATACTGTTTTTTTTTCCCTGAAATTGGGTAAGAGGAGAGCATGAAAAGGCTCATGATGGGTAGCACTTCTTCACCCCATATCATCATTGCTTCTCCTCATGAAACAAATTCCATGTTTACAAGGAAAACCACTTCTCAACCTCAGAAACAAAAAGGCAACAGGCCTTGGTGTGACCATTGCAAGAGGACATGTCATGTCAAGGATACTGTTTCTCAAGTCACTAAGATAGGCAGTGTTTACATTGGCAAAAATGTCACCTTAAATAATGTCATTTTTGTGCCTAACTTGCAGTATAACCTTTAATCTGTAATTAGGTTCATTAAGGACACTAATGGTAATATGATTTTTTGCACTAATTGCTGCAAATTTCAAGGTTTGAATTCAAATGAAGTGATTGGCAGTGCTGAAGTTGTGTCTGGTCTCTTCATTCTCAAGACTTGTCCCACTAATCAAGCCACAACAATCTTGCATGTATATAGTATCATTAAATTAAAATATGACTGTCCAAGGTTCTTACTTGTAAAGGCTTTAGTATCAGTATTTTTGTTCCTAGTTGTAATGATATCATGTTGCTTCATTATAGACTATGACATCCTAACTTTGTGTACTTGAAAATTTTGCATCCTCAGATGTTTAAGGGGAAATCTATTGATTCTTTTCTTTGTGAAATTAGTCATCTTGTTAAGCATAATTGAATTGTGTTTCCTAAAATCAGTTATCAACCCTCTAAACCTCTCACTCTCATTCACGGTGACATATGGGGCCCTTCAAAGACTAAAATCGTCATTGACAAAAGATGGTTTGTTAGTTTCATTGATGATTATAATAGAATAACATGGTTGTTTCTCGTAAAAGAGAAGTAAGAAGTGGTAACTATCTTCAAAAATTTCTTTGCCATGATCAAACATCAATTTGATACTGAAATCAAGGTGTTAAAATCTGATAATGGCAGATACTATAATTTGAGAAAGTCTTAACTCTTTCTTCACTAAAAAGGATTTCATATCAAAGACATTGTGTGGATACCACCCTCCCCACAACAAAGTGGGGTTGCTGAGGAAAATAGACATATTTTTGAAGTGGCAAGAAGTATCATGTTTACGATGAAGGTGCCTGAGTTCCTATGGGGGAGGCAGACTTGAGTGCCACATATCTCATCAATAGAATGCCTTTCAAAGTTCTAAATTTCAGAACACCTATCATGGTGTTTGTTAGGAAATCAATCGAGTAGCGCAGCATAATTTCAAAAATTGATTTCCCAAACCAGGATCGACTTCGTTTAAACAATAAACATATAAGAGAGTGGACGGTAATACTACATTGGTTGATCTAAAAGATCGACGCTTTGACCGTCCGGTAAGAGTAGATGTCGTGAGCCGTCCCAAGTGTATGGCCTCTACTAGTAATCCACACGAACACCTCGCCGGAATCCCGCCAAGATTGCTACTTTAAAACTCATTCATAGGTCGATCTTTTCTCTCTAAGAAGCTCTCTTATTTTTCACAAGAACAATTAGCTCTTGGAATTATGGTGTACAAAAGAGCTAGCTAAGCCTTTCTTTTATAGTAGTAGGTGGCGTCCCATGTCAGTCCCAATCTGATTGGGATTAGCTTCTAGTAGATTGATGAGAGAGAAAACTTTTTCCTAATAAAATAAGGAAAATCCATTTGATTGATTTATCTCATTTAATATACAATATCTTATATCAAATATATTCCCAAGATATATATTGACAATATCTTATGTTGAATATATCTTTATCTTATTACCATAAATCTATTTTCCAAAAATCAATTAATATCCAATATTAATATTATGGTAATCTTATCAATTAAATTGCACAATCCAAGTGTATCCAATACACTAGTGAATGGCGCCCCAAATATCACAATATTGACATCCAAAATATTCTTTAATTAATATAATGCTATGATTAATTAATTTGCAAAATACATATGTATCAATATACAAATATAAATTTCGACTTACATGTATCTATATACATATTTAATTAATCAAAATAATTAATATCTTGTATTATATTTATTCATAATAAATAAATACCACAATATTAATTTACCACTATAACATTTATAGTACGAGATAAATTCTTTCCTTATTTGGTCATCAACTATAACCACATTTTAATCCGACTTGATGTTCATATGTGTGTGACCCGATAGGCTTCCGAATATATTGGCCGTAGACATAAGGCGCAATTACTTAAAATGCCCTTCACATCTAACGATCACGTATAGCCTCAGCAACACGTCCATGACCCCAATCATCGGAAGAGTCAATACGCGATGACTACTACCTTTCATGTGCTCGGTTAGCATATAAATAGAATCTCATCGCTGTAGTAATATCCATACGATCGTATCTTGATCGTATCCTATAATCTGGATATCAAGCTCTCTCTGAATAACTCATTTACTCCCATTTTGCAAATATTCACGAGAACTAGACATTCCTTATGGGAAGGCCACCTTTCGGATATTCACTTCACCATAGTGGCACGCGATTCCCGGCATGACCTAACATGTATACTCCGCGATGCTTTAGTATAATCATACACAATCACCACCGCATGGTCGCCTCATGGCTAAGCTAGAAACCACAGTGGCATCAAAACATGACAATCCACACCGTGATGCCATGTAGACTCGGTCCTACGGATAATTACACAACCGTCATATAGTGTGACACTTAATAGTGTAAGTGGGTCAATCTAACGTCGATTCTCTAATACACATCCACGCATACCCAAGTGTCTTTACACTTCGATGACGAGATCTATCCTCGCCTCTTAAAGATGAAGACATCTAATACATGCTAGTCCGCTCGCATCTATCAATGTCATGTTTAATAGTACATCACCAGTAGACATTTAAGTATCAAATTTATTAAAGTGATTAGAGATCTTATCAACCATAATCGCTCATCACGGTTTCTCTATCACGCTTAAATACTAAGGATGTCATCATATAACAATTCATAACCTGGTTCTTTAAAAAAAACAAATATATAACAACAGAAAAGTCATTTATTATATATGTATAATCTTAAAGAAATAGTAGAAATGACCCGACCCGGTCGGATCCGATCCAACCCGATTGAGTTTAGGACACTATTTCAACAGTGTGAACATGGCAACACTATCACACTCATCTCATGAACTCTCTACCCCGGCTGGCGTTTGATGTACAAGTATTGTACATATCCATACACAATACTAGTGGAAAACTTGATCCTAGATCCATAAAATGTATCTTTGTTGGGTATCCACCCTCATAACATGGATGCAAGTGTTGTCGCCCTACTACTAGGAAGTTCTATAATTCTAAAGATGTTATTCGTTGAGGAGCAATCTTTTATAATCATGATCCTCGGGGATATAAAAGTGCTATTGTTCTACTACTATGAAGTTCTATAATTCTAAAGAAGTTAATTTCATTGAGGAGCAATCTTTCTATAAACATGAGCCTCGGGGAGAATTTCCAAGAATTTCATGCAACTTGGAACAATGAAAATCCAATCCCTGGGGTTTGTCAAGACACTGGTATTGATCCTGGTGACACTGATGGTCAGACCCAAACACATCCAGAAAAATACTTTGAGGTGAATCTATTACACTCTTTGAAAAGTTCTCATAAAATCTTGAACTAGGACATTATGAGGAAATAACATCATTGTGTATTCCAGGAAAAGAAAGGCTACATCTCAACACCCTGAAAATGATGCTCATGTCTCAAATAGTAACTCTGACACCTCTGAAGATAACCAATCTTCTGAGAATTGGAGCTCTAAAAGACAAGAAACCTCGTCTTCCTTTCAAGGTGAGGATCATGACTCTGACTTCTCAGAAAGCCATTAAACTAATAGCCCCAAAAATGGATCTCTCAAAACAATCATTTGGAAGCTACAGGGGCGTAAAATATGTTGATGCGTCTGTAATAAATATAATTGTTTGAGATGTATACACTCTCTTTTGTATGTGTTTTGATCTTTTTTTTTTTTATTCGTCTTACTATTACTTTGAATCTATTGTTCATCCACTATTTTTTCATAAATAGATTAAACTAATGATAATTAAATGACATCTTAAATTTTTTCACATAAAAATTATGACATTCAAATGTTTTATTTTTTATCTAAAAACAACTAGAGATCTGACATTAGTAGAGGAACATAATATAACAAATTTATACATTCAACGAAACATTTATTATTTTAAGCCTAAAAATAGTGATGCCATGAAAACAACACAGCCCAGCCACGGTCCCAACACGCAGCTTTAATGGAAAATGCTTTCCCTATCGTTCATCTTTTACCCCAAACACAACGGCACTATTTTTCTTGGTGTCTCCCTCGCCTTCGCCCATAAAATAATCTCCTTTCTTTCTCATTTCTTCATTCCTCATAATTCTTGTTGCATCATCTCATTCTCCTTGTGTTCTCTTTCTCTCTGGTTCACATTTCATAATTGCGTCGTTTACAAATTAATATATCAAACAAAGTAACATGTAAACCGACCTTTTATTTACCAGAAAATTCATTGAGAAAGAGAACAATTATTATGGAGATTGCTAGGGTAAGAGAATTGATGCTCCTCTGGTGTAAAATTAAAAGTACCTGTGTTGCTCTTGTGGGTGGAAATCACACCGCTGCCAGATTTTGCACCCGCTAAGTTCTTTTCTTTTTCTACTTGGCTTTTATTTTCATTTCTTATTGAAAAGCATTGATTTTGCCTTCAAGATTTCTCCGGGTTTTGGTTGTTCATGCACCCAAGTTTTGCAGCTTTTAATATAGTTTGCTGCATTAGTTTGTCGAAGATAAAAAAATGAATTTTGCACAAGGGCGTCATGCAAAAAACGCCTTCAAAATAAAGGAGCTGAATTCTTATAGAATGGGAATTATGGGATTGAATCAAGGTACCCTTTTGGTTATCAAGATACCTGATTCACGGGTTTTGCGAATCATATCAAGATCATTGTTTTTTGCCCTGTTTTTGCTCACATTGCCATCAATTGGTTCAGATTTGAGAGGTTGCTTTTACAATAATGCGAAATCTGATGTGGGTTTCGATCCGGCCGTATTGAATTTGGTGAAGATGCTCTTTCCAGATTTTGTTGATGAAGGCCTCGTCAAAAGAGGCCACAAGGGCCTTGTTGTTGGTTCTAGTGTTGATAACATGTTGAAAGAAATCGATTTATTGAGTGAAAATGGTATTGATTTGATTGTTGAATCTAATTTGGATGAGAACAAATCAGTCCCAAATGAGTCTCTTGATTTTGTAATAGGCTTGAACTTCAAGAATACCAAGCCGGTTGACCGTGTTTTAAAGACCGGTGGCATTGTGATCACACAATTGAACAATGAACCATTAGGCCTTGTTCAAAGGCTACCAAATTATAGGATCGTGTTTTTACGACGATTTCAGAACACTGTTGTGGCAATGAGGAAGGTTGGATTGAAAGATCAAAGCTTGGTTGATGATGATCCATCTAATGACTTGATTCCTCCTTGTGGGATTTCACAAGAAGCCAGGAAAATGGCATTGACAGGTTTGGAAGATGCATTGCTCGAGCCACCACCGAGACGGGCATTGAAGTCCAAAGACGGCTCGAGGAAAATGAAGTTCCTTCCTAACTTGTTAGGGGATTCACTATCAAGTTATCCGCGTCGAATCTTTGTTTCTGATGAGAAAATGGAGCTGATGATTGGTTTCATAACAATTATCCAGCAAGAAATCAATACTTTGAGGTTTACAATTTGGAGCCTATGGCTACTAATGGGGTAGTATCAGAATGGTTGAGGAATAATGTGAGACAAGAAGACTTTGTTGTAATGAAAGCAGAAGCACAAATAGTGGAGGAAATGATGAAAGATAAGGCAATGTGTTTAGTAGATGAATTGTTTCTTGAGTGCAAGAATCAGTGGCAAGAAGAAGAAAGCAAGAGGGCCTATTGGCAGTGTCTGACACTGTATGGAAGCTTGAGAGACCAAGGGGTTGCTGTGCATCAATGGTGGAGTTGATTGAATTTCATACAAGGGCTTGGATTTATCTGCCCAATTTATCTAATATTATTATGGATATAACTTTACATGCTTGTTTTGTGAATTTCCTCCCTGCTCCCTAACCCCCTCCCCTAGCAGGGTGGGGTTCCCAACAAAAAATTGAATTCAATATATGTTGGTATTGTAGAGTATTTATCATTTCTTTCAATGTATCATCAGACTTTTAATTATTATCATCAACTTGCAAACCTTTTTCAAACCGAAATAGTTGATAAACACTAGCTAAATGCTCGTAAAGAAATAAAAGCGTCATAAAATAAAATTATGTCTCATCACCAGAGACTAATATGTTTTCCTTATCTATAAGAAAAATGCAAAAGCTTATGAAAGAAAGTTTTGAGTAGCATTCTTAAAACATGAAATCATTTAAAAGCCATAAGAGACAAATATTTTCTGTAACATGCTTTCAACATAAAAATAGTATAAACATGACGTGCAATTATTTATACACGTCATAATGGAAGAGAATGGGAGGTCTAATTGATAAGATTTTAATTGATTGACATGGAAGATGATATCCGAACTTACATTGTAAATTCCATTTTTTTTTAATTTTATTTAAGGAGATCTTTATTAATCAAACGGGTCAAAACGACTAAAGTTTTACAATCGGAAATAATCGATGTAAGTAGCGAAATTTTCACAAGAGAGAAAAATTAATCAAAGTTTCTCGTCGCTTTTGTCTTAAATCTTCATGTAAAATTAAGGCCGATAAGGTAGCTAGGAGTGTTGGGTCTCCCACCCATTTCAAACAATGGATTCTCGCTTGATTTTCACACCTGGAAGTACTCTCAGAAATTCCATTTTAGAATCCATGTGATAATGGAATGGAATAGTTAGAATATACTTTTAAAAGGTTGAAGGTGTGTTGTGTCATAATATATATATTGATTGATGTTATTAAAGACTCGTTTATAATTGTGAACATTATAAACCCTTCTTGATATTTTAACTTGAAATTTTAGAACCACAAACATATCTCGTACAATTTCTTATTGATGGAAACGATAATAGAACGTACATATAAGAAAAACAATTTAAAGCATTTGAAATTACATGTCCAAGTATCGACACAATAAGATCTCTCTATCTTTATAAGATAGGAATACATCTGACATGAGCTAATCTCACTGTACTAATAAAGTAACAAAAACAAAATGGATAACAATCGACCGAACCTGATTGGGTTTTGGGCATTAAACTAACAATCTCCCTTCTTGACCTAAGGTCAATCACCCAAATGCCAAGACCAAGTCAAGACATCGTGTCTTTCATCATTAACTTATGATCTTGCCGATGCGAATCAACTTTATGACATTTTTCATATCAATTTCTCCCTCAAATTGACTTAAACATGATTAATTCACAATAAACCATACGTAGAAAGTGCTTAATTTTATTGTTAGTTACGTATGACTTTTTATCGTGATTCTTTCGTATTTGATTCTTATTTCTATATCAAATTATATTACTACACGCTTTATGGTTCTTTGTAGAAATAATCCGAGCCAAGAGAATTTGAGCGCAATACGTGTAGAAGATCGAGATTGAATTGAAGGAGAACTGTCGAGTTGTTGGACAAGTCTAAGGATCGATCCTGGACTAGCCCAGACATGCCTGCACATGTCCAAGGATCACCCAGGATGCCCTGTGACATGTCCAAGATCACCCAGGATCGCCTCTTGACAAGCCCGTAAGAAGCCTGGCCCGGTTAACCGAGTGAGCACCCGAGAAAGCGCACTGGGCTTGCCCAAGGATCGACCAGACATGTCCTGACATGTCCATAAGCAAGACAAGTCCGACATCTTAACACTTGGGCCGGTTTCGAGTGAATGGCCGGAAACCGTGTCGGTGCTTAGCTAAAATTTGAGAATCTTGCCCCAGTGGTCCAAAGTTGTCCATCACTGAGCCCTAGCACTTGCCTGGGAAGCCGCACGACTTTGTCCCAAAATTGACGAATTCATCCTTTTGTCTTAGGTCGGTTATTTTTACTATAAATAAGATATATTTAGGCATTTTGTGACGATTTTTCAGAGCAAATAAACTCCTGTGAGTATTATCAATAAAAGTACTTGTTTTCTTCATCGCTTTTGAGTTTTTAGCCTTTTCTTGCTTGAATGCTTGGTGATTCATCATGCGGATGAGATTGCTAGAAGATTGATCTCATGTTTCTAGGTAATCATGTCAATTCTTTCTTCTATGTCTTACGGATTTGTGATGATTATCGTCGACAAGCATGATAGGTTAAATTACTTGTAGATCGAATTGGATGATGTTAATTTGCACCTAATCGTGATTTATATTGATTCATACATGAGAAACGCCTGTCTCGAGAAAAGACTTTGTTTTGGAAGAGTACCTAACGGTCTATCGTGGGGAAAAGCCTTAACGATTTAGTTTCCCGTTACGAATTGTTTTGATTACTTATATTGTTTCGTTTTAATTAATACATGTTTAGATTACTTGTAGATCGAATTGGATGATGTTAATTTGCACCTAATCGTGATTTATATTGATTCATACATGAGAAACGCCACGGTCTCGGAAAAAGACTTTGTTTTGGAAGAGTACCCAACGGTCTATCGTGGGGAAAAGCCTTAACGATTTAGTTTCCCGCTACAAATTGTTTTGATTACTTATATTGTTTCGCTTTAATTAATACATGTTTAGAACTTGATCAACTCTTTGCATGTTTTCGTAAATTATTCTTGAAGGTACTAAGGTTGAAAAGAGTAATTGGACAATAAACAATTAGATTTTATTAGTTAACTAGCGGCGTACACGGTGGTTACGTGAATGAGGTTTACGATATTTATTATCGGTATTTCCTAGTTGTTAATTCGTGTTTAGTTAATATTGTTCTAGCCCGCCGCATCGTAGACGTTTAGCGATTCGTAGGGTTCTAGAGTCCGCACACGATCTATGAACCACTTTAGGGAAATACACCAGTAACTGACTCGATTCTTGGAACTTTAATTGATAAAAGTGTATGAATCAATATAGAAAACGATTAGTGGAATAATTAACTAGTTCGATTCGACCGCTTTCTTAAATGGGGTTAAAACTTGTCTTGAATTGATAATCCTTTGTCTTTACTTTATTTTCCACGCTTATTTTGGTCAAAGACCACCAACCTCTTAATCTTGAATTTTGTAATTAAGTTTGCATAATTATCGAACAAGTCTCTCGTGGATCGACCTTTGCTCACGAATTGAGCTATACTACGGGCCGACCTAGTCCGCTTGCTAGTGTAGTTGTGATTTTCGTGAGCACTTGCCTTAATCAATAGATCTTCTATGTTATCATCTGTGGGAATTCTTTCATTCTTTACATCATTCCTATCAATGATCTCTTTAATCAAACGATATCGTCGTAGAACATGTTTGGACTTCTGATGAGACATCGGCTCCTTTGCCTGAGCAAGTGCTCCATTGTTGTAACAGTACACTAGAACTATATCATCAAATGGATGGAACAACACCAAGATCAGTCATGAATCTCTTTATTCAAACCGCTTATTTTGTCACCTATGAGGTTGTAATGTACTCGGGTTCCATCGTAGAGTCGCAGTAATCTCTTGCTTGGAACTCTTTCAGCTCACTACTGCAATCGCAGTTTATCAACCGACTATGACTTGATATCATCTTTATTAGATTGAAAGGTCGCATCTATATAACAACAAATTGCCAAATTCGAGTTTTCATAAACTAGGAACATATCCTTAGTCCTTCTCATCTACTTAAGGATATTCTGCACAACAACATGAATCTAGTCTCGAGTTTGTCTCGATACCTATTCATAACACTCGAGGTTATGAGGCATCCAAATTAAAGGTATAGCATGACATACATGATAGATCCAATATATGACGCATGCATAATAATATGTATGTATGCCATTTCCTCAATAGTCTTACGACACATGTCCTTTGACAGATAGACCTCATCCGTGGATCTTGATTCCGCGTATGTAGGCTGCTTAATTCACTCAAGTTTTTCATATAAATCTTATTAGATAAACAAACTTTAACGGACTGTAGCATCATGATGTCATTTTCTATGAGCAATATGTCATCCACATGTAGCACAATGAACACTAGTGCACTCCCACTAACCTTCTTGTTAACACATTGTCTTCAATTTTAATAAATCAAATTCTTGGATTATTTCATCAAAATGAAGAATCCAACTTCGAGAAGACTGGTTGAGCCCATAAATGGACCTTTGTAACTTGCACACCATCCGAGCCTGATTTGTAGTGAATCTTTAGTCATGGTCGATACACATCCTCGGACATATTCTTATTAAGGAAAGTTGTTTTCATATCAATCTTCCAAATCTTATAATCCTGGTATGTCGCAATATCAAGCAAGATCCTAATATATTTAAGCATGGAATTTGACAAAAGGTTTCATCGTAGTCAATCAACTTTGTCTTTGCTAATAACCTTTACCCTCTAACCTTGCCTTATGTGTAATCACATTACCATCTATGTTAGTCTTTTTTTCTTAAAGAGCCATTTGCACATGATAGAACAATGCCTTCAAGTGGATCAACTAGGTTCCAAACCTTCTTGTCTTTCATGGATCCATTTTTGTTCTCTTGGCTTCTAGCCGCTTTCTTTGCCGGCCTCATCAGCATTTCCTCATAAGTCCTAGGACCTCATCTTTCCATGAAGAACACACCAATGTACCTATCAGTTCATGGCGATCCCTATTGGACTTTCAAAGTGTCTATGTGTTTTGAGCTGGGTTTTGCACCTCAACACCATGTGGTGTCTGATCCAATTTCATCAACTGACTATCGTCATAAAATGGATTTGAAACTTATTCATGATCAATTTTACTCCTAGTATCCCTTTGCTATGATGAACTCTTTCTCCATAAAAGATCATTCTAGAACCATAAAGTGGTCATTGCTAAGGTATAATGTATAATTTGTATGTATGTTCGTATTGCTTCTGCAATAAGGTTGGTATACCTTTGGCCATTGTACGTTACTCTGGGATTCTTGGTTAGATTTTGTGGGGGGTAATTGAGTTGTATTTTACATTGTTATCATATGTTCTACAGGTTGATAACATATGTTAATGTTTTACAGGATACAAAGCTTTCTGACAATGATATAGATGGCAAAAAGGATCCAGCAGTAACTATTGTAAACTTATTAATGGAGTTCAAACAAGATAAATTAAAAATTACACACACTTTGATTCAATTACTAAGCCAATACAAACAAAAACAAAGATTGTGGCTCAGGAGACCTCCGATGACACTGGAACGACACAACAACAACAACAACAACAACAACAACAACAACAACGCTGATACAGACAGCCAGATTGAATCATTATTGCCAAAATTCACGGTCTTTCACTGAATATTCACCATTTACTTGAGCCTGGCACCGTTCATAGTCGAGGTCCATTTCTCAAATGTACAGTTTATGAAGTCATAGTAGCCCCATGGATTGAAACCATCCCTTTCTCACCCTCTCATATATCCATGGATAAGTAAGCAAATTCGATAGTGACCGATTTATTGATTCCTGTCGGTAAAAGACAACAAAACTACTCAACAGGGAGCAAATTCATGAAAGCATATACTTTTTTGTTTTGTAAAGAACACATGGTTGTTTAAGCCTTTCTAATGATACTCTAGTTAAGTAACACCATTTTATCCACAATCAAGCAAATCTAGCTCTCAGAAAGCTAGGACACGAGTCAAAGCTATCAATGTGGCTTAAGTTAAGGTTCATTATACTCTCTCTGTCCCAAATTATTAGTCCTTCAGCTTTGACACGGTTATAAAAAATTATGAATTGATCCATTTTATAGTATTCTAGGACAAAAATACCTTCCATCATTAAATAAGTTTTATACATTGGAATACCAAAATCCAGCACTTAATGAGTTGATTTGGGAAAGGGTGAAATAGGAAAAGATGCATTAAATGTTGGTTTTGATTTGTGGGAAAAACTTAATAATATGGAACATTGGAACACCACAAAGAAGCTAAAAGGACTTACCGGGCGGAGGGAGTACATTTTATGTTCTCAAAGAACAAACATATTTGAGCACTTGAGAGGGGGATGGGATGGGGTGGGGGCAAAGGGGGAGGGGGGGGGGGGGGGAACCAACTAGCATAAAGACATAGACATGAAAATTGAGAGTAAGAAGTTGGACCTTCTCACAGTGCCTGCACTGTTGATCAAATTCCAAGTTGGAAGCAGCAGCCTCCGTGTTCAGTTTTGCAGGCTTTCCAACTACAACCCATTTTGAGATAAAGCTACTGAAGAAAGAGAAAAAGATAAATGAGCAAGTTGTGCACTTGAACAAAGAAGAATGATCAGACCTAATTAACTTTATAAAAAAAAAAATAAAGGTAATAAAGATGTTTACTTTGAAGCTCCGTCATCTTGCATGCTCATCAAAGCTCTTATACCTCCACAGCAGCTGTGACCGACAAATCCATTATATTCTCTACCTGTAAAAGCGCTTGTTATTTTTACCGTGACTTTTTGGTTGTGTTCCATTTTGGGTTCTATTTTAATATCTGATCACCAAAATAGGGTAGGTGAATGATAAAATACTGGCATTGTGATTCTAATGCGTGCCCAAACAAACATTACAGTAAGTAATTTTTATGATATAACTCGATAACTATCTAAGGTACAGAGGACTAACTACTTTCAGGGAATATAGAACCTAAACTGCAAACAATTTTTACAATAGCCCAAAAACATAAATGAAGGGCAGTCGTGACTCAAAGTCTTATCTTTCAAGCTGCACATAGCAGCAGCTTTATTGTATATCACTAATACTGCTTTTACTAGCCAAATATCACTAATTTGTGCAGGCTGTAACAACAGTATAATCTTTCATTTTTGAATAGTATATCAAATCAAAGGTAATGATAAAATCATATAGACCGTTTCAATCGAGAAAGAGTGAAAGCGCTCAGACTATCAGATAATGATGAGCAAAACGACTTACTTCAAGAGAATTAACAGCAAATTCAAGGGCAGCATTTGTTTCTGACGGCCCATTCTGCAACCAAAGGAAAAAAAAAAAGAAAACACATGGAAACTCATCAAAATAGACCCTGATGATTAAAAATCTTGTCCAATAATAGTATCGATTGTAGATAGGTTTTTTTTGTACTCATGCGTAATAATTGAAGCAGCCTATTATATAAAAAGAAACTAAATCGGCACGGAAATTACCTGAAAAGGAGGCACCAAATTAGCTATATTACGAACTACAAATGCTTCTCCTGGTTGAAATCCTAAAATGGTTGAAGGACAAACTCGAATCCGCACATGCAACCACCATGAACTGTGAAAAGGTGGCTCACAGCTAGTTATTTCTAGTCTCACAGTTCAGTCAAATGTCACAAAAACAATAGCACATGAATGATTACCTTAGGGGACTGACCAGTAGCAAGATTCTGAAAATGCTCGAGATTCTCCTGTAGTAGATGGCAGGGACTTAAAATAGTGAAAGCAATAATAAGTCAATATAGTGGTTAAAAGATTTTATATGACTCACAGGTATGCATGCTTCTTGAAACTGAGAAACCGATGCTTCATCTGGCTGAAAAGATCACGTTCCTTTTCCGTTAATGCAACACCGGTTTGCATGTCGTTCGGGATTTCCTGTGACAGGCCCAGTGGTTCCCTCAAGGCCTTCAGTTTCAGAGCTGAGTCCCTGTAGATAACAAAAACCAGAGGGAAAGGACACCTTTCTCAATACTTTTTCATATATCATAGCTGATGCACATAAATCAAAGATAAAGAAATGTGCTTATCTTTTAGACTGCTATCGAGTTTTCCATGGTCGGGGATAATCTTAAAGGGTACGGATCTCCTACAATACCAATCAACAAACATTAAAATCAAAACCTGAATCCAATTAAACAATACTCAACTCAAGAAATTCCACTTCCAATTCCAAGAATAGGAATCTCCTCAAGACAAAATAACAACAGCATCAGGTGCATATAAGAGGTCGTTTACAAATGAACATATAAAAGGTTAAGGCAAAAGCTCTCCAAATTTTATCTCATATAAAAGCTTAAACTATCTTTTCGTCCCCACAAAAAATCTTAAACTAAAAGCTTAATAGTAAGATGTGTCATACAAACATTTAAAACACATTAACTATAATATACTCAACTTCTGATTGAGTTATTACATGAATTTCTCCTGATATCAACAAAAATAATATGAGTACCTCGACATCATAAATGTGATTAATAGATTGAATCAATAAAGCTAGAGCACAATTGGGATTTAAGAAGAATGATACAAAGACAGGAACTTTAAAGAACTTACCCAAAGAAATTGGTTGATCTGAAATGGGTTCGATTAATTTCCAGAATCCTCAACTGGGATCCAATAACCTGCCCTGAATCACAAGGACATATCATCATTCAAATTAGATCTTTATTTTTCTAATCATAAAGACGGCGAGTTACAGAGAAACAATACAATGGAGGTATTAGCTGAACCGTAATTGACGTCAGTGCAGGAGATAGTGTTGAGATGCAAGAAAGCTGCAGCCATTAAAGCGTTCTACTTTGTGAATTGCGAGAAAAGGTTACTGCTGTTCTTCCTCTTGCCCGTTTGGTAGAAAGGTACAGCTGCCATCTTTCTGGGAGAAGTAGGAGTTTGCTTTTATATTGTAAGCAAGATTGTTGGATGCAGATCGACAACAAAGGACGGACAAACCTATGCTTTGCTTTCGGCTTTCTCACGCTATATGATATTGGTAACAAAATAAAAATAAATAAAATAATAAAAAAAAAAAAAAAAAATTTACGCGAAATGACATTTACCGATTTAACGTATAAACATATGGCAAATTTTATCTTCAGGTGGTATATTAATGGGAGCTTCGTTTATTAATTACTCCTCCTTTTTTTTTTTAACTGTCTGTCGAAAAGAAA